>SSNR01000213.1:821488-831441 GCA_006937965.1 Callopanchax toddi
AAAAAATTTGAAAAATGTCCCAACATTTTAACTTATTTCTGGAGTTCTCAACTTTTTTCTCTTCTAGTCTACATTATTATGGGAGTAGCATTTTGCCTTTTTTTTTCTAGAAAAAAGTACCCGGAGTAAACCCACGCAGGCATGGGGAGAACATGCAGACTCCACGCAAAGAGGCCGCAGAGCCGGGACGCGAACCCACGACCTCCTTGCTGCGAGGCAACAGTGCTAACCAACTGCGCCACCATGCAGCCCATTTTCAACATGACTTCATTCTTTAAGCATTATTTTGATTTTTGTGTACATTTTGATTTAATTTAAACACTCTCGTTACAACCCTTGAAACAAAAACCTAGGAGACACAGATACAACACAAAAAATAAAAGCAACAAATGAACCAAAAACTTGCTAAGTGTAAAAATGTATTAATCCATATACACTTAGTGTAACTTAACAGAAAGAGAAGTAATAAACTTCAGCGTCTCCAAAGCCAAAAGGACAAACACAATATCCCTTCTGGCTAGAAACAGATCCACCTAAAGGTCCCATATTCTGCAAAATTCCCTTTCTAAAGATCTTCTAACAGTCATATAAGTCCCAAAGACTGTGTCTGAGACCCAAAAGTATTAAAATATTTTCACTGTTTTCACTTCCTGATTCTCATTTTTGGGAAATGCGTTTTGAGCTAATGCTAAAACTGGTGGTTTCTAAATCTTTCCCCTGCTGACATCAAGAAGGGAAAAGACCACCCCTCTCTAGAGGACAGAGCCAATCACGAGCACCTTTGACTACCTGAGCCCGCCCCCGCTTCTTAAAAACCACGGGAGTGCTCATCCTCACAAACATTAGCAAACAGTCATGGTGAAGCTACGAGCAACGCACGGCAGTTGCTTCATAGATGCTTGATCACTTTGACCAATGCAGAGCTTTAACATGTTATTGAGATGTAAAAGAAATGATTCAGAGTAAATAGAAAGTGCAGAATATGAGACCTTTAAGCTCCTTTAAAACATATTTAAAGGAAAAGGCAACGAAACCCTACTAAACTTCCCAACTAACACAAAATGAGCTAAATGTTTCTCCAAACATCACTAAGTAGCTCAGACCGCACAGGGTTCACACCAAACCACAAACACAGGGTTTCCCCAGGGGAGAAGGGGTGCATCAGTAGACGGCTGGAGCTTTACTGCCGTCTACTGATGAGGAGAACGTGATCCCAGCTGTAACATCTAGGCGTGGCAGAAGACCTGCAAACAAAACAGAAACAGGAAGTTCTCTGCAAATAACAGAGCCCCTAGAGGTCAGTGGAGGTAACGACATCAGTATGGTGACCCTATAAGTCACTGTGCGTTCAGCTGCTGCTAATCAGGTGTAAATCAGGCGACGTGTTTGGATTCACATTATTGTTGTCAGTCAGGGATTAGATGTGAAAGAAAAACAGTGACAAGCATTATTTTAAAACCAACATTTTTTTGAGGTAACATTACTTTAATAAGCAGGAAACACTGAAACATTTACCGTTGTTTGACTAAAACCTAAATGACTTAAAGCTCAGCTTTATAAACCTTTCATCCGGTGGAAGAACACTGGCTCTCATAGCTCTTTGTTTTGATTCAGATGAACAAATTGCTGTTTATCCAATAAATTACAGCAGAACGCGGTGTTTGATCAGAGCGATGTAAACACATTTATTGACTCTTTTACGCTTTGTGTTCCCCATCCCTCCCTGTTTGTGTGTAGATATCCGTGACCGCAGGAAGAAACCCGTGATGCTGTTCATCCACGGCGGCTCCTACATGGAAGGGACCGGAAACATGTTTGACGCCAGCGTCCTCGGCGCCTACGGCAACGTGATCGTGGTGACCATGAACTACCGACTGGGCGTGCTCGGTGAGCGATCAGAAACAATAAACATGTACACATCCTGCTGTGTGAACCCAGGCAGCTCATTAGTTATGTAGGAACACATGGGCGTCCGTCTCCCTCAGCAGACTCTACATCTTTTATCTGGATTGATTCTGCTGATGATGGATGACTTTAATAAAAATTCATCAGCGTAATGACAACCAGGCAGACATTGATCATGAGGGCTGGGCCGTTTGATTTTCTTAGCTGACTGTTCTTGTCTAAAAACGATGATTGTGTAATTAAAGAGGGGTTTTTTTCCACCAGCTAGAGGTGTAGGTCTTTGTTAGCCTCAAGATTTGATGTGATTATATCAGCATGTTGGGTTTATTTTAGAAATGATTTTCTCTGTGAGGAGAGAGGGCGTCTTTAAGATAAATGTGCACCAACTTTATTAGTTTTTATTTTCATTATTTCCAGACTTTTCAGTGTGCAGCTGTCTGGTTTTCTTTTGGGATTGATAAAGTTAAAGTGGATTTGATCTGTTTAAATAAGATGAATGCACAATGTCATTGTGTGGCTTTTACTTTGCAGAGTGCAAGTAAAAATTACCTTTATGGGCATTTTCCAAAGATATAAAATTCTTGAAAGGGTTTTTTTCAGCCTCCATAAATGTGTTTTTGCCTAAAAGTCATAATAATATCAGTAATAAAGATCTTACCTCTTGTGGATAGCTTCTTAGATATCAGCTAATTTGAGTGCAGCCAAGACTAAAGTGTTGCTGCCATCTTAAAGGCACACTATGTAACTTTTTCATATTTTTAAATCTTTTCCTTGAGCCAGTATGTGCTAATCTGACCCTTTACAGGGTTAATGAAAACTCAATCAGCTCCATCTGCTGTTTGATGACGTGATTACCGCGTTTGCAACTTCAGAGTCTCTGGTCCGGTGCCCTGAAGTCTCACAAAGTCACGTATCTCACGAGGGTTAGGCTAACCCCATGTAGCTGTTATGCTAGCGCCAGAGTGTTTTTAGCTCATGATTCCTACTTTTTTATCTCTTCCTGCTTGAACACAGCTGATTTATTTGAATGAGTGATGAATCGATCCAGTGCAATGAAGGCTGAGGAGACATTTCAACAGTTACTGAGCTAAGGCAATGCTAACGTTTTTACGACAGTGATTCAAAATGGACACTAGGGGGTGCTAAAAACAAGCCAAAACTGCATAGTGTGCCTTTAAAACAGCTACAATCTCTTAAAACTTACAAAGATTCATTCGTTTGTTATTTTTTTAAACCTATGTCACTGTCTATTTTGCTTTACAGGGTTATTTTTAAGAGAAATATTAAGATACTATTTGTATCTACAGTGGGAAAGATAGTGATTATTTATAACTTTTTCATAGAAACAAGCTTCAAAATAGCCAAATTATCCCTAAACTTCACCATCAGCAGCAGCTGGTTGAAACGTGAATTTGTTGATGACCAAATAACTTTCTAGATTATTTGCTCTAAAAGTTGTTAAAGATGTTTTGGGTGTTTTTTGGTGGAGTTAATTGGATTATTAGAAAGTGGTTGTGCTGCAGATATTGAGTCAAAATGGAGACATTTCCTAGAGTTCTTGATTTTTAAACGTTTTACCAAAATAAGTCTCTTTTATGTGATAGATGTTACACACTTTGTGTGTTTTATCCACTATCTGGCATTTTCATCACATTCAACTTAAAGCTGCAGCTGTTCATTCACCCTGATAGACACGTTTTACATCTGTTGTCTCCAGCGTTTTATTATGGAATTTTAACGAATAAAAAACTGTGCATTCCCTTCTCCAGCACTGCACCATTAACAATCACTTCACACTCTACATTTGTTTTTATATTTAAACAGCTATACGTCACCTGCTCTGTCCAGGAAGATGTTTGTGACTCTGTTAGAAGATGTCTGTTATTGTTACGAGGTGGTAAAGTCTCTGACAGGTAGAGCTGAGTGAGAGAATTACCTGGAACTCTGTTTGTACCAGAGTTGTGTTTTTTGACAATCTTTTTGTTTGTGTTCTTCTTACCTGATATATTCTAAGTCACTGGAAACACAGACGTCCAACAGCTCCTCTTATAATAAAGTGGAATAATCTGTGAAACTGGACTTAAGTTGATCTCTAAGCAGAATTTATGCATGTTTCTTTTTATTGTTACAAACTGAATCATTCTCAACATGCTGCTCACCAGTTTCTGTTCTATTGATGTTCAGTTTTATGATGAACTAATTTAGTTTTAATGGGATGTTGTTGCTTTGATTACATTTGCTGTAACTCCAAACATTTCTGGGACTTTTTTGTGTTTTTCTTCCTCCTTACTTCCTCTATCACAGTATCAGCATGTTGTCCCGCAGTAGTACGTGTCCCCATGAAGTACTACTGAGCAGTATACATTCATGTGGTTTAAACAAATCTAAGTAATTTACATTTGAGAAGTCAAAAGTCACCGTTATGTGTCAATTTTCAAATAGTTTTCCTGACAAGTGTACATTTCTGTTCCTGCTGAGGCCAGAAAGTGTCCCTATAAGGTGCCTACTTAGAGATGCATCCTAGAATTAAGAGAACAAGACTTCTAGTAGAAACCACTGCAACCATCCAACCAGAAAATCACTGTATTTATTTGCCTCCTGCATTTTAGGAACAAGACCAAACTCAGTCAATACAGGTTAACAGGAGCACTTGTTTCCGGCTGTAATTACACTACAGCTGGTCCATCTGTACTTTGACTGAATGCACATCTTTAAACTCTAGTTTTGAAATCTTTCACGTTCATTCAACTTTAATTAGATAAAGGTCAATAAAAATATCTTTCTTCTGCATAAATGATGTTTTTGATTCTTCTTGGCTTTTATTTGAGCTCACTATTTATAACCTAATATTTTAAACACAGCTGAAGTCTTATACCGTCATAATGCTCTGGTATTCATAGGGCTGCTGGGTCCTCTGTTTGCCAGTAACTCTCATAGAAAGTGCTTTACGAGGCTTCGACCTGACTTTATGAGACAATACAGGCATGCAAATCAGAAACGCAGCAGTCATTTTTACTGACAGAGAAACGCACCTCGCAAATTACTTTACCAGCATTCCTCCTTGTGCAACGCTGGTCCTAAAATATCTATGTTGTTGCTGCATTAGTCATTCTACAAAGAACAAGAAATGTAGGGAAAAAAGTAATACCTCCAGAGAGCGTTTTGGGATGAAAAGATTTGGTTATGATGCAGGAGACGTTGCGCAGTAAAACTGATGGATTGAGGAAGTGTTTAAGAAGGTTTTACAGGCCAAATGTTGCACAACATAACCAGGCTGCTCGGCTCGGAGTCGGATCTGTCACAGTTACATTAAAAAAGAGAAAGATTGTCTACCAGCTCAGCCCTCCTCCGCGAGCTCGTCATCCTTTTAGCTGAAAATACACTCGACTTTTCCCCTTTGTTACTCAACACACTCTGTCTCGCTCCATTGAGATCAAGTCATTTAGCTCTGAGAGGAGGAACATGCCTCTAAGGAGGCAGGTGCAAACCAAAGGAAACTAAGTGCATTAGATATTTCATTAGCTGGGAAGAGAGTTGGCTCCTGGAAGCTGTTTTTAAAAAATGCCTGGCTTTGATTTGCTTTGTGGCGCTCTTAAAAGACATTACTGTGTTGTTTTCTGAGCACTTACACTTCCTCTACAGTGGTGAGTGTGACAGATTTCCATTTGCATGTAATTACCTAAAGTGTTTGCTTTTCAGGGATTCTTTATTAAACTCATCAGCATTGCTCAAGCTGATCAGAAAACGCGGTTTGTAATGTGACTGTTACCTGAGATCTGGGTCTGCTGTCTGAAAATTCAAATTCGGATTGAAACAGATAATTATGAGCTGTTTTCATCTCAGGAGGCGAAACAAAACAAGACTAAAAGGTCCAGTTCAAATCTTATGAGATGCAGTTCATAACCATTCCAGATCAAAACTACTATAAAGTCCAGTTCAATTCATGTCTATTTGAGCCATTTTGGTTTGATCCAGATTGGTTGAATTTAAGCTCAATCCAGACACAACATCAGTAAGTGCTGTTTCAATTCACATACATAAAGTCCACTTCTATTCCGTATAAATGTCATTCAGTCTAGTAATATTCTGATCCATATCTAATGGCATTCAATCCAATTCATTTTAGTCCAGTGATATTCGGATATCCAAGGACATACACTCTAAGTCAATTCAAATCCATCCATCCATCTTCTATACCTGCTTCATCCTCCACAGAGGGTCACAGGGGGGCTGGCGCTTAACTCTAGCTGTCGAGGGGCGAGAGGAGGGGGGGGGGCACCCTGGACGGCTCGCCAGTCCATTGCAGGACCACACAGAGACGAACAACCAGGCACACCCCCACTCACACCTAGGGACAATTTCACAAGACCAATCAACCCAACAGTCTTGTTTTTGGTCCGCGGGAAGAAGCCGGAGTACCCAGAGAAAACCCTCGCATGCATGGGGAGAACATGCAAACTCCACGCAGAGAGGCCGCAGAGCCGGGACGCGAACCCACGACCTCCTTGCCGCAAGGCAACAGAGCTAACCAACTGATGCAGCCCACAATTCAAATCCATTCCAGTCAATTCAATTCAAATAAGTGAAATTCGGTATAAATATCAGTGACTCAGTGCGTTTACATGCAGTCTAGAAAACCGAATTATTGCCTTAAATCAACTTAAAGCGGCTCTCTGGATTATTTTTCTCTGTATCAAAGTTTTCTAAATGTTTTAAATGATATTTCAGGTCTAAACTATGATCTATGGGTTGAGTTCCACAACATCTGTCATTCTGATGAAGACCCTCCTTCCTCCTAGAGACCCCTTTCCATTATTTCTTGCCGTCGACATTTTTCAGCCAATGAAATTCAAATTTCTGCATTCTCTCAACATGCACGCTCATCATCATGATCAACTTCTCAGACTGGAGGAGTAAAGGAATCGTATACCTGGAACATTTCTTTGAGGGAACTGATTTTATCCCGTTTAACAGGATAGTCTCACAATATGGGGTTGACAGGAATAGATTTTTAGAATATCAGCAAATTAAATCTATAATAAAACATAAATTTAAGTTTAATAGAACAGAGCTACAAACACCATCAAGGGTATTAGAGTTCCTTAATCTCAAATCTCCGAAGTTACTATCTAAAATATATAGGTTACTGTCTAAAGTAGATGATTCGATATCTCTTCCTATAGCTAAGTGGGAGGCAGACCTGTCAGTCAGTTATGACCAAAACTTCTGGTCTCAGACATGTTTAAAATCTTTTAGAATGACTAGAAACCCCAGTTTACAATTAATCCAATATAAAATCTTACATAGAGTTCACTATACAGGTCATCGGATGTTCAGGATGGGTTATGCACCATCTGAAATTTGCACAAGCTGCACAGACAACACCCCTGACACCTATATTCATGCACTTTGGTTTTGTCCACCTGTGCAGAGATTTTGGTCCCGGATATGTGAAGATCTGTCAAAGTGTCTGAAATGTATTACTCCAGCTTCCCCTCCAGTTTGCTTGCTGGGAGATTTAGATGATGTCATCACAGAGATGAATTCAGCTCACATGGTTCTAACGGCCCTATGCATCGCTAAGAAAACGATCCTCATAAACTGGAAAAACAAAAATAATCTTAGTTTGAACCAGTATAGGAATCTGTTGTTGGACTACATTAACCTTGAGACAACCTCTGCCTCCGCTCCTAAAAAAACTCTCTGGGCAACTTTGATCAGTTCCATCACATAGTAAGGATGGGGGGAGTTCTGGGCTTTGTCCACCGGGGCGGTGTGGTGGGTGTGGGGGGGTGTCTGGGTCTTGGCCGTCTGGGAGTTGCCCGGGGCTGGGCTCGTTGGGGGGTCTGACGTGGGGCTGCGTCTCCTGCTGGGGTGGCGTTTTGGCTGCCTCAGGGTGTCCCTCTGGCGGCCGTGTCTGGGGTCTGGGGTGCTCTGCGGCGGAGGCTGCAGGTAGCTGCTGGGTGGCTGGGTCATTCCGGGGGGGTCTGGGGGTNGGCTTTGCCTGGGTGTCCATGTCTTATGTAAGTTTGTAGTTACTATGTGCGTGATTGAGGGAGGTATAGTTACCCTGCTGGGGTGGGGGTGGGGGACTCCGTGGGCTCCGTGGCGCTGTGTGGGGCTCCTGCCGTGGACCTGGATGGGTGGGCCGGCGATCTCCCTGCCCTGGGTGGTTTTGGGGAACGGGGGTGCTTACTGGGGCCAGCGGGGGAGCTGGCCCCCTGGGAGGGCTTGTCCCCCCAGTCTTGCCTCCCCATCCCCGGATTTTTCCCTCCCTCTGCTCCGTCACGTCACCACACACACAGGGCTTTGGGTCACGGGTACGTAATGGGTGTGGAACACCATCTCTGCAGTCCTGTGGCCCAATTTTATTGCACAATTTAAACACTTCCACCCCAGCCATTCTTACATTATGCATCTAGGGTCTTTGGAGAAATTACACCCAGTAATACCCGGGGGGAGGGAGGTCTAGCCGGCTAACCTCTCCTCCGGTGTCATTACCCACCTCCACACATTTAGACACTTAGGATCCAGGGCGGGGGATGGCGGGCCGCCCCCCACTCTTTTTAAAAGCATTTTACTACAACACGCATCAACACCACATTGGAGCAGGTGGGGGGAGACTTGGGGTCTTCACACACCCCTGTTCTCTGCTCGCTGCCTGGGGCCTGGAGTGGAGCGGGCTGTCTGGTCGGGGTCTGCGGTGGGGGGCTGCTCGGCTGCGGCGGGGTGCGCGGTGGTCTGCTTATCCCCACTTCAGTAAGGGAGGGACCATCTTCTGGATCTCAGGGCCGGCTTCACCCTTAGGGCGCTGGTCCCTGGTCCTGAACATAGAGTGTGCATGGGGAGCGAGAGTGGGTTTATAGCGTCTATTGTGTGTCTTGGTATGTTTGCAGGAATGTGTGTGTGCACACATGAGGGAGGGAGAGTGATTGTGTCTGTGTGTGACTGTTTTTCTGTCAGGTTTCGTTCCCCCCCCCCCTCTCTCTGTGACATGCTAGACCCTCCTCAGCAGAGGCTATCCTCCCTGGCTGCGCCTCGGCATTGGTGGTGCCTTTCTCCAGTGGCGTGCTGGGGTGTCTCGGGGTCTGGGTCTGGGTGCTGGGGGCATCTGCCTGCTCTTCTTCCTGTGGCTGCCTGGTGGGATCTGGGCCCCCGGGGGTGGTCGGGCCTCTGCTGGGGCTGGTTCGCTCCTGGGTCTCGGGTCTCTGGTTCCGGCTAGATCTACCCTGGATGGCCGGCTGCAGGCGGTGCCTGTGAGCTCCTAGCCGCGGCCCCCCAGGGGCTCTAGCGCGGCGACTGCCGGGGGGCCCACATGGGGTGAGCCTCTGCGCCCTCTGGGGGAGAGTTTAGCGACTGCCCTAACGGCGATCTCCCTGGGGTGTCCGTGCCCTGGGTGGCCTATGGACGTCTGGGGCCTGGACCTCCTCCGCGTCCTCCGTGGGCCTTGGGGGCGGGTCTGTGGCTCCTCGAACTTATTATTGAATGTTTCAATAGAGAAACCTTACATAAACAAGCGCACATGTATACACACAGGTGATCACAAGGTGCTCACATAAAGACGGACTCAGGTGTTTTCAGACACATTGACTGGGGCTGTGGTTGACACTGAACTCTCTTGAACTGGTGTATACGTATACATTTAAAGAATATCACAACTGTTGTGTATTCATATGCTGTTTGTTGCTGTTGTATCTTTTCTCCCTGTTTTGTTTGTTTGTGCTTTATTTACAGGTCTAGAAGTGGATTCTTCACGTCTCTTGTTCTCTTCTTTTTCTGTTTACTTTCTCCCCCATCCCTCTTTCTGTACCCTTCCCTTCACTTTCAGGCTCCGTGTCCAATCAACCATAAAAACATTCTAATAAAGATTTTGGGGGTTATATTTAAACAAAAATCAGGAGGAGTTTTATAGCAGTGGCTGTAACCTCTCACCTGAAACAGCAACACTGTTGGGCTTGTTTTTGGCACTCAGACATTATTCTGTTTGCTCCACAGCCGGACAGGACACGGGGTTAAGAAAAGAAAAAAAAAAAAAAAAAAAAAAAAAA
>SSNR01000213.1:831451-937263 GCA_006937965.1 Callopanchax toddi
TAAAAAAAAAAAAAAAAAAAAAAAAAAAAAAAAAACATGCACGCTCATCGACCAAACCTGTACCAGTAGGGGGCGCTGTCGTACAGGACGCTCCGTGTGTTTCTCTGCCGTCTCAGCCGTTCACTGAGGACTCACGGCTCATTTCTACTAAAAACCTACCCATTCTCCAGCTAAAGATGGATTTATTTTTATTTTTAAACCTTTCACATCACAGAATGGCAAGGCTTGACAGGATTATGCGTTTATTTTGGTCAGAAAGTTCATCCAGGGCCGAGTCAAGTTCAGCTTCAGAGTCCAGCAGCAGCTCTCTGCTAACAGAGCTAATATCAGAAGCAGCAGGGACAGAGAGGGCTCTTCAGACCCTCGTAGTATTGTTGGAATAAGATTGTGAACTGTGAGTGATTAAACCCTACACATTGAGCTGTACAGTTCATGTCCGAAGTATATGCGCCGTGTGCACGCGCGCACACGCGACCGGACGCGCGTGTCGAGATGTTTTGAGGAGGAGCCTTTGGACGCTAGATTCAAAAACTGCTCTCCTGATGAAATCCTCCGGAGTGCTGCTTTAAGTCGGTTTTTTCAACTGCATGCAAACACGTTAGTCTGGCTGAAGTCGAACTGGATCTAATCGAGCTAAAGCACCCAGATAATGCGGTTGTAGCTCGACTTCCTCCTCCATGTAAACAGCTTAGCCGAGCTAATGCTGTCTGGGCGCTCCTCCTCCGGGAGTGACGACACCGCGGAAGTGGGAATACAAACAAATCAGTAGCGGTAAAATACGATAGAAGCAAAAACAAACGGGCAGCTTGCCAGCGCTGGGTACACGAAGACGCCCGATCAAATTTGTGACCGATAGAAGCGTTTAGAACAAGAGTCTTTAAACGCTAAGAAAACAACCAGCAGAAGACCGACAGGAAAGGGCGCATGGCGCCCCCTATCGTAGCGGAGTGGAGCGAACTTCATTTAAGAGTTCGGTTTTCTAACAGACGTGTAAACTAGGATAAAGGCTCCCAGTTTATTAACATAAGATCGACCTAGACCGATGTAGCTCGACTTAGATGTGCATGTAAACGCACTGAGTGACATACAATCCAATTCAGTTCAATTCAATTCAGTGTAAATATCATTCATCCTTCCCTGTTGTTAGCCCTTTATCTGCTTAAAGGGGGTGCCATACAAGTGGCAGCTATAGCCCACGAGGACAATCTTTGTGTCTAATCCTGTAAGAGTGTACTGAAACTGAATTTCCCCTCTGAGGGATCAATAAAGTTAATCTCATCTCATTCAGTCCAGTAATATTCTGTTACATATCAAATGAATCCAATTCAAGTCAATTCAATCCAACTCAATTCGAATAAGTGAAATTCAGTATAAATATCAATCCGTCCAGTCATATTCTGATCCATAATGACATACAGCCCAATTCAGTTCAGTTCAATTCAGCTCTTTTAATTTCAGTATTATTCAGTTTGATTTGATTCAGTTCACTTCAATTCATTCTAATACAAATCAGACTAACAACATTCTAAATCCAGTTTCATGATGTCCAATTTAATTAACTTCAGTTTAAATATATTCAGTTTGATTTAATTCAGTTCAGCTGGATTCAGTTTGATCTGAATTAAAACCAATAATATTTTATTCAGTTCAGTTCAATCTAGTAATGTCCCAATTCAATCCTAGCAGCAAAATAATTCATTTACCTTCAGTTTCATCATATTTTGTTTTTTGCAGTTTGATGATAATCCAATAAGATTTCAATTCAAATCCAAATAATCCAATTTAACATCTTTCAAATGAATTATATTTGATTTTAGTTCAAATTAATTTAAAATAAAATCCATTCAAATGATGTTCCAATTCAAATCTAAACTGTCCATTAAAACAACTGAATTCAATGTGATCCATTCAGTCACCCTTAAATTCCAATTCAAGTACAAACACTCAAATTAAATTACCGGTAGTTTCATCAGGTTTGATCCAATTTAGTTCATTTCAATTTCACATGACATTTGATATCATTTTAATCCAGTTCAGGGTGAAACATATGAGCTGCAGTGTGATAAGGAGTGCAGCTGCTCATTGTCTTTTGGGTGAACTAAAAGCACCTCTGATACATGTGGTCATGTCTTCTGTTAGCTGAGTCCTTTGCATAGCGATATTCCTGATAAAAAACTGCCACTAATTTGAATTGTTACTAATTTTTGATAAGAAGACCATCAATAATCTTCCACCTGACCTCTTGAACCTGAGTGAGTTTTCCTCTGCAGCCAGAGACCTGCTAATGTTTTTACCTCAAAGGGGCTCCAGTTACCTGAGAACGCTGCTAGCTAAATATTTCGTCAGGAAATGAACTGACTGTATCACAAAGTGCAGTTTGTGGGCTTTATTGTGAGATTCAGTTTGTGAGAGGTATTTTCATAAATTTAGCCAAGTCATGCTACATGTTTACCTTTATATTGTCGTTTTATGCCAGTCTGAGACAAATATCCTGAATTTTAGATGAATATTGGCATCAAAATAGTAGAAACATGTGACATTTAGGTTTTTTTTTAAATAAGTTAGCCATGCTAGATTCAGTTTTAGAACATCTAAACTCTTAAAAGAGAGTTTAAACATCTTCAAGAAACCACTAGTTTTCTTCAAGCCTTTATAAATAATCTACAGCTACAAAGTTGTTTACTGACTGTAACAGAATTATAAAGCATGTGCCTCCGGATGTGCATTAAGACTCATTTCTCTTTTGGATTCCTATATTTCATCCCAGTATCTTTACTCCTTCATGCAGTGGCACCTCGTCTCTGTGGCACTCCCTCAACAGTCTTTGAGTCAAGGAGAAAGCAAATTGAAAGGGAGACTATGTTATTTGCATGCAAAGAGACAGCCACAGCTATCTCCCAAATATGAGAGCCATCCAATGCAATTTGGCCATGATTGGGAGAAATGTGAGTAATCTTTCACCCCCGTGCATCCTCCATATGATGGATTGCATTTTGTTGTGACAGAGACAGAGCGATGCACAGAAAAGTCAGTGTGAGGGTTAGAGATGTGCATCTCTGTGTTTAGCAGTGGTGTCTTTTCAGCACGTGTAGCCGCATGCACTCATGCATATCAATGTCCGCTCTGCAGATACTCACTGAGATGGTTTCCGCTGTGTTTGTGTTCCTGCCTCAGCAATCCGACATGCTGATTTGGAAAGGCAAGGCAGGAATTATTGATACAGGCGCTGGATGTGGTCATGGCAAATCTACACTGAATAAAAAGGATCTTCTTGTGTCTGATAGAGAGAAATGCTGTGTTAGATAACCTCTGTTATTGAGTCACATGCTCCTATTGCATGTGTTTAGGAAGTTAAGCGTGCAAGAGTTCCATTTAGTGGTTTAAATTTATTGAGTTTGTCACGAATTAAATGGCACATGCTTTAATTACCCAAATAATAAGAACAGATCATAATCTTCTATAAGTTTGGCTTGTTTTTAGCACCCCCTAGTGTCCGTTTTAAATCACAGTGGTAAAAACGTTACAGGGCAGGGAGAAATAATACAACTACAGGAATCATGAATTAAAAACGCTCCGGTGCTAGCATAACAGCTAGCCACATTGGGTTAGCTTAACCCTCGTGAGACACATGACTTTGTGAGACTTCAGGGCACCGGACCAGAGACTCATTAACCCTGTAAGGAGTCATATTAGCACATACTGGCTCAAGGAAAAGGCTTAAAAACATTAAAACATTACTTAGTGTGCCTTTAAACAGTTACTGTATCTGAACATATAGCATAACATATAAAATAACAATTATTAATGACAGATCTCACTCATTCAGCCCATCACCCTAACTCCCTCAGGCAGGAGATTGAGCACCCTGAAAGTCAGAATGTAGCTTCCTCCCTCTGAACTCTGAAAAGACAAACAAATAAAAAAAACAACAAAAATATTCTTAAAGAACATAATTTTCCCCACCAGGGATGGTAAGATCGACCTGAAGTGAAGTTTGTGTTTTTGCTCCTTTTTGAACAAACTCAGAGCGCTGGTGCAGAGGAGAAATACTTTCCTGATTCAGCACTTTACAGTATTTTTATTACATTTCATGAAGTGCAAAACCCATAAAAACTTGCTGTTCATATCTAGCCTATTACACCAGCTGACAAAGGTCAAAACCAGAGGAAACTTCTGAGTTGCTCCCTTTCATCGAGCCTTTTTGAGCTCTGAAATATGAAACCTTTTCTGTGTCTAACCCTGATTTCTGACCTGAAAAGAAAATAATATTTATATGAAAATTTTTAAAAAGCAGCCACTGATGCTTTTTCTTGTGGATATTTTTGAAAGCTGGTGAGATTTAAACTGATCTAAACAGCAGGACTTGCCCACACGGCCAAAGGTCCCAGAAGCTGCTTTCATGACCCTACTGAGCTCTGATTGGCCAGCAGACTGACCTGACCTGACCCCTGTAGAGTGTCAAGAAGATGAGACACCAGACCCATCAACGTAAATGACCTGAAAGCTGCTGTCAAAGCAACCTGGGCTTCCATTACACCTCAGCAGCTCCACAGGCTGATCACCTCCATGACATTTCTCTCTAAATATCATTTTTAAAAAATTGCTTTAATGTAAAATTCAAGTTTTCTGAGATATTGCTTTTGGAGTTTTCTTTATCTGCAGGCCATAATCAACAAAATTACAAGAAATAAAGGCCTGAAATGTTTTACTCCATGTGTGCTGAATCTGTATAATATGAGTTTCACTTTTTAAAATGAGTGACAAAACTTTTTTACAATCTTTTAAAAAGATGTTTGAGCTGTACATGTATATTATAAAGCATAAACTTGATTTTTACCCAAAAGCTAACGGTAATTAAGCACGTAGCATTAATTGAGGTTGGGGAAAATCTAAATCCCGGTCTTTATTTCCATCTGGCTGATTAGGAGAGGTGGTATTTTTCCACACTCAGCAGCAGCTGCATCTCCGCCGCTGCCGGCGTTAAGCAAACGCTAACCATCACGTTCAAACATCAGGACACGCCTAATTCTGTCCGTATGCTAACATAAGAAATACCCACATGTGCGACCTGACAGGCGAATTTGGAGACGGGGGGGAAAGGAGCAGCAGGCAGTCTCCAGCTAGATCTCTGCGGGGAGTTTGGTGGATTTAAATATGTAATGAAAAGCTTTACCAGGCCACTGAGCACTTGACCTTGCCTCAGCTGCCTTAGCGACAGACGTGCTTACAGTACGCGCGTCACCCCGGCGAGGGTTTTATATCCCGACGTGGGGTACGGACCGGAGAGGAGAGGGGGTACGAGAGATGACAGTGAGACTGTGCATTCATTCAGACATTAACAGTGATGATGAGAGCAGATGGGGGGGGGAACAGCTAGCTACAAAGCTGTGAGTCATTTTCTTTTGGTGCTGCAACAGTAAAGCACAAGTAGTGTGTGTGATCATCAGCAAGATACACACAATATAGAATGAGAGATGAGAGAAGCGACAGAGGAAGAGAGCGAGGGCAGAGAGCAAGAGGAGAGAGGGGAGGGAAGGGAAGAGGGGGGGGGGCTCCATTTGCCTGTGATGCTAAAAATAAAACCTGCAGAGCCGCTTTGGAGCGCGCACCAGAGCAGGCAGCTTTCTACATAACAATCGAGCACGCTCTGTCCTGCTTAGCCTGCGTGCAGCAGAGATTTCCTCTTAAACACTCTGACCGAACACACAAGGTTGAACGCTTCCAGAGGAATCCTGACAAATGACTCGAACGCACACTCTCTCACGCTGCTCTTTTTAGTATTCAGAGTGTGCGGACGTGAAAAATGTCCGCTCAAGGCTTCGGTAGGGGGTCTTTAGAGTGTGTGTGTGTGAGAGGAAATCAGTATGAAACGTGACCTGACAGAAGCAGCGAAGATATTAAGACACACACCGGCTCGAACACCTCTAACATACACACACTCGGTCGACTCTCAGTCTCCATAGCAACCCTCGACAGAATTGATGAGCAAAGTCCTATTGACTTTTTGTGTGTGTGTGTGTGTGTGGGGGGGGGAGGAGGAGGACTGCGGCGCCTTAAGTGTGTGTGTGAGGTGGTGTGGAGTGTGACTTTGAGAAAGAGGACACGAGGCTCATCGAGTGTATTCTGAGAGGGGATTAGCACGTCATCACACACACACACACACACACACACACACACACACACACACACACACACACACACACTCCCACGAGCAGGTGAAGCGCTCACATTAACGCAGTCACAGACGTGTTTGCACACAGTTTCCCATCATTCCTCCCCAGACCTGGTTTGTCTCCTCCGCCTGTCCTCTGCGCCTCCATCCTTCCTTTAGATCCGTCTCTTTCCTCATGTTCTCCCTCCTCCTTTAGATTAACCCCTCTGGAACACGAAACACTGCTATCAGTGTTCAACCTTAATCCTACCAGAAAAATTAATCCCAGCAGGGACGGCGTGGCTCGAACGCTAAAAGGAAATTGAAACTGGGTTTTAACCTTTTACCTCCACATGTTTAAGCCCTGTGGACAGAGCTGTGGTCATTTTCAAGACTAACATACATTCAAGGAAGGAGACGTTAAAATATTTTGCCTTTATAGGTTCAGAAATGTCAATAAATCCTTCAAGTTTATCCTGTTTTATTGTATTTATGTAGGGATTTTCCTCTGTTGCTCAGATTAGAGAGCTGTACAGTAGGAAGTTAAGCCTCCTGAGGGTTCACCTTTACTGAAATCAGCTGAAATCATTGTGTTTGACTTATTTTGGCTCCATATTTATTCCGAGGTTGGACATTCAATCAAGTGCATTATCTTATTTTTGCATCTTTCATATCTGGGATCATTTCATAAAGATATTCTGATAGAAGTAGTCTGTTTGATTCATAGCCCCTAAAACAAGTAAAACTTAAAAAGCCTAAGCAGAGATGTTTGGACTTGTTTTTAGGGGTGTGGTCCGCAAGGAGCTGAAAAAGAGTTTTTTGAAGTCGTTTATTTGAAATATAAGAAAAAGAAATCTCACCAGAAACGTGTCCGATTCTGTGTCCTTGTCCTTGGGTGAGAAATTATTCAAAAATGAACAACATTGAATCTTCTCATACCGTCGCTTCTTTCTCTAGCTCAAGGTCCCACTTAGAATCCTCTTCACATTAGAGGATGACCCCGCTACACATGTACCTTATTAGAATGAGTCTTGATTGCAAAAAAATTGCCTTGCGTTTGAAGGTTATCACGACTCAAGCTGTGCTTTTTGTACTACCTTAATAGGTTTTCCCTGCTATTTTTCATGTGTCTTCTGCACCCTCACCGTGCTCTGTTTTCTCATGATCACACCACGCCCTAAAGATCTCACCAAAATATTACCGAGTGATGAGGTTGCAGCTGATGTTTGAGGTGTGTTTCAAATTTTCAGCCACCATGCTGCTGGTGCACACAGCCCAAAAATCATGGATGCACTCCTTCCAGAATCTCAGCTTGTTGGCATAATGGTTTTAAACCACTAGGACAAAATCATAGATGTTTCCTGCATGCTCAAAATCATCGCCAAGCTTTCAACACTGCAAAAACTGATTTCTAAGAACGTAAAATAGCCTTGTTTTTAGACATTTTGACTTATTTTTGTCTAAAATGAAAATATATTCTTACAGCCCTATTTGAAATGGGCCAAATCTTCTTAAATATGGTCAAATTTTCTAGATTTGAGCAAAAAAAATCTGCCAATCGGGAAAGCAAAATTTGATTGGCTCCTTAAAACTAGTGAATTGTTCTAAATGCAGAAAATTTGGCTATTTTTAAGGAATCTAGCCAAGCAAATTGGCTTACCCCATTTGCAGATTTTTTTTTGCTCAAATCTAGAAAATTTGACCATATTGAAGAAGATTTGGCCTATTTCAAGTAGGGCTGTACGAACATATTTTCTTTTTAGACAAAAATAAGAAAAAAGGTCTAAAAACAAGGCTATTTTACTTTCTTAGAAATCAGTTTTTGCAGTGAAACTGTTATTGCATGTAATGAAAAGCTTACTGCATCATTAATGCATGCCTGAAGGCCATACCAAGCCCCTTTAAATGTTCTGGCGTATGGTTTCTGTCTTTTGGACCACTTTAGGTGAGATACGTTGTTGTGTTCTTGAAGATGTTTCACCTTTCATTTGATGCTTGTCTTCCTTTGATTATGGATCGGGTGTCCCAGGTTTAAAAGTCACTGTTGGTACAATCTGTCAGGGACAGTTGTGATAGGACCCAGAGTTTTAGGCAAGTACAACAAAGCAGGTAGGTGGGATGAATCATAAATAAATGAATAAAAACATGTGGTACCTTTCTCAGCGTGTTCACAAAGTCCTGCTGGAAAATGAAATCAGCATCTTCATACAGCTTGTCAGCAGAAGGAAGCATTAAGTGTGTTTAAAGGTCCTGGTAGAGGCTGAGTCGACTGTGAACGTCATTAAACACAGTGGACCAACATGAGCAGATGACACGACCCCAAATCATCACTGACTGTGGAAACTTCACCCTAGACATCCAGAAACAGATGATGTGTCTCTTCCTCCAGACTCCGGGACCTTGATTTTCAAAATGTACTTGTCCTAAAAAGTCTAGTTCTGTTTTCCCTGGTTTGACACGAGGAATGTGATATTTTAGCTCATGTTTAGGCTTTATCTGTGCATAGTGGCTCTTGATGCTCTGACTCCAGCCTCAGTCCAGATCCTTGACCGGGTTTTGTTTGACAATCCTCTCCAGGCTGCGGTTATCCCTGTTGCTGGGACATCTTTTCCTACCGTGCTATCCCCTTTCACTGTTTACTATGAATATGCTTGGATTCAGCACTCTGTGAACAAGCAGCTTCTTTAGCAGTGACCTTTGTAGCTTCCCCTCCTTGTGGAGGATGTCAATGACTGTCTTCTGGACATCTGTCTAGTCAGCAGTCCTCCCCATGATGGTGTATACAGACCCAGACTGAGAGGATCGTTTAAAGGCTCAGGACATCTTTGCAGGTGTTTTGATTAAATTAGCTGGTGACACCATTAACATTTTCACGATATGTAAATTGTCTGAGATGCAGAATTTTGGGTTTTAGTTATTTGTAAGCCACTCTTTGTGTAATGAATCTATAAAACTTTTTCGAACTTTTTCCCAATATTCTGTATATTAATTGCGAGGGCTGATTTCTTTTTCTTTTAACTAGTTGAGCGGTTCTTGGTCAATCACGGAAAACCACAGAATAACAATAAACCAAGTCCAAACATAACTGAAAATACTAAATACTAGAAACTAAACTAATTAGAGAAACACCACAGAACACCCACAGCCGTGACACAACAGATGTCACTGAATCGCTGACCCACCCGTCCATACTGCGAGGTGTTTGGTTGTTGTCTCTTGAGAGTTGTTTACCAGCATGTGAGGTGTTGTGGTCGTATGTTTTAAAGTGTGAATGGTTGTGTGGGAGTTCTAGCGCATGTAGGAGTTGTCAAACCTCACAGTCAACAAGGTCACAGGATTCTTAGACTGATTCAAAATGATACAGATGACAACATTTACTACAGCAAATGATGAAACCAGTGACAGGTTTATCTAGTTGCTGTAAAACCACAGCAGACTCATCCATCTGTAGAGAACTCTAAAACAACAAACGCACTAAAGTCATTTCACACGATTCAACACTACTGACAAAAACGTTTGTGCATATTATAATTTCCCACCATTATGCCTCTTGTTGCATCTAAATCCTGCCACTCAATCCACATTTCTCCATGTTTCCCGTTCCCTGGCGTCTGAGCCCCTCCCCCCCTCACACATGATTTGCCGTGGGCGCTCTTATAAAAACTGAGTAATGGGGCAGATTATGCTGATGTATGTTTCAACATGTCAAACAATCAGCTTTGTAAGTGAGAAACCATGGTCTGGTAATGGCTGTGGATGGATCATCATTACAGTGGGATGACAGGCATTTGAATCATGGCGCGGCGCTAACGGGGAGACTCACTTCTCCCACGGGGGACAGCGCTGTTGTTTTGGGAGCTAAAATAGCATCTTGGTGTGTCTGTACGTACATATTGGCACTCATAAAGACAGGCTGTCAGTGAGAGTAAACACTGTGGCAGTCAGTGTTAGCATCTGAGATCTGCTGTGATGTTTGTGTTAGCCTTTCAGCGCTTTTAGCATGCAGCCATCATAAAGAGGTAATAAATACCATATGGCATGATCCTACAGGGCTGTGCATTCATTTATTTCTCTCCTCCAATACAAGCTGTGTGTTTGTTTCTTTAATGGTTTACTCAAATAGTAGCTTTAGAAAGAAGAAACGAATTCCCCACTGAAAATTAGTTTCAACTCTTGATGTTTTTTTTTGTGTGCTATCTTTATCAAATCCTTCAATAAATGCTGCTATTTGTTTGTTGTTTGGGGGAAATAGCAACAGGATAAACCTAGAAACCTTAATGCCTGTTGCAACCTTTATTCTTTGATGTTAAATTGCTTTACATGTTTGTCTTTTCAAGCTGCCATCAGTTCCTATGCTGAAGCAGATATCTACCTTCGTGGATGTTAAATGTGCGCCGTAATAATCATTTAGAAATCCATTTAGGGTGAATCAATTAAAAGAATCATTAAAAACTTCTAAGAATTTTACAGATGACTGAGTTCATAATGACATAAAATGAAAAGCTGTCAACATTTTATATATTTTTCAAAGTTACTTCAGAAGTGATGATAAAAGTCTGTTAACAGAATGGTAATAATACACGTTATTAAGAGTTTGTTTTTCTATTCAGATCGGAGTCCTCAGAAATAAATCTGATGTGACTTTACAGCTCCTGCTAAAAAAACGAATTCAATAAAACAGCTCAACGTCTTTAAAACAGATAAACAGTGAGTAAATAATCTCACATTAACATTTCATGGCGATATTAAACTACATTTAGCTGAGATTTTGACAAAATTCATTCAGAAAATCAACACTTACCAAACAAAGTACAGGCCATCTGAACACAGCTGATGGTTGGATTTTAATGAGATGTTGACTTCCTGTTCCTGCCATCCAAAGAGCTCAAGCCCAAATCCCGTGAAATCTCAAGATATCTCGCGAGATGTTGACTGTTGAAGGTCAAAAATGATGTTCTTCCAGAGTTTTGCATGTTTGTCAATCTCTTTGAAAAATATGTCATAAACCAATAGACAGATTCTAATGAAACCTTCAAAAAATAATCAATAAATGTGTGTATACAACTGATTCACATGTTGAGTCAATCCCATTCAAGATGGCTCTGAAAGATGATCAGAATTAGCTACAAACGACTGTTTAAGGTCAGGACAACTCAAGATAGAATCACAGCTAACCAGTATTAGCTTAGTAAAGCTACTGAGCTACAGGTCAGTGTCAGAGGGTGTTTTCACACCTATAGTTTTTAGCCAATTAAAATCAAACTATAGTCCATTTCCTCTTTGGTTCAGTTCGTTTGTGCAGGTGTGAACGCAGGAACCGAACTAGAATGTGGAACTAAAGAATCGTACCTAGACCTGTTGGAGGAGGTGGTCTCAAACTCCTCAACCTATAGTGTGACTGAATTCTAATTTCAATCTGATCTGACCACATGCAAATTTGAGCCTAACTGCCTCCTATAGCCAGGTTTGCATTGCATTCTGGGATGTGGGAGGGCACACAGATGTCAGGAGCTATTTAGTAGCTCCTAGCTAGCCAAAATGGACTGAAGGCAATCAACAAAGTCTGTTACCTCACTGATATTTGGTCAGATGACTAGATTTATCAACTCTGACTCATAAAAACACTGAAGAGTTTAAATAGTTTATAAACGGTCCAGAGAGAGGGGGTTTGATGTGATGCCGGCTCACCTTCATCCTGTATTTACTCTTGTAGCCCCGCCCCCAGAAAAATAAACTGAACATTCTCACCTAGTGTGTAGTGATGCATTGTTTTGGTTGCAGTTTCATGACAGGAAAATGTACAAAGTTACAAAATTATGAAGTGATTTGGACCAGACTCCAGATCCAAACTACAGGTTTAAGTTAAACTCTTGAATGCTCACTGATTGCACTTTATTGTTGCCAATTCCTGATTCAGGTTCAGGGTGGATATTAATGACACTCTCAGAAAGTAATCATTGAATGTAAGTCTAAATCTGATAAACATAAAATATGTCATAACCTATCGCTGCAATGGATGAGTGACATACATTCTGTTAAATAAATTTCTAATTCAAAATGATGGATATTCAGGGTGAAGAAGAATAAACTCCTCATGGAACAAATGATTAGGACACAATGTTCTCCTAAAGACAAGGAGCAGGCAGATCAGGCAGTAAAATAACTTCATTAAACTAAAAACAAAAGGCTGGAAGCAGGAAATTTAAAAAAAACATGAATACAGAGTTAGAAATTCTGGCCAAGAGAAGTAAAAATGAAGGAACAAACGATGGTTAAAGGATCTGAGAAAGAACAACTGGAAACCTGGATCTAATGAGAGACAGGTGTTGTGATTATGAAATGAAACCAGGTGTGAGACAGTTAAATAAATAAAAGAAAAACGCGTTATGCCTCAAACAATATCCAATAAACTGGGCAGAAGAGGAAATATGAGCACCGACCCATCAGAACAAACCACTGGCGGTTTGTCAGATAACGTAATGCCAGGAAAAATTCAGTCCAGCTCTAAATCCAACACTTTAACTTACAGTTTGAACAGCCTTTGAATAAATTCAAAGTTTTTTTCTGAACCAAATTTGTCATCGTGATTATTCCAGCTCAACATGCAGAACATCCCAGGAGCAACATGCAGACGTTGACCTGCTATTCCAGCCTTTTCCTGCCAAGGTGCTCTGCTGCTGCATTCCCTTTTTGTTCCAGAAACACCGACGCGTCCAGTGTCTCCGTCTTCCATGGAGTTTGGGCCGGGACACAGCTGGAGCCCATCGACTCTCCTCCGTCCCGGATCTCTGCTAACCTCCACTGTTCCAGTCTTTTAGCCTGCCATTACTGCTACATTAACCCATCAAATCTACCTACTGCAACACCTGAGGCCAGCACAGACAGACTGTGTGTGTGTGTGTGTGTGTGTGTGTGTGTGTGTGTGTGTGTGTGTGTGTGTGTGTGTGTGTGTGTGTGTGTGTGTGTGTGTGTGTGTGTGTGTGTGTGTGTGTGTGTGTGTGTGTGTGTTTTGTTACTAATGTTAGATGCGTTTCCCTGCTGGCGATGTGAATAGTAAGACAATTTGCATTTGACAGAGGATGAGGTCAAGGACAGGATCGCTTTGTGTCGAGGGCACGGTTGGCCCAGGCAGCCATGATTGACAGGAGGAGAACTGGAAAGGTGATAGGACTACTGACTGTAACACACACACAAACACACACAGATAATAAAACGAGACAGCAGAGGACTGCAGGAGAGGGAGCTGGATAACTCTGAAAGAGGGAGGGAGGGAGTCCAGGGAGAGCAGTGAGAGTAGAGATGGGTTCACTCATCCATGGGTTTTACTCTTCTCTACACACACATATGTGCCAAACACGGGCCGATTGTAGTAACTCACTGGCCCAGCAGCAGATGCTGTGAGCAGTATGAGAGCCAGGCTACACCTGCTCTCCTCGTCCGGCTGCTGCTGCACCTCCTCCCTGGTTCAGAGCAGAAGCAGCCCCCCTCCCTCCCACTCAGCCAGGTCACTTCACAGCCAAGACCCCCTTTTTCTTCTTCCCCACCTGCTTTCTAAGAATCAGAAGCTGCATTATACTGTAAAGTCATTAGGTCCAAACACACATCTGCACTCTGAAAGTTTGGGAGCGTCTTCTGCAGTCCTACAAACCCATAAAATGGGATCTGTTGTGTTTCATAAACCTTATTCGTCATTCTCACATTTTTCAAATAACGTCAAAATATTATGCCAACATGATCTGCAGCAACACCAGGTTGTCGTGGAGAAGTGTCGATGCTGTGATGTTATTTTCTTACAGCCGCGTTCCTCAACATTCCATAGAAATAGAGGCAAAGTGAGACACGATACTATGCATGTGTTTGCAGTGGGTGTTGTGTTGAGCTGTGTTTTCAGTGTGGAGTTGAGGGGGTAGACCTAAACAGGGAAACAGAAGTTAACATAACACCAGCTGTGGAACGAGGATTTAGAGCTTCTCTATAAATTGTAACACCAGATGACATCATTAGTATCTGTAGTGTCACCAGAATCCCTTAGGGCTTCTATTTCATATTCTATACCACTCTAGATAAACCCCTGTGGGAACTTAAATGGAGGCAAATAAACCAACGTTGTAGTGGTTGTTGCATCTGGGCCAGTAAGTCTCAATTGGAACTTCTAGCAGTAAAAATGACCAAAAAGCTGACAAGACTAAAGTATGTGTGGTGCTGTTCTCTGGAACAAAATCTGTAACCATCAAAAACCATCAACCGGGGTCAGAGGTTGCACCAGTTTGATTAAGAGCAGCAGCTGTGCTGATTGGTACTTGGGAAACGTGGTGCGTTCTACATTGATACTTATTAGAAAAAGGTTCAGATCCTTGACATGAGGATCAGTTCCAACTGTCCACTTTTGAACCCAGAAAATGTCTTCAATGTTTGGCCTTTAAGGCCCTTTTCACACACGATGACGATCTTGATATATAGTCAAATCCTCCAGAGTGTGGATGGTCTTGGTGAGGTCTTCTGAAGTATAGAAGAAAACTCTGAGCTCACATTACATTTGAGAGAGCCTGATAGGTCAATGAAGGTCTATAGCAGTGGCAGTATACGTATACATGGCTTCACTTGGAACGACATTGAGGTCATTCAGAATTTAAAGTGGGCTGGCCACTGTGGCTCAATGCTTTGGCTCTGACCCCATCTCTCTGACCCCATCATGGCATCATTTTAGAGCGTGTACCTGCACCCCGACATGGTCCTAGAGAGTCATGCCAGGACTCAGCACAATCAAGGATCTACATGGGAAGCTATATAGAGAGTAGGTGAGGGTACAGGAAAAAAGACAATCTCAGGAAAACCTATTTTGTGGGTGCTAAGAGTTCTTCGTACTGATGAAAGCTTTCCATTTGTCACAAACCGGCTACGCTCCGATAGGTCGTGTAGGTCTTGAATGGCGCAGTGGAGTCTTAATTTAGTGTGAAGGAGACCTAACAGAATGAAGTTCCTTAACAACTCCTTCCAGTGCCTGAAACAGAGTGCGAATTCCCCTGACCTCGTTTTATTTCTACTCTTGGCACTTGCTGAGCTCCATGCCCCTCTTACAGCGTCTACATTATTAGATATAGTTTGTCTTTTAACAGTCTGAAAGTATATGCAAACAAGGTCTCGTTGATTTCCTTTGAGCTTGGCTTTAAATCGAAGAGCTTGAAATCTCATGTTAACTCTGGCAAACTGTCTCTCACACCTACACATGTTCAGCTTGTTAAAACACCTGCCGTTTTAATTGACAGCCTCACATGTTCCTCTCAGGCGCCTGACGTTCGTGTGTGTAAATGCGCTCGTTTCCCTGCAAAACACATCAAGGAATTCATGTATAGGTGTTAGCGTATGGAATGCGCTATGAATTTGTAAAAGGTGGAGGTGGGTGGATGTAATATGCATTCACCTGCGCTACGCCAGCTCTCCTCTGTTGAAGCATGAAGACGTATAGGCATCCCATCCCATTAAGAGCTGCTGGATCTAATTAACAAATTAATCAGCCTATCCAGAGGTTCAAACCCTTGCCAATCAGCAGGTCTGAGCGGGTTGCGCTCACTAACCAAACAGCTGTCTGTCCTGTGCTTTCTGCACGGCTCACGCTCACATGGCTGGACTGAAACAAAGACAGCTGATGATAATGAGCGTTTATTTGTTCCTCGAACACTGCTGTCTCATGGATGGATGGATGAGCGTGGGCACTTAGACACACTGGAAGTTGTTAGTGTTTTTATATGGAAACTTCACAGACTGTTCAGATGTGGAGTAAAGCAGATGGTTCGTCTAAAGTGGCGCCACAACAAGCAGAAAACCTCTTCTTCTTTTCTTCATGGTGTGTCAGCACACCTGTTGAAAGCAACACCTCAAAGCACACAAAGCAGAAGTGGTTGCATAAAGCATGACTTTAACGTGATCAATAACTTAGCATTGATTTAATGCATTAAAAGGAATAGGTTTAGATTTAATCATAAACATATTCTCAGTATTATAACTATAATCAATGACGTTTAGGTTTATACTGTTTGATAGGATTATGTTTTCACTGCATGTTTAACAGTGGAGGTACTAGACCAGGAGTACTCATTAAATACCTGACAGAGCATGAATATCCATGGAGGAGTCCGCGGGCCCCTTCACACTTTCAGGCGGAAGATACAATTTAAGATACGATTTAAGGTGGCTTTTAATAAATATTGACAGCTTGGGGGGGGGGGGTTGCGTGCGATTGGTCTGCCGGGGGAGGTGTCGCCACTCGCCTGCAGTAGCTCCACTTCTTGAATTTCCTGCAAGAGATGCAGTGCCAATTCTTGGGTTATTTATTGAAATATGAACAGCTTTGGGGACACAGTAAATGGCTCGAGGGTCCCTCCTGTGGGCTGCATATGAGTCCCTCTAGACCAACATCGGGGGGGGGGGGGGCAGGCTGGGCCAGCTGCTTTGTTAGAGACACATTTGTAAGAAAATAACACTACAAACATTGTATTTTAATATTTTAAACTTTAGTGTTTAATTACAGCAATATAATAACAGCAATTCTGTTCCAGTTGCTTTGGATATAATAACTTCAGTAAGTTTCAAAATAAAACTATTTGCAAAAATACTTTGATCTCTCTGTTATCCATTTCAGAGACAACATGAAACAGTGTTTGTCTCTAAAGCCTAAAACTCTGCCCTTAGCGGGGGTGGAGGTGGGTGTGGGTGTGTGGGGGGGGGGGGGTCCAAGCTTGCTGTCAGAGTGGCCCTGGCCCACCCTGGACCCCCCTACTTCATTTCTGAGGTACATTTCAGACATGTTTTTGTTAATTTTTTGCAAATGATATCCGTTTACATTTCAATGTCTCTTATTTTCTTCATTATAGTTTTACAATGTTCTTTTTGAGCCCTAAAACATAGCTTTTCATCAAAACCTTTTTATCTGTTTTCAAACTTGTTGGGTTCTGTTAAATAACACGAAAGGCTGGATTTTGACGCTAGCACTACTTTCCATTAATAAAATGAAGAGTTGTCTATTGAGCCATGAAATCAACCTGCTTTACTTTATTCCTGTGTGGAACGGGAAACCCATTATCCTGAAACCTGCTGGGAAATTTGCTGTAGTTATTACATACCAAGATCTAACGGTTAGCGCGATAGACTTAGCAACAGTTACTAAGAGAGAGCATAAGTGAGTCAATAGGCCAAAGAGAACCCATATCTGTAAGTTTAATGGATCGACCATGAGTGGTAAGGATACAAATCATAGCTGAGTGAGTGTCCCCCGCTCCCACATGCCTTCTGAAATGCAGCTTTCCACTGGGACGCTGCAGAAAGTTCCCCTTAATGTATTCTAGCCCGCAGCTACGAGACCATTCATATACATCGCTGTCTTAAGTATTACTACACCCGGGGGTCTAGCCCACAAGGAGAATGTATGATGTACGAGCCAAAGACTCACTTACACCAACCCCCCCAAAAATCACTACCTCTACTCTGAGGAAATCCAAAGACTAATTTATCAAACATTTGAGGTGAATCTCATTTTAACCCCTTAGATTGTGTTATTCTTTTGTCCCGTTCATACCAAGGACTGTGTCTCAGTTCTGTCAGTGATGTAGTAGGAGGCTGCAGCAGCCCTACAACTTGACATACTTCATGTAGTTACATAACATGTTTAGAATAAAACAGATTTGTTTGTCATAAATACAAGTTATTTTCTCTTTCCATCCAAAGTAGCATGTGGCTAACAAAGATAAGCAGTTTGCAATCTAATTTCCAATTGATAAAACCTCTTTCACACCAAATGAAGACCCCACAACATATAAAAAAGAACCAGAGCATGGAGCAAAGACTTGGCAAGGTCTTCAAGTATGTATTAAGAATTCAGTGGGCTCTTTGTTTAGTTCACAAGGGTGAAACATCCATAGTTTGGTGGTATTGGGGTCCTGGATGGAACACATCCATGAAGTGGTGCACCAACAGGGCATGTTGGCCTCATGCAAAGGCTATGATGTTCCAGGGTAAAATATGATGAAGCTGTACCCTGCACTGTCAGAAATGAAAGTACAGAATTGTACCTTTTGTCGTAACTGGGGTGGTACCCTCAAAAGTACAAATTTGTTCCCAATGTACAAAATTGTACAGTGATGACAAAAGGTACAATTCTGTACTTTCATTTCTGACAGTGTGATGTTGACTGAGAGAGTTGTACTAGGATGGGGCACATGGATTGTTGACGTATGTAGTGGAGAATCATGCGAACTTGCTCCTGACATATACAGCATGGTGAGGGAACAGGATAGCATTTCAGGGACAAAAATCCGAGCAGAAACAACGTTTGGTGAGTACTACGAGCCTGGTTTTCCTAATGTGTCATGATCCAGCCAAGTTCTACTAGGTTGCAGAGTAGCAGGGTCATCATCCAGCATGAAGGAGGGCTAGAGGTGTCTATGCATGTTGATTTACAGTTCAAACACAGTGGAGTTTATCTTAGTAAGTGTTTCTTTAGGTAAAAACCCCAACATGAGCAGACAAGAAATCAAGATCACAACTCAAGATGAGCAATTAGACCCTGGAAAAACAGTCAACACAAACTGGCTCCAACTGGCTTATTGTCTCAAAGCAGTGGCTTATTGTTCATAGAGGGAATATTTCAACCTTTACCCCTCGTAAAATGAACTTAAAGGCAAACAGGTCACTTGGAATCCAGTGTTAATGGTGATAATGGGTCAAAGAATTGGGCCTTGGTGCCACGGCGTTGCCCCAAAGTGAGATTAAGTTTAATATTCTCTTTAATCTTGTGTTGGTTTGAAAAACTGCAGCAATGAGAACTGAATCTTAAGCATGAATGTTTTCCACCAACTTTACATGATATTAAAAGTTAAAGAACCCCATCAGAGGGAGCAATAATCCAGGAGAGCTGTGTTGTGGCAGCAGGTCCAGCCACACTAGTCCCTACCTGGCTCTACGAGGTGAGCTGGATTTTTAATAACCGCTAGACCACATTCTTCATGTAAACATCCTCCAGCAAACAGAGAGATGACTCCAGAGGCTACATGGAACTCTTTTCATAAAAAAGTTTAAACCCCTTTCAGTTTAGCCTCAGTTTATTTAGGACTTTTTGCTTCTCATTTGCAGCGTCCATTGTTTTTCTAACTTTTTAACCACATTCAGGCTTTGAACTTTCATTACCCAGCTCATTGCCTTTAGCTGAAGTTTCTTCTTTTTTATTATTAAAAGAGAATAAATTGCTGGTGCTTTTTAATATTGTTTATCATAAAAAAACAATAATGGTTGCAGACTTCTTTTCTTTCTAATTGTGCTTACGAAGTGTCCGTTTTTTCCTTCTACTAATCACCACTTCGTTGCAACCCTGAATATTTCCTTGCTTTCATTTTTCTGTGTTTTATTAGACAAAAACAAGCATTCAGTATTTTTTTCATAATACAAAGAAAACCGATTATAGTTTGGTTCTTCTGGTAAAAGAGACGAAATGGATCAAATATTCCCTCCTGGACCCGCGCGCTGAGATCCAAACTGAAAGATCATCGTTTATGAGCAAAGTGTTGAGACCGCTCGCTGCGTTCTTCAGAAAGCAGAATCAGATCAAACGGAGGTGGTGGCGGGGGGGCCTACCAAATGTAAACATGAATATGTCTGGGTGACTTTGCAGAAATCAGCTGGCTCTAAGTGCGTTCGGAGCAGATGAGAGTGGTGGAAAATGTAAATTGGAATTGGCAACGGATCTGACAACTTGGCAGCGCTCCCCCCCACCACCATTCTCAATCTGACTGTGGTAAATGGAGTGCAGGCTGATATGGGAATAAGATGGGATTTGTTTATGTTTTTTTTTTGTCTCCTTCCTTTTTGGCTGGCGTTCAGGTTTGTAGATGTCAGCAGATCCTCGAATTACTGCCACTGTTAGAGCCGTAGGAACGTGTTATTGACAGCCAAGTGGAGACAAAAACATTTTACTGCCTGAGTCAGTCTCACATCTGATTAATCTTTTCGTGTTAGTGGCTGTACCACATGTATATGCGATACCTTCTAAACAAACATGGCATAAACCCTTTAGGTGTCATGCTCAGTACATTTTGCCTCCTTACGCACAGACAGTGCTTAGAAATGCATTAGATATACCATGGTTAATGCATGACACCAGGCTCTACGGAGCTTCCATATTATTCATATACTGTGCAGACCCAGCGTGTGTGCATAAATCCACCTGCATCCTAAAGGAAAATCTTGACTCCTGAACTGATTTTTTCAGGCAAGGGAGCTTCGAGTCATCCCCTCACAGCTCTTTGCTATACATCTCCAGGGGAAGTCGGAAACAACTGTAGGGCAGCGCTGCTGTCGCTGAGACAATCAGTTCACTCTTCCACAAGTTATTCATGAGGCAAAAACATCCATTCAGATGCTTAAACAACTTTTTCTTGTGGCTGATTTCCTGGCTGAGGTGATGTGCGCTGGAGGATGGCGTTACAGCAGATATCCCCTCTCGTCTGCAGAGAGCTACACTGGGTTTTGATGTATTCCAGGAAATAGCTTTACCCGACCAGCCTCCTTCTGTTTATCTCAGCCTCTACCTTATTCTTTCTTTTTCTTTTTCCACCCTTGCTAACAGTGGTACTCTAAAATATTTTAAAAATCATAAGTGTGAAACAGAGAGAAGAGGATGCAGACTACTACTACTTCAGCTATTAGTTCTAATCAAAGACAAGTTGTTGTAATCATTCAATCCACTTCAAAAACTTATTGAGGCTCAAATATCCAACAAGCACATCCTTGAATCAACTCCCACTTTTAACTAAATTGTTGAGTTATTATTCTTTTGGTTGAGGAAAAATCTAGTTTGTAAAAGATCTAAAAACTACATTTTCCTTTCTCTATTTGACTGAGAAAAACATGGTTTCAGGATGACTGTTGGAACCAGAAGCTGCATTTTTCTGTTTATTTTGTTTATTGGAACTCGGTGTCTCCGTTTGAAGAGCCTGTTGTCCACTAATGACAGGTTTATATTCAGAAGAGTCTTTTTGCAACACACTGAACCTTAATAGCAGGCTCCTGCTTTGATTGATACCTTTATTTTTTTGTCTGTAAGAGATTAGATGACAAACAGTATATCATTTTAAAATTTGCAACATGTTTGCAGGTACTTTGAAAACATGTTATTTGCCCACAAGTCAAATTGTTTTATTTGATCGGGGTTGTTCTGGTGTGAATCAGTCTGCTCTCAAACTCAGCTCCTTAACTGGATTGCAACACTCAGTCTATCAAAAAATGATAAGTTTAGCCAACTCCATCCTATCCTTTGATATTTTACTCTCTGTGTGTGTATTCTGGACTATACAGGGTTAATCCTCTAGGTTTCAAGTGGAATGCTCCCTCCTGGTCATGAGTGAGTCTTTTCCTGAAGTGGAGGAGTTCAAGTATCTAGAAGTCTTATTTATGTGTGACGCTATAGGATGGAGTGATGTATGATCCAGTGGATTTGTGCTTTATCTACAGCAGAGGTCACCAAAGTTTTAATGCCACGGACCAGTTTGGTGTTTAGCAACAGTCCTACGGACTGATTAGTGTGAGTTTGTCCCGAGGGGGTGTAGAGGTGTTGCTGGCGCTGTAGTGAGTGTGTCATACACACGGCCGTATGAGCGCTCCTTCGCAGCGCCCCACAACAGGATGTGAATAGTACAAAGAGCTTTTACTCTGTCAGAGTGACCACGGGCTACAGGCTTGATGCTAGGACTTAACACACCTGCCTGGCCGGATCTTTCAGACGCAATCAATAAATAACTTTTATCCAGTCCTTCTGACACCTCGGTACCAAATGACCAGTACTGGTACAGGTCCAGTAGTTGGGATCTCTGATCTACAGTGATGTAAATGTTGCTCTGGTCTGTTGTGGTGAAGAAGGAGCTGAGCTGAAATTCAAAACATTTGATTAACTTGTCTCTCTACATTTCAACCCTCACCTATGGTTTTATATTAGGATCAGATGAGTAAGATCCCAGATACAAGCAGCAGAAAGGAGCTCCCTCTGGAGGGAAACAGGCCTTAGACATAAGGTGAGGGGTCTTCGTCATCCAGAGGGAGCATCGAGTAGAGCCACTGCTCCTCCTCAATGATATGAGTTAGATGAGGTATCCTAGACATTTGGGATTCCTCCTGGTCTCCTCCTTTTGGAGTTTTAGTAAGCATGTCCCACTGGGAAGACCAAATATCCCTAACCTTGTGTTATTGTGTATATCACTCTACAGACATCCGCTTCTTACTTACATCTGTCAACGTGATTCAGGAATGACCTTTGACCAAGACGTCTTGTCATGGCAGATTCTATAAGTAATACAACACAATAACCATCAAACTGATCATTACAATGCTTGTAGTAACTCAGACATGTATTATAAAGAGTTTCTTTGCCATAAAACTGAACTGTGACCCTGAAAGTTTATTTTTCTCACCTCACAATACAAACGGAAATGGGAGCAGTCACATTTTATTACAAAGCTGTGCTTTATGACCTTGTACTTTTCTGTTTGCAGACATGAAACTTGTAACTTCATCCCTCTGTATTTAAAATATACATGACGAGGAAGTGAAGGTGAACTTTCCTCCTCTACCCTTTAGCTTGACCATGCAAAACAAGCAGATAGGGGTGAAATGAAGTCATCCTTCACATTTGTATCTAGTGTATTCCTTTCTCTTTCCATTTGCCTTCTATTTATATGTTTTCTCCATCCTCCTCTCCTCATCCCCACCTCCCTCCTGCCCTCTCTCCATTGCCCTGCACTCTGCATGCTGGGATGTGTGGGTCAGGTTGGTTCAGACCGTCAGGCTGAACAGTCAGCTCCTGTTATGACAGCTTGTCTTAGTGGATACACCTTCTCCTCCTCTTCATGCCCCCCTTCCTCTCTGCCTGTCTCAGAGGCAGCTTCCCTAAACTTCCTCGTCCTCTCTTTCTCTCTCTCTCTCTCTCTCTCTCTCTCTCTCTCTCTCTCTCTCTCTCTCCAGTCACACTTCTGCCCTCTTCCTCTTCCTCCATCTCGTGCTTTAGTCCAGCCATTGTCAACTTCTCTTCCTCCCTTGTAACCCCGTGTTGGCCCTCCCATCCATCACAGCCTCTTCCTGTCTCTCCTCATCACCATGCATATGTCTCAAACCCTAAAGGCTGTCCCTCTGTCTCTGTCTCTAACAGTTCATCTGTCTCCTTCTCTCTCATCTTGTGCCACACATGCCATCACCATCACCCTTCCTCTGTCCCTCATCCATCTCTAACTTTCTGTCTTTTTTCCATTTCTATCTGTTTTTGTACTTTTTTCCAAATGAGAAGATCCATTCATTCTGAACCGAGGAATCATTCGTCTTCATTTTCCTGCGTTACATGCAGCCTGTCTGTTCATTAATCTTTAGCTCTCCTCTTGTCTTTTTCTCTTTTATCCATCATCTATCTGTCTCGAAATCCAGCTCTTCCAAACCTGAAACTCTTATTCAGATTAAATTTATTCCCATCTGAAATGGATTCCCGATAGATTCACCTGGACATGTTCATTTGCACTAATGCTGTCTGGAAGGTCTAAGAAATTAATGTTAGCTCGGATAAAACCTTAATAAAATGAGCCTCGGTCTACACCAGCTCACGTATAATTAGGTCCAATAAGGAGAATGTTTTTATGTGCAACCGAGTCGCTGTTGGGTTTAATTTAATTCACTCTGCAATAAAACCGCAGACTATATTCCCTGTTGAGACTCTAAGTGAGCTTTGAATGCAGCCAACGGTAACGTACATAATAACTGTATCCTGTACGTCTTAATCAGAATGTTTTGACTATGTGTATATATATATAATATAATATATATATATATGGAAACGTTTTGGGTTAAGCATTAAGTGCAATCAATGGACAACTATAGAGTCCTCTTTTTCCCAGACGTCCTCTTTTCACGTTCTGTCTGGGGGAATTTCAAAGATTACTAAAAATTGGGTTTTTTTTATTGTTCTTCACTGGAAATAAACATGTACAGTACTTTAATTAACTGGTGCAGTCTGTCTTGCATGTGACACCATCCCCAGAACAAACAGCGCGTCATGGTGTTTCATTTGCAATAAGATTTCAGAAACTACTTCAAACGTTTGGGAGGCCGTAGCTCAGTGGTTAAGACATTGGTATTGCAACCAGAGGGTTGTAGGTTCGTGTTCCACCTTGGCTGGGTTATATTGGATAATTTTTGTCCTTGTTGACTTGTGCAAGCCTATCAGTGTGAAGCCTATTGTGTGAAGGTCACACAAAGACTGCATACTTTAAACAGGTTGAATTCTTCTATCATTAAAAAGCATATTTACTGTTGTGTTTCACGCCAAGTGTCCTCTTCTTCAAAAACCTAAATATTGTCACCCTAGAAAAATATCTTCAAAACGGTGAGGCCCTGGTGGTGTATATTCAGTCATTATGTACATAATTGATATGTTTTTTGTAATAAACAATGGAGACTGAGCCAACAGAGCATGAGCCTGATTTGAAAAATCCTTAATAAAATTAAAAAAACAAATCCGTGGCCATGTGAAGGGAAACAACAGGGATGCTTATTTTGTGATGTGAAATATAAAGCAATTTGTTCACATTTTGATAATTTATCACTCATGGAGCCAGCATTTACCCTTAATACCATAGAGAATGGGCTGATAAATGAAGCCCATATTGGCATGTCCCTTGATTTCATAAAGACCCCATGGTAATGGTTGTGATAGAGGGCAGCTTTGAGCACTAAATGGTACCCAACTTGGACAGATTCACAAAACCCACCTGAGCCCTGTATTATAAGTTAATTCTGGGTATTAAATGAACTAAAAGGTGAGCTGTAAGTGGGATGGTTCACGTTCCACCATGACCCCATGTATATAATTAAAATTCAGGGATGTGTTGCACAGAGAGTGTATGTGGAGGAACATCTTCCATCTCATAAGTTCTCTAGAAGGACATGCAAATTGTGTCAAATTCCTTGAGAAATTACTTGGACGTCTTTTCTTTTGATAATTCAGATGATAAACTAACTTGTTATTGTCAGGAATGAGAACACCTTGAACAACGAGTCAAACATTGAGGGCCAGATGCCCTATAGTATAAATATGTGTGTTAACAAGTTCCTTTTCTGCAAAATCAAACATTTAAATATTAAAGTCTGAAGACTTGCAGATTCTCTTTTAAATGGTTACTGTATGTTTCTGACCACAGGTTTTTTTAGGACATTTTTGCTAAGCTAAAGTTAACATTTTAGTTACCAACTTTTAAAACATTTGAATTTATGAATCTTTTTTCTCAGACTCACATGTTCTTACTAAATGTAATGATGCAATAATGTAAATAGCAGCTAAACACAACTGTTTTCTTTAGGAGGGAATTTGATGTGTCCAACATTAGCATAGGGGAGCTACAGTCCTACTGCAGTGAGGACAGTTGAACAGTCCCACCATGATGTTTTGTCACGTTTGAGAATGTTTTGCTGAAGTACAGTTAAAGAAAATAAGTCTCCATATTTCATGGACTATTTAAGCTAGCGTTAGCGTTAGGACACAGCTGGCTGCTACAAGGAGCTAGAAAATAGCACTCCCATGAGCCATTGCTTCAAACATAAAGCAGCGACTTGTGGGATTGTTTGTGATCTTTGTATTGATTCCTGCTTTTGTTCACTGTAGGAGTAGAAAGCTAAAAGCAGCCTCACTCTGCTGTGTCCTGTGTAAGAATTACATAACGCTTTATATATTGTAGAACATTGAATTTGCACACAGTAACCCCTGCAGAAGTGCTCTCCGTGCACCTGGCCCCCAGCTAAACACTCTCAAGCAGAATTTATTGCCTTTGGAAAAGATTAATATTTTTTCCTCACTCGCTGAAACCTCGACAATAAGAGGAACAGCTTCAGGTCTGCAAAAGGCCCAACCTCAAATTTAATCTTCCCTTTTTTCTTAAACATCTAATTTGTTAAGGTGATAAAAATCTAAATGCTGTTCAGCTGCACCACGAGGTGGGAACGAGTAGAGCGCCTCCTGAAAGGAGTGAGTAATGTGTTACAATGAGATTGTTATCAAACTAATTGGTGTCATCTGCAGCCATTACTGAAGGTAATACCACTGTTATCTTTCCATTTTCTATTTGTTTGGACACTCCAAGTAGCAGATGCTACATTTGTAATGACATGCTATTGGTTCTATGCCTCTGAGGGTGGTCATCTATCTATTTTTAATCCCTTTGATTTGTGATATTACATCTGTTTGGTTGAATTGACAGTTAGCAAGGTTTTTGCCAGCTAAACTGATTTGCATTAGTGATTACTGAGGTCAGTTTTAATGTTGTTGAAGTCATAACCTGTTAGTGGTCATTTAGACCCAGTTTTCTCCTCCCATTACTCTGACTGCAGTCAGTCAGAGTAATGGGAGTAATGCTATGAAAAAATCCATAACACACAACAACTGAGTCCTAGAGATAAGTAATTTTATTCATGCAGGTTTTATTTATTCACAGTACTCATCATAAAATGTATTGATATCAGATTTGTGTGTTTTAAAGTTTGGGATGATTCAGGTACATCAGATATTGTACATCAATTTTAGAAAGAAAAACAAAGAAAAGTCTGGTGGCTAAACGCATTAGAAACTGGAGTGACGCGCAGTAGGGGTTGAACGACTTGCTATTTTTACAAGTCGACTACCAAGTAATAAAAGGCGCGTCGACTTCGACTAATCGCTGATGACGTCATACTTACGGCGTATAAAGGACAGCTTTACAAAACTTGACAGGTTTTATTGCAAAAACGTATTTTTATGCCGACAACAAACAGCTCAGAGAGAGCAGTTGTTTTAGGAGCACTTTGGTTTTAATATCAAGTCTTTAGACTAAAATGCTGATTAGTTTGTCACATTTTAGTCATGTTTATATGCAAAATTGTTTTAATCTACAGTTTTAGTCAGATTGTGGTCTATTGTTCGGCCATAATCAAAGACATTCACTATTTAATGAATAAAACCACTCAAAGCTTGATAGCTGAGCCATTAGCCCGTTAGCTTAGCCGTTAGCACATCGGAGGTTTGAATGGACTGAATAGTGCCGCATTTTTAGTAAAACAAGAGATAAAGAAAGCAAAGACTCACCATTAAGTTGATTAAATAAGGACAATCGATTGGCAAGGGCATCAAAAGCTGCCAAGAAGTATTCTTTGAGTAAATATCTATTTTAATAGCGCAGCATCAGACCAGAACGCATCAAAGGAAACGGAACTAATCAAAGGAAACCCCTTCAAAATAAAAGTTCATGTGATCAGCGACTAGTCGACCTTTGGTTTAAAAAGTCACTACAGCCCACAAAAGTCGACTAGTTCGTTTAACCCCTAACGTGCAGGCACAATTGTAGAGGTAATGGTTAGAGGGAGGAGAAAAGATGTTTTGGGAGGGGCGTAGTACGTTGTATTCATATAGTTCTCTCTCGATGAAAAGCTCCGGACTTTCGCTTTAATAGTTAAAATAAAATAAACTTTTGTTAGACGTAGATACAAATTCAAATCTTACAGGTGACTGTCCTGTGCATCATCCAATAAACATTTTCAACCTCTAAATTTAATGAAATACTGTGATATGTTTTCATTAACCTTTTAACTTTCATAGACATATTTAATTTATTTAGGACAATAAGGGTTATGTTGCAATTTAAGATAAAAACAATGTAAGATGATTATTATTGGATGTCAGGAAAAGACATCTATAGCAATACTAATGTGTATAAGATTCCTGAATTACATCTTGTAGGAAAATTGACTTATTTTCAACTTTGGGATATAAATGTTTCTGTTGGAATTGAGAAAACTTCTAAAACTAAAAGAAAAATGCCTTCAAAAACAAAAAAGACATTCAGTTGCTATATTTAAAAATCCAACCTTTTTAGATTGACACATTAATGACTGAGAATCTGCCGTGAGTTAAAGACTCTAAACATCTGGTCCCATTTGACTCTTTAATTACTGTTTCTGTCACCTCTATATTGAGATGTACCTTTGAAATCTGACATTTTGCCAAAAAACACTCCGAACAAATACAAAATATATCAAATGACTTTCGCGATTGTGATTATGAACTAAATCCTGACCCTAGTCTGTATAGACAGAGTTAATTGATGCAGTTTAGTCTCTGGAAAATGCTAAAACATTTCCCTCGACATTTAGTCCTTGAGACTACAAACACACAGAATCCTTTCCCCAGCTGGTTTTGTTGACAGCAAACACAATCAGACAGACACATGCGGTGCTCGTGCACACGTCGACGTCTCCCTGGATCAATAACAAACCAAAGGAGTATTTGAACCAGCCAACACGTGGCAGAGTGTCTCTTTTATCTGCTGTTTCTGGGTCATGTCTCTGGTCTCTGTGTCCTGATGAAGTAGCTGCCAGATGGAGTGCCCTTGTGGCTACAACTGACTGCAATCATGTTCAAAGGAATCTGATTGTTATTTGTGTGTGGTGCTTGTTTCAGGGCCCTTTCTCTACCTGAAGCTCACATAAAATTAAAATCTGCCTCATTCTTGACAAAAAACGTCTTCACATGACACCATTAGCTTGCAATAATTGTTCGTTTTATGATGAAAGTTCCAACAGTTTTTGTGAAAATATAGCATCTGCCAAATAGTGATTGATTAAGTGCTAAACAGAGATGGCAAATCAGGTGTAATCTTCCACATAAATCGAGTTTAATACGTATATATCACTCAGTGTGTGGAGAAATGAGCAGCACTCCTAAGAAACTTTGTATTCGTGACTTAAGTCAGTGTTTTTCAGTGGTCCTTGAGCAGTTCAAGACATTAAAAGTCCACACAAATGCATCAAAGAGATGCATGATGGCAATACACAGCGAGAGGTGTGTTGGAGGGAGTTTATCAGTGAGAGTGATTGCAAAGGGAATGCACGTTGATGAGGGTTGGTACCAAGAGTAGGAGAGTTGAAACACAAGACGGCTTGTGCAAAGGGTCTGAGTTGACAAGAATCGAAAAGACAGATCAACCAAGTGAAAGAGACACCAATCAACACCTCCTGATTGCCTCAGGTGTCCCCAGGGGTGAGGGCAATCTATGGGGACGGGAAAGGAAGATAACTGCTTCTACACTCGTCAACGAATACAAAGGAGTGTCACATCCTCCAGCAGCTCATTGACTCTCTGCTGGTCACTCGAGGGAACGGGATGTTGCAGGGATTTGATGTTAAGCTTTGTTCAGTCCTCGATGCTAAATGAATGTTCTGACATTCCTGCACCAGATGCACGTAATAGCCAATCTGTCCCTCCATCAATCATTTCCCAGCGTATGTACGGCATTAGTAATGAAAATTAGGCAATAATTTGGACGGTCTTTGCAAGGACTTGACAAAGTCTTTAGGCGTAAAGATTTCAGTGGACTATTACATGACAGGGCATGATAAGTCCATGACAGGTTTGAGCATGCAAAACACTTCCTTAGTGAGGTTGTGATCTAAGAAAAATACCTCGAAGATGCAGAAAATGGCAGAAAAATACCTTTTTGGTCAGCATTCAGAACATAGCAGCATCAAGACTGCCTTGACATTGAAGGACATTTTCCAAATTTGCTGTCCAGCCACGGTCTAATAAGCTGTGTAGGCCATGGAAGGAGAGCTTCAGGTTTTCATCCTGTGTGAAGCAAGTACAGTATTTCCTCCACTGCAGTGGAAACAGTTGCTGAAAAAGCAGGTTAGAAGGCTGCTTTTATGCCACCACCTCACGCCTGCCCTCAGTTGCTTCTGTGGAGTAGATGCGATGCATTTCACCTCATGTAGAAAAACAGCTTAAAGCTTAAAAAAGTCTAAACACATACATATTTTAAACATGCCTGTTTTATTTGAAAGACAGACGTGTGTCCAGGTGCGTCTTATTCAAAGTTCAGTCATCTGTAAGAAGAGTCTGTGCACTCGAGAGTAAAGATTGACCCAATTACTGTCTGTACCTGCTGATTACTTAGAGATCAAGCTCTCAAACTTCATCTCCTTCACTCCGTCACAAAGGAGGAAACATTCCCACCTCGACCTCCAATAAAAAGGCTGGAAAGTTGTGTTCTGTTGATCGTAACATAACAGAAACCAGTGTACTGTAGCCTCTCTTCCTTCTTTACACTCATGTTGTTCCATGTTCTCTCCATCACCTACTTTAAATCATCTCAAGGTTGATCATGAATAATAAATATCTCTAATTTATACCCTCACAGAGAGTGCTACGTCTTTCTAACCTCAACAGCTCACACAATCCTGCCTTAGTTTTAGTGAAAGTGAAGCTGGAGAAGTCAAGAAAAGTGCTCGCTTTGTTGTTTCTCCCTGATGGCATTCAGCAAATAAGGATGCAATTAGTAGTGAGTCACTCGAAGACTGAAAGAGGAGTGTTGTCCTCGAAGAGGAGACCGACTTTTAATAGAGTTGTGTTTGCTGGATCTTTTGAAAAAAAAAAATCCTCAAGGTTTCAGCAGAAATTAAAAAGGATGATCTGTGTTTCTTAACACCTTCTGTGCTGATAATTAACCAGTTGCCACCTGTACTTGCCTCAACATGTTTCACTCATTAACTTTGATGAAAACATTGATATTTTTCTGCTTGGACCTTGACAAGGCCGTCCGTTGTATCTGATCCTGTTTGTTGTCTTTGTGGATCTGAAGGTGTAGTCTTAAGGTGTCTGGTCCGGGAGCCTCAAGATATCTTCGTTTTTGCAGATGATGTGACTCTGTGTTTTCAAGCCATTAATTTCAGCTCACAGTAGGGTGGTTGGAGGTTGAGTGGGATGAAAGTCACCTCCTCTAGTGTGAGGCAGTGGTTCTCAACTGGATAAAGATGGAATGCATTCTCAGGGTTGAGGTTGAGTCTTTGCCTCAAACAGAGGAGTTAAAGTATATCAGTCTTGTTCATGAGTGAATGTGGGATGGAGGGGAAGATTCTGATCCCCACAGTTGCCCCATACAAATAAGTGCTACTGCTTCTCATGATTGGGTCAAATGCAGAGAAATAAGTTCCCCAACGGGACATCAAAGGATCAGTTATTATCAAGTATTGCTTTTGTCTGGATGATTTCCAATCACATCCCTCTGAGAGGAAAGTCTTTGAGGCTTTCTCTAGACTTTGAAACTAGAACTTGCTGGAAAAACTCAATTTTACCTCCAACCTGGAAAATCATTGAATTCCCAGGAGGAGCTGGAGAGTGATGATAGGGGGAGGGATGATCCTGGATCTGAGACCGCTGTGTTTCCTCAAATGGATGGATGGATGATAAAATCAATGGATGGATGAAATCAGTGCTTGGATGGATAGAATCAATGGATGAATGGAATGGATGGGTGGATGATGAATGATAATATCATTGATGGATGGATGGATGGATGGATGGATGGATGGATGGATGGATGGATGGATGGATGGATGGATGGATAGATGATAAAATCAATGGATAGATGAATCAGTGGATGGACGGATGGATGGATGGTTTAGTGGATGGATGGTTGGTTGATGGATGGATGATAAAATCAATGGATGGATGAATCAGTGGATGGATGGATGGATGGATGATGGATGGATGGATGGATGGATGGATGGATGGATGGATGGTTGGTTGATGGATGGATGGTTGATGGATGGATGATAAAATCAATGGATGGATGAATCAGTGGATGGATGGATGGATGGATGGTTTAATGGATGGATGGATGGATGGATGGTTTAATGGATGGATGGATGGATGGATGGATGGATGGATGGATGGATGGTTGATGGATGGATGATAAAATCAATGGATGGATGGATGGATGGATGGAAGGAAATATTGGATGGATGATGGAATCAATGGATGGAATGGATGGAATCAATGGATGGATGGAATTGATAGAATCAGTGGATGAATGATGGGAATCAATGGATGGATGGAATCAATGGATGGATGGATGGATGGAAGGAATTATTGGATGGATGATGGAATCAATGGATGATGGAATCGATGGATGTAATGAAAGGAATCAATGGATGGATGGAATCAATGGATGGATGGATGAATCAATTGAAGGATGGATGGAATGGAGTCAAAAATGCATGCAATATCTGTAATATGCAATCAAATACAATAATAGCCCTATTTTTATGTGGCGAGCCAAAGGGAGACGTAATGGGAACATTTTTATGATCATATCCATTATTCGATCAGTTTGAAACCAATTCTCCTCCACATGATGGCAGGAGACTGAACTAATGTCCAGTATTATCTGGGCTTTGGTCCTCTCACTGCGTGTCTCCAGAGGAATGGGGTCACATTCTGCCGTGCAGATATATTAAGAATATTTATTTCATGACCTTTTCTGCCTGTGCAACAAGGAAAGAATGGCTGTTACCGTGGTAACAGCTAATGGCTGGTAATAAACTCAAACACCCCTTTCAGTATTATTCACTCTGTATGGATTATAGGTCTACTGATGGCTTTAATGGAAGAGTTAATGTCCTGTACAGTTTCAGACTGAACCAACAGTTTAAATTATTTGGTTTTACTTTATCACATTCATATATATTCAACACAGTTATTTGTCAAAATGAAAAATCCTTCCTATTACTCGGGCGGATGTTGTTTTTTTTTTTCTTCCAGCAGCGAGTAAAAATCATTTCCAGATATCTTTTATTCTGTTAAACTTTCTTTTAGTTTCAACTCACTTTTCAGCGGTTGACCTCGTCTCTTATTGTTTAAAAGACCTTCAGACCGACGAGCAGAGGACAGAGATTTCATTAGCCATTCAGCGGATGAAGCGTGTGCATGTTTGTGTGCATGTGTGCGTAAATGTTAATGACATAAGAAATAGAAGGATGGCTAAATGAAAGCTGTGTAAAATGTCAGCTGCACACGTGATTGTGTGTGTGTTTTTCAATCTTCATTATTGCTCCCCCCCTCCCTCATTCTCTCACTCTGTCTGTCGCTCATGCTCTCGCTTTGCAATTATAACCTCCATTAATTATGAATCAGGCCCCGGATGAGCCGGGCGAAGCCGCCGCCGCCACCGTCGCCTCAGCCGGGCGGCCTGGCAGGTTCCTGAGCCGTTGACGTCGCCTACAGAAGAGCTTTAATTTTCCATTTATTAATTCTGGTTGCTGCCAGTGTGAGAGGAGGAGAGGAAGAAAAGGAGGTGCTGCAGGGACGAGGAGTGGAGTTTAGCATGGAGCTCTAATTATGCCACATTATTAGTAATGATAATAATATTGCTCAGAGAGTGAAGTTTGTTTGCCCTTTAGCCTCGCCCAGTGTTTCATTTCAGAAAATGGAGTGATGAATTAATAAATATCTTCCCACTGGCTCATTGAGTGACATGAGACATTCACTTCCTCTCTCTCTTCTGCTCTCCTCACGTCTCTCAGTCTTTCATTGGGAAACTGGAGCATTTATTTACTGGAAAAATAGCATCTGTTCAAACCAAGAAGTGAAGTAAGAAAAGCAAAAAAGACCTGAAAGTTACACAAAACGAGAAAAGTCTGGGGAACTGTTTACTTTATTTACATTAAAGGCATACTTTGCAACTTTTTCATATTTTTTTATCTTTTCCTTGAGCCAGTATGTGCTAATATGACCCTTTACAGGGTTAATGAAAGTCACTCAGCCCCATCTGGTGCTTAGATCCAGAATACCACGATTGCAACTTCTTATTCTCCGGTTCGGTGCCCCGGAAGTCTCACAAAGTCACGTATCTCTCGAGGGTTAGGCTAACCCAATGTGGCTAGCTGTTATGCTAGCGCCAAAGTGTTTTCAGCTCATGATTCCTGATTTTTTAAAAATCTCTCCCTGCTTGAACACAGCTGATTTCTTTGAAGGAGTAAAAAACCGCTCCTGTAGAAAACTATGAAGGCTGAGGAGACATTTCAACAGTTAGATTTAGGGGTTTCTGAGCAAAAACAATGGTGCTAACATTTTTACAGCAGTGATTTAAAATGGACACCAGGGGGAGCCAAAACAAGCAAAGCTTCAACGTATCTATTTAAATGACCAAAAACCAGATTACATTTTTTTTTATTTTAGAAACAATAAAAGGATAATAAATGATCAGCTGTAAAATGTGAAATAGTTTTCTTTGTTTGATTAAATCATGTTGACTTTCTATTTTCTCAGAAGGTAAAAAAAAAAACATCATTTGTAATGTAGTGTTATAAAACCTGGGGTTTATTCTACACCTTCCGTAAGAACACTAAGGGAGTTTTGTTAGTTTTACTCAAAGGGTGACCCTTGACACTATCACTCTTTTAGGGTTTAACTGGGATATTTCTCTAGGTTCTTTAATTACAGGGAGTTAGTAGGACCTTTTAATATTGATGAATAGAAATCTGAGTCATGGAAATAGACTTCATTATTTTATTAAGAAACATACGACAGATATCACAGATAAGAAAGAGGTAGTTAGCAGGTAGTCAGCATTAAGTCATTCACGATGGTAAGGTGTTCTGAATTGAATCTTAAATAAGGTTTAGCAATCTGAGTCTCATGGTGTTTGGAGACTAGGGATTTACTTAATTTAGATTAAGGATTCTGATGGAGGGGAGCTAGTTACGGATGGATCAGTAACTAGTTTGAGTGAGCTAATGTTGTTAGCTTTTATCAAGAGGCCTTTAAGCTTTACCAGAGTCGTGGTTACTTAACTGCGTTCCCTGGATCGTCACTGTTGGGGGTCGGATGAGACGGTGGAGGTGAGGTTTCCCCCTCGGTCAGGATCAGACGGCTGCGGGGGTCGAGGACCGCCGAATGCCACAGGTGTCGTCCGTAGATACGAAGTTAGATAACCCATCTCTAGCAGGGAGCATCTAGGCCTGGCCTTCCCATAACAGAGCGTCAGACTGAAGGTGTCTGACCTCAGAGGGAAGCTGGTTTCATCGGCTCAGACGGGCTGGGGTACCGTCTCAGGGGGGAGCCGGCAACTAGCGTCAGCTGTGTAGGGTTTGACAGCTGAGAGGAGAGGTCTGGTCAGCGTCAGACCAGAACCGCTCTCCTTTCTCTTAGCTTGCTCAGCTTGTTCTCATTGAACTGAACTCTCGCTTCCGGGGTCGGAAGTTAAAGGGAGTCTAAAAGACGTGGGCCAATGAGGAGTTATTAATGTCACGTGACTCAGACCGCTAACTCTTATTGGTTGTAGTAATGAGTGACGTGGTTGTCAGAACCTTTACCAGTATATGTGTGAAATAATACTGAAGCAGATCAACATTCATTAATGCTGGAAGAAAATGCATTAATCATTTAAGACATTTCTGTAACAGATTAAAGTGTCATTTTAGGAAGAGACACCAAGAGTCTTTATTATTATTATTATTAAATAGAGTCCGGTGGATTCTTCCGATACGACCGTGACCTTGGAGGAATGTTGATTCAGGTTAAAACACAATAAAAGAGTCATTTTATTCCAAGTTATTGGGAAAAAAGATGGTTATTATTTGTGATGATCTAGAGGTCAAAGTTCAGAGGTAGTAACGCATTTGGGTTCGTTACAGTAATATAGTTTTTTATAAGTTGGTTGCTTTTATTTTTTGATGATTTTTTTTAATAGAAGCAATGTTTTTTTTGTTTTGTTTTTAAAAGTAATTAAATTAAATTAAATTAAATTAAATTAAATTGACCTTTTTTCCCCCAGAAACAAAAACAAAGAATATCCTAAAAGGATTTTTCAAAATAAGATTAAAATGTAATTTATAACAAAGTAAAACAATAAAATAGAACTTTTAACCCTAATTTTCTAATTTGAATAATTAAAACAATGACATCATTATTTTTTCATAATTCCAGAGAGTATTATTTTTCCTCCACTAAAATATGAACATCCTTTATATTAGAGAGCTGTAATAAACCTGAGTCTGAATACAGTCTCCATCCAGCTCTAATGAAGCTTTTACTGAAGGATGTCTCTGTTCCTGTGGTACCTGCAGGTTGACGTATTCAGCGCTGACCCATTTGTTCTGAGGAAGCCTTTTTTATTGAGGCGTTGCTTTAATATTGCTTCTAACTCAGAAAGCTTTTTGTTCCTGTCATGGCAGCTCCTCTCATTACCCAACATTCCCCTTCAGGAGTCTTGTCTCCTGTTGTCTTTATTTTTTTCTTTTCATTTTTAATTTAGTCACCTAAGATCCCTGTTCTCCTCTCTGACAGAGCTGACAGATTGAGGTGGTCAGAGCCCTGTTGTTATAATCTCTTTTGCTCCATTTTACCCCAAATAAAATGTTATTTACCAAGAGCTACATGAGGGCTTCGTGTCCACTACAGACATAAATAAACAGGGTGGATTTTCACAGCTTTTTGAAGAAGTAGAAGCAGCATAAACACATTTATTCAGCCTCCTCCTTTAGAAAAAATTACCACAATAAAATAAACAGAAGTCCCTGAGCTGATTCGTGATTTGCATGTCTGTTTGGATGATTCCATGTTTCAATGTTATCATCTGCAACAATCCTCAGGAGGGCCTACGGGAGCCCTCAAGGGACAAAATTATACAGCAAGCATGAGATAAATAAACTGTAGTTGATTTAAGTCCACTTCTTGTGAGCTAAGATGAGACAAAACTAGTTAAATATCCACAAAATCACCATTCATCAGTCAAAATAAATGGTTCAAAACTTTAGAGTTGACATAATTAAAAACATTAAAAGCTGAATAATAAACCCAGTGAGAATTATAACCTGAGTTAGCCCCTTTTTTGTCATTTAAAGTTTAATTTGTCTTTTCTCTACTGATAAAATTTGTCATTTTGTTGAAGGTAATTAATCTTTCATGGTTTTTGAGTTTTAAACTGTTTCCTGCAAAACTTTTCAAAATTAACAACAGATACGTTTTAATGAACAACAGCAATAGTATTTTTAAAGATGACTTTCTAAAGAGACGTGCTTCAGCTGGTAAAGTTTGGCTCTTAGTTTGGAGAACTATTAAAATTAGTTTTTTCAACAGAGGAAATGTCTCTTATTAATGTTATTGTTAAACAACCTAATGTAGATAAAACTTATGGAAAATGTGAACTAATTTCAATCTTTTTTTTTTATCAATACCTCTTCTATAAATTAAGAAAATGTCCTCAAATCCATTGTTATGGCTCCATGATGATGACATTGATATGTCATGAAGGGGCTCAGAAATTATATTCTAATTATAGGGTTTATTATTGTATTTTGGAAACCCTGGATTCAGTTTTATATAAGTAGTAGAGGTGGGAATTTAATGCGTTCATTTTGATTAATTAATTAGAAAAAAATTATGCTTTAAAAATGTTTACGCAATTAATCGCAGCTTGTGTTTAATGCAAACGGAACAAACAGTCAGTGGGGCGGAACTAAAGTTTGGTTCCAAGTTCCAGCCGTGTAGTGTTTTGTGACGGACGTTTCCGGTTCCGTGTGATGTTCAGTGTGACAGACACGAAAGTAAAAGTAATAGGGAATGAGAAATGTGCACAAACACACTCATAATAAATGGTGTGGTTGTAGGTTTAATTATCTGTCAGCAGCATTTATTATAATTCTCTGGTGTGTTTAGTTCATGTTTTACCGATCTGTGTTCACTGGTGGAGCTAGCGCTAATGCTAACTACTACAGCTACATTAAATAATGTTTGTACTCCAGTTAAATTAACCTGTTATTTAAGACTTTTAGATCTGATCGATTTTAGCCTTTTTTTTCTACAGTTTTGAATTTAAATGCAATTTTTTTAAACGTTGTATTTTTTTTTTACTATTTTTTTATTCTGTCCACCCCTAAAATTGTTTTAAATAAAAATGTTGCTTTTAGAAGCACATTTTCTTGTACTAATCAAATTCAATTAATTGCAATTAATTAATTACAAAGCCTGTAATTAATTTGATTGTTTTTAATCAAGTTCCACCACTAATAAGTAGTTATTTTATAACTCAAGCTGATGGATCAATAACATTTTCCTGTAAAACAAAAGCTGGATATTAATTTCGGAGCAGAATCAATAACACAGAATTAAGATTCATTGAAGTTCAACTCTCCAGTTGACACCACTTTTCAGGCATTAAACCATCTGGTTTCAAAAAATTGCAAATTCCATTCATAAATCAGCTCCTGAAATGTCACCAAATGTCTGTGAGGTGTCTGAATTCCTCTGGGCTTTTTAAACGTCACTGGAATCATGAACTTGAAGACAGATTTTCTCTCAAATTCTCTAAAAGTCAATGCAATAGAAATTTTGAGTAAATTCCATGAAATGATGGTGAAGAGTAAATACTCCTCATTGTCTGTAGTTAGTCTGTTATTAAGTCTATCTGCTGCCATTTAAATTTTAAGCTTTGATCTTTTTTCTGTAAAACATGAAACTGTCTCCCTCTCCATCCCACAGCCTGGCCTCACATCTCAGAGCGTTTCATCCGAACCTGTTGTGGATTAAAGCACAATATTAACGGATGTTGTTACATTACCAGCAGATGGCCGGGCTATCATTAGCATTTTAATCAATGTGCGCGTCTGCAGCTGAAAGCCATCACAGCGTGGGCCAAATTCAACCACCCGGTGCTGCGGAGACACCTGATCTTTTCAGCAGCAGGTTCACACCTTTTAGAACCGATCCAGCACCGGAAATCGTTTCCCAGGCAGGAAATGAATAAATAATCTGTCACTCAGCGTTTTGTCGTCGGAGTAAAAGCTCCTGGACTGCAGGAGCGGCTATCTGAGCGAGGTGGATAATCCTATTGAACATGCCAGTCAAGACGTTTTATCAGCACTAACATACCAACGCGACGCCTAATCCTTCTCTTGTGTTAATGGGAATGCGGATGCACCTTATGTTGGTGCTAACTTCCGTAAGAAAACAGCAATAATAAGATGGCTTAATGCTTTTTCTCTCATAAACAGAGCCGTAAACCACCTCCAGTTCTGGTCAAAGAGGGGTGTTATTTAATGGAGTCATGTGTTTTTTTTTTTTTCTTATCGGCCTTTCCGCAGACACGCCGGTTGTCCTGCCAGGAAAACAATGAGAACACCGAGCCTTTTGTCAAGACGAGTACCCACAGTTTCTACCAATCCCCCTGAAAATAACCCACACTGTACTCACACCTCCCCATTGTTATCTCCTTCTTGTCTCACTTCCATACCACTCTCCTCCTCCTCCTCCTCCTCCTCTTCCTCCGTCGCCTCGCTGCCCACCCTGCTTTTTGGCAGCACCTCCGCAGCTCGACGCGGTCAAGATGTGCTCGAGATTGGCTTATCTGGAGATGGTGGAGGCAGGAGTCGAGTGATGGAGGCTTGCGAGGAGGGGAGGGATGTGTGGAGCGTGAAGCGTCACCTGCTGTTAGCAGGGCGCAGAGGGCCAGATCGATGTGTAGATTTCGTCTGGAAAGCGCGAACCGATTGTGTTTATAGCTTTTAATGACGTCAAACTTCACATGAATCACCGCCGAAGACATAAATACGATCCGTCTCTGGCAGACTTTTCAATAAAAGAGTCCCAAAACGCTCCCTCACCTCTCATTTCTGCCACCAGACTCTCCTAACACGGACACTGTCATTAAAACATGATTGATTTCCTCTCAGCAGCTATTACAAATCTTAATCCCCCCCCACACACACACATACCCCCATCGCCGGGACACACTGCTCCTGTAATTTAAAGAATTACACACACACTCTATATTTTGCATAATTTTCTGATAACGAATTCCCCATGTGAGATCGTTCCCTTCCGGTGGCGTTTCTGTGTGGTAGCTGAGCCACCGGCGCCATCAGATAGAGGAAGTCGAGTGTGTTTTAGCGGTGCCGTGGCGTAGAAGTGAGAGTGGTGAATGTGTGAGTCCCGCCATTGGCCACTTTTAACAACTTTGGGTGAATAAACTCTCTTTAATTACGAGCTGTGATTAGATAACAACAATCAATCTGTTTCCATCCAGTCCCAAAGGCTTCAACACTCACTTTTATTGAGGTTTCTTTTTTTTTTTTTTTTTGCTGCAATAATTCATGAGAAGCCTGGTAGTGGATCAAAAATTCAACAACATGTCGATACTTTTCTCTTTCTGCTCTGTTTCCTTTGCCATCCCTCTTTTCACACTTTCCTCTCTTATTTTCTCTTCCGTTACCCCTCACTTCTCCTTTTCTTCTCTCTCTCTCTCTCTCTTTTGTGGACCAATCAATCCCATATTCTATCTTTAATTCAGTCTATCATAATTTTCTCATTACAATCCAGAGTGATTGGATTCTGGGGGTAAATTAGAGTTTCTGAGAGGTAATTAGGCGACTAATAGCTCCAAGTTCTGACATGCTGAAAAAAAGGATGGATGGAGGGACTTTGGATTTCTCTTCTACAAGAAGAAAGAAGAGAGCGCCTCTTCTGAAACCACTCTGATAAATCAGTTATGAGCTGATATTTGATTGCAGGAGGAAAGATGAGAGTTTAGATTTGAGGAGTGTTTGTGGAACACGAGGGACGTTCATCTTACGATTTCAGTTCTTTCTGGACTTTCTGGAGTCTTTGGCTACAACTTGGGTTTTTATTCTTTTTACAAATTGTTGCAAAACTCTAAAGAAGAAATATTAATTTTGTAACTACACACAACTGATTAGAAGAGTGGATAAGGAATGGGTGAAATCCATCCATGCATTTTTTAGGATTAATCACAGTATCCTTTTTGGTCTCACATCAAGCAGGATGCTGTCATTGTGTATTCATTCCACTGGAAAGGAAATACACTCAAAAACACAAAACACTTGACTTGTAGGATTTGGTGTTTTGTGATTGGATGGACAGAAATCCCTAACTCAGACAGTCAGAACAATCTCTGCATGTCTCGCCATCAAATAAGAGAGACAACTAGAGGTTCAGTGTGAAAGCTGAAACAGAGATATATGGATGAAGATAGAAGCATCCATACAGACAGTCATATTCAACCTCTCATCCAAGATTGGGGTGCAGAGGCAGCAGATCCAGGAGGGAAACCCAGACATCCCTCCTTCATTCCCAGGCCAGAGAGGATTTAAATCCCTACAGTGAGTTCTGGGTATTTTCTGGAACCGTCGAACTTGCCATCGACTAAGAGGAACTCTGACCAAATATCCTCTCTACTCCAAGCTCCATCCAAATGATGAAGCTCCTCCAGCCACCCTACACAAGCAGATCAATTCTGTCGCTTGTATCCAGAATCTCATTCTTTCGGTCGATCCGCATCCTATAATCACAAATGGGAGTTGGATCATAGATGGACCCATAAATCCAGAGCCACATCTTTTGGCTCATGGATGAACCAATCAGAGCCGTTTAGCAACAACTGGAGCCAGCTGCTAAATTAAACTTTTACCGTAACCCGTCGGCAAAGCAGCTAATACATCCTTTTTCAAAATAAAATCCCAAATCTAAATCGTCCAAAGTTAATGACAAAGCCGCTTCAAGCTAACGCGGTTCCTGAGCTGCCACCATGTTGTTTAATTTTAAAGTCATAGCTCTGCCGTCATCGGCTAATCCCACTCACCAAACAATTTGAGCGTTGTGATTGGCCCGATAAGAGACCGAGACCAACCATTGGGCTGCGGAGGTTCCAATGGAGCATGGCTAGACCAAAGTCTGCAGAGCAGAACTGACGGTGTCGTTTACTAGACTACAGGGGTACAGCATTTTTTGCCCTCTCTTAACCTCCCAAACCAGTCTTTGACATGGTGATGTAGGGAAGAAGCTAATGCTACACTCCAGCTGCTTTACACTTCTATGGGAGAGAATAGCTCCCTTCTGATTGGACATATGTCTCTGTAACAGCGCACCGAAACAAAATAACTCACTAAAAATAAAATAAAGCAAAACACTAAACGCATAATAAAAGCCTCACTCGCTTAAAGCCTCAGCACCGACGCTAGTTTGTTTGTCGAGTCATCAAGTAGCATCTGTCCCATTTTCTCAGCACAAACAGGGTCTGTCTCCTCTGTCATTTGGTAACTGCAGCTTTGTCTTGTTCAACACAATGAAAACAGCTACATCAGTTTCTACATACAATGAAAATCATGGAGCGCTGAGCTGTTGAACCACAGGAGGACCTGCGCTGATCTGAGATCATTCATTCTTTGTTGACTGAAGGAGGGTTGATGTGATTTAAATAAAGACCAGGACTGTGACTGCAGCCAGATGTGAAGCCTAGCTAATGGTAATAATTAGTATATGACCAACAGGATCTAGTTTCATGTAAAAAAATAATAAATACTCTCAGTATTTTAATCATAGCATCAATTCTCTTAAGCTACTGTGTATCGTCATACTAAATATTGTCACAATACTTGATATAATTGTAATATGTGTTATTATTTATAATGAAGTTGTATTTACTGAGCCGTCTCGTTTTTGAATCTCCTCTCTAGATGTGTTGAGCCACTTGAGCTTTTGAGTTGTTTGGTTTTCTTCACACTCACCTCCATCTCCCCTTGTACCAAATCTCACACACAGTTTAAAGTACGACTGAGTCAGTTTGCTGTAAGAGGGACATCAGAAGACTGTGAAGGACACTGAGTTCCCACTGAACTGGATGCAGATGCCTAAAATGTTTTACATGAGATAGCAATAAATTAATGGGAGTAGTTTTTGAAGTTGTTCTCTAAAGCTGAGGACTTTCATTGGGCGCTGGTCAGGTTGACCCAACACCAAACGGTTCCCCAGCTTCTGGTTGTTGTTTCTTACCAGTTGGGTAGTGACCACTTTGGGCCCATGCACTTGATTTGATTTGATTTATTTATGGATCCCCATTAGCTGCTGCTTCTCACTGCAACTACTCTTCCTGGGGTCCAACCCACATCAACATCCACAATATTTACAATAAAATACACTTACACTCTCTCACCATACACAGAAGACAAAAACAATAACATCAGCTCAAATTATAAAAGAAAAAAACAGTTTTTGACTTCAATGCACATCCCTTCAATCACATGCACTTATCATGTGCATGTAGTCTTTTGTGTATCTGACAATGCATGCACCCATTCTCATGTTATTATGGGCATTATGTGCTTATTTCATAGTCAACATTAATATAAAGATATAATCCAGTAGATTAAATCATCAACAATGGGGCGCTGATAACATGGGTATAAAGCAGTGATCTGAAGTAGGTGAGTTTAAAGGCAAATGGGTATTTCTGTATCCAAAAACCAAGAGACCAAGCTGCAAAAGTAGGATTTGGTGAAGGGATGAATTGACTTAAGAGTCCTAGTAAACAGAAGCTGCATGCATGTTTTAGACCCCTTTGCACCACATTGTGCTTCATCAATTAATATTAATTATCAATTAATAAAGTGATTCTCTAGCATTTGTCTAAAAACCTCAGCCAATCAGATGTTTCTGACCGAAAGCAACTACTGGACAATCCAGCTGTCTGTCTCGCCGAAGCGCCTCACTTCCTTGGATCCTCCATTAATGCACGCTGCACTCTAAAAAGTAAAACCATCATTTACTTAAATTTTTTGGTGTAACATTTTTACACTCAAGAATTTTGAGTAGATTGGAGACAATTATATTGATAAAGTTGGCTTTTACTAAGGTAAATAGGATGGCCTATCAGGCCCTCATCCTGAAACGGAAATACAACATAACTCTGCCTGTAAATTAGATATTCTGTCTTGATTTTTGTGCAGCAGACGTAGATACAAACATCTACATATGGATGCACAACACAAAATGCTATTAACAGCATGTGCAGCAGAGCCCATCCCTGTAGTTCCTCAGTGGTTTTAGATGCAGCCTTTCCTGCTATAATATTCACTTAATACATTCATGTGGAGCAACTTACAGCACATTGAATATATTCCAGATATTATCCACTCTGGAGGGAAATTCTGACTCTCTCAGCTCCAACATAAACACCAAAGTTCATGTATAGCTTCCAGTGTGTGCATCCTGTCAGCTCCATTCAAACATTAGCCTGTTTACCAGCTGTCTCTGCACATTTCTGGATGTGGGATGAGTGAGCTCTAAAGCCATAGGTCCAGTGTGCAGCTCTACACAATGTTTCCTAGGTGTCCTCGGGGATGTATTGTATAGTGGCTGTTTCAGTTGCATGCCTCCACTAGCCTCAGGTGTGTGTGTCCTGGCCAGCGGAGCACGTGATTAGCCAACACTGCCGGACATCCATCTTGGTCGGTGGGGGAGGGGTGAGATTGACAACGGAGCGAGCTCATAGCCTCGAGGTGTGACCGTGTTTCTGTCCACACACTGACCAAACACACACACTCTCTCTCACACACACACACAGCAGCTTAGAGCCTGCAGGTTAATGGCTTTGATTTCTGTCCACTCCATCTACCAATCTGTCTCCGTCTTTCTGGCCCTCCCCGTCTCCTGCAGTGTCCTCGAATGTTTAACTATCTCTTCACCTCAACATCTCCACATCACTTTCTCCTCTCTGCACTGCTCTTTTGCATTCCTCCATTTGTTTTCTCTGTTTTTTCCATCCTCTCATTACGTCACTTCAGTTTTTCCTCTCTCTTCTCCTCCTCCCTTATCTCTATGTCTCTGTCACACCTGGAGAGTGTGTTGCATATGCATGAAGAACGTGGCAAAGTGCTGCCCTCAGCGCAAAAAAGAGCTGGGAGTCTGTGGGAAGAAGACAAAGAGAGAGAATGAGAGTTGAACGAGTTGTGAAAAAAATGTTTGCATCCGAGTAGAAGGGATGTGTTTTTATTCCCCTCATTACTCTATTTGAATGGCTTTTATTACAGCTTTTACTCCAATTTGTGCACATTTTAAACTGCTTCTTCTTCTTGTTGGCAAAAAATCTAAACCAAGGAAGGGTTTTGTTGCTTTATTTGAATATTTATTTGGCTGTGAAGTCTCAGAAGATGCAGCATCTTGTTAACAGAGTTTCAACATTCATCCCTCACAGCATATTGGGGAAAAAAACAAAAAGTGCAAAATGAGTTCATTATTTTTCAAAACTTTAACAATAACCAGCTTTAAACCAAGCTTTAAAACTACATGCATTAGTGGCTTCTTTTACCTCGTGTCTCGTGTTTTTAGATTCAGATTTTGTAGCTGAATGCCACTGAGGCTGTTCTCCCTACTAAAGCCAGTCTCAGACTGTGTGCTTTGAAAGTAAAGAGGAGAGGAAGTAGAGCATGAAACAAGTTGGAGAGGATTGTGTTTGTGTTTGAAAGAGAGTGGAAGGAAAGCCGAGGCAATGAGTGACAGAGGAGGGAATAAACAAAGAGAAGAGTGACCTAAACCTGTAGAGTCAAACCCTGTTACTCACTCAGGGTCTGGATGATGGGAAATTATTGAAAGTGCTTTGATTTCATGTGACATTTACAGGGATCAAAAGGGCTCCAATTCAAATCTACATGAAACTAGAATTGCATCATTTTGATTTTGGGGCTTAAAAGGAGAAAAAAAAATCTGCTTATATAGCTTTAATATAATATATATTGTCCATTTATGTATATGTTATTTGGAAAAAGATCCAATAAACTGCTAAATTCACCATGTCTGGTTTAGAAACATGTTTTATTTATTGAATCTTTCTTTATCTAGGACCTCCCCTGAGACTCTTTTCCAAAGAAGGCCTGGTCTAAATGGCTCACCATTAAAAAGTTACAGCACAGACATTTAAAATTTACATCAAAATACATGAAAAACTAAATAAAACAAGTTAAAATACAACTGACACGAGTAGAAATCCAACCACATAACGTCAGCTGCACTTCTCAGTTCAGAGAGACGTGAACTACACACAAAAAAAAGTTGAACCAACTTTAAAAAGTAAGGCAACCAGCTGCACAGCTTTTTAAAATGTTTTAAATGATATTTCAGGTCTAAACTATGATCTATGGGTTGAGTTCCACAACATCTGTCATTCTGAGGAAGACCCTCCTTCCTCCTAGAGACCTCTTTGCATTCTTTCTGACCGGCAAACTTTTTCGGCTAATAAAATTCAAATTTCTGCATTGTCGGCTTTCTGTCAATGTGCATGCCCTTCAAGCAAACTTGTATTGGTAGAGGGCGCTCTCATACAGGACACGCTGTGTATTTCTCTGTACAGTCAGGAAGTCAGAGGAGTCAGTCAGAGCTAATTTCTACTAAAAAGTATTCATCCCCCGGCTACTGAGGGATTTATTTTTAAACATTTCACCTCACAGAATGGCAAGGCTTGCCAAGGATACGTGTTTATTTTGGTCGGGAACTTCATTCAGGATCGAGAGTTTTCTTATTTCTGGGTTCTCAGTTCAGCAGCAGCTCGCTGCTACAGAGCAATGTATCATAAGCACAGCACATAGGGTACAGTGTGAGATTTGTGAACTGTGATTGAACAGTGCAATGTAATCATAGTTTGAGCAGGAGTTGCACAGTTTATGTCCAGCTTACAGACCGAAGTCATGCGCCAAGTGCACGCGCACACACATGCATGCGCGTCAAGGTGTTTTGGGAGCAACAGTGGTACGTTGGATTCAGAAATAGCTCTCTTGCTGAAAAACTCCACATATGGCCTTTAACTCAAAGATTAATCCTAAATTGAACAAACTTAAAATAGCTATTTAGTCAGTACTCCTCTATTTGAGTTGAAATAACTCATGTTTTTAAGTTGTTAATACCTAAGGAAAAGTTGAGTCAACTTGAAGTTTTAAGTTTATCAAACGTATTATTCCTTAAACACAATATTCTGCAAAAATAAAGAAATAAAACTGAAAACATACCCTACATGTTTTCTTTCAGCTCAAAATGGTGCATCCATCTCTTCACGCTCTCACACCTGAATGCAGCAAGAGCCAATGACAGTATAGAAAACTGGGTCATGTGTTCAAATGAAAGTTTGGTTGGTAACTTCTCAGTCATGGGACTGGATAGTCTGTAGTTTGACTGGATGTTCAACTCATTACCTTAAATTGTCTCAACTGAAAAATGTTGTTTGGCAACTGATATGTGGACTTCACATTTTGAGTAAGTTCAACTTTTTTAGAAATATTTTGCTCACTCAACTTAGAAATATATGTTGAAATGACAAATCTGTAGTTGGGGTTTTTAGATGAAGTACGAAACTGTTTCCTTTTTTTGTTTTTCTAGTTTATTGATTTATTATGCCGTGACCAGGGTACAAAATTAAAGAATGGCCTACCATGTTCAGGAAAAACACGTTTGATAATTTCTACTAATAACTTTTATTTGTTTTACCCCAAAAAGTCTTTAAAAATGCAACATCTTTGTATTATGAGTCTAGCATCTGTCAGAATCTAACAGGTCCACTTTTACCATGGTGTTAATCTGGATTTACACTTTATTTTCCCATTCTTTAATAGAGTAACTGCATGCCAATCAGCTATATTTTGTTAAAATTATAGAAAAGGTGATAGACACAGATATGGAGATCATCTGAGCCTCTGATAAGTACACCAGGACCAACAACAACACCTCAAGTTTCTCATAAAGACAGGCGAGGACCTTTAAGACCAAGAAAGTCAAGTAAACAGTCCATGGTCCTGCTCATCTTCATCCCTGGCGATGAGCTACCTTTGGCCAGTTGCCAGGCAATGGTGTGCTTGACAACAGCCGAGGATGAGTTGATGTGGCTCTCCTGTCGCAGCAGAGAATTGTTGGAAGCGAATGTCAAACATTCCCTGCAGCACACACTCAAGGTCAGCGGGTGAACTGAGCAAACTGTCCGAGCCCTGAGAAAGATTAGATTTCATCTCGTACACGTGCTGCTGCTGCTGCCGGCCCACAAACAAACAAACACACACGTCATGTGGGCGAGGCATCTTCTCACAGCTGTGTGTTTACGTGTGTGTGTTTCTGCCTCACGCTGCCTCGGTGAATAAGCGGGTTCCTCTGCATCCCACAGCGAGCGAGCCCACCCACCCGTGTTTTGCTCCGTTTTAGTCTCAAAGCAAACAAGTCGGCAGAGACCCACCACTGTTTACACCTGTAGCTGATGGAAATACCGCAACTGATTCACAAACACACACATACACACACACACACACACACACACACACACACACACACACACACACACGCACACACACACACTGGGTCTGTCAGTGGGAGGTGAGAAGAAAAGCCAACCAGGATCAGTGGATGAAACTGATTAGAAACAGATTAGAAGATAAAAACATCAAAACATGTAATTTTAATACTTGATAACTCCTAATTGACTGTTTGAAAATACAATAAACATGTTCATTATTTCATCTTACTGTAAAAATTGTGTTTTTTTTTTTTTACTAATTAACTGTTAAATATATCCCTAAGACATTTTGACACAGGCATCAGTTTTCCTCCAGAATGCACTCAAACATACGTACACTGGTGGACTGTAATCAAAGGTTTTAAGGTGTATGCTAAAAATAAATGAACCCTGTTTGTTTTATATGCACATCATGTAGAAATCACCTTAAAAATCAAAATGTGTGATCAGGTTTGATTTGGGAGCGAATTCCTCCGACGTGTTGAAGGCTGTGTAGGATCACGAGGGCCTTGTGTTGTTTGGGAAATGCACATGTTCTCTTTGGTTCAAAAGTGCAAATCAATTCCTGAACAACAGCAAAATAGATCCTGTGAAGATGTTGGAGGAAATCGGTTCCAGAGAATCCATATCCGCAGAAAAACGAGTGCTGTATTGATGTGAGATTGGCTGCTCAGCAAGAAGGCGCCCACTGCTCCAAAACTGCCAGACAATAAAAAAAAACAGAGAGGTTCACTTTGAGCAAAGAATGGATTATTGTGGGTTTATGTTTTGTGATCAATTGGAATTAGATGCATGTTGATGTTGTTGGACAAAATGTTACAGAAATGTAACCAATTTTGAAGAGTAGAGCTTCTCAGCTTATCCTTGAGGGAGTTCAGCCATTCTTCTCATGACCACATGAGAAATGGAACTCAGCTCTCTCTTCACCACAACTGCCATGTCCCATTCCCTTTTGTGTCCTGTGTTTGGTGTTTTTGACTTGTTTCTCCCGTTTTCCGCATTTCTCCTCCTGTTTCCTGCACTAATCCTCCGCAGGTGTATCTCGTCTCCCTGATCACCTCCATCCCTATAAGTACCCATCAGTTCTTTCATTCCCTGTTGGTTCCTCTTGTTTGCTTCCCTGGTTTTTGCCCTGTGGTCTCCTGTTTTATCCCCGTGTCCTCCTTCGAGCTGGTATAAACCACTTTTGAATACTTTTGACATCTCATGCCGCCATCCTTACCTGCATCTGGGTCCTACATAACACAAGTCCTGACAAAAAACAGGTTGTACCACCTACCTGCTCCATGCTACCATGAACTTCTCCACCTGGGAAATACTCATTCCAATCCTGGAGTTGGCAGTTCTCCATCTTCCTAATTAGGTCCATGGGCTCAGACTTGGGGATTGATCTTCATCCCAGCTGCTTCACACCACAGTTCCAACTAAAGATGAGTTCAATGGTTGCACATCTTCTGCACTGATGCAGCCCCTCAAACTGTAGGCTTTTTGCCCTTTGGCTGTGAATTCCATCCTAAAATTTATAAACACAATCTGCTGGTGATGGTTGTCAGTCATGCAGGGCAAAAACAATCCTAATAGGTTCAGAACTATTAAGGAAATAGCTGTTTCCTTAAAGAAATTTCATTCCCAGTCTGAGGATCATTCTTAGTGCAGAGTACCAAGCCAGTGTGCATATTCTCCACCAGTCCTCCGTCCTAGTGGAGTCCAAAAATGACCAGAATTTAATCGATCAATCCATTAACTTCTTTCATCCTGCAGGTTTTGAATGAGTGATGTTAAATAGATGGAATAACAGCATCATTTAAACCTCCACAGTGAGATCCTCCTGTCTGGAATCATTACTCCAACATGTTAAATTTCTCATGTAATTCCTTCTGTGCTGAAATGAAGCAATAAAATGCATCATTATTATCCCACATGGCCTCCGTTTAGCGCTGCCTGATCTAACTAATAACAGATCAACTCAATCTATTCCATTACTGAAGGAACGACAGCAAACAAAACCAAATAGCTCCCTTTAACAGCTTCATTTGTTACGCTCTCACCCTCTTTTTTTTTTTTTTTGCATCTGCTCTTATAATGTTATTCTACTCACACTTGGTCAAACCTCCTCTGTCATGTCGGCAGTAACTAATAGCAACAGAAGGAGGGAGTGTTGTTTTTTCTGCTTGGCTGCTCTGCTAAAAGGGAACTGTTGCATTCTTGTTAATGCGTTTAAACAGCTGTCATTCAAACATCTCACTTCTGGAATGGATGACAAGAAAGAGGCAGGATACTGTGAGTGTGTGTTTAAATTCTAGTGACTAGGAGGGTAAGGCTTAAAATTTATGTGTGTAAATATGCAAATTCCCCATGCTTGTTGCTAGTTCACCCCAGTGTTTGTTGTGTTATCATCGATCCAGTGTGTGCACGGGGAAATTTATGCACTTGCGTGAATGATGGGAGAAGAAAAGTGACACATTCTGGTGTGTAAGTCTGAGTTAATGCGTCATTCATTTAGAGGCCTGGAAGCGCGCGGGCAGTCCGCTCCGTTAGCCCAGCCGCTCCGCTGCTGCTTATTAATCACACTGGCGGACAGACAGTGGTGGCGCTGCCCTTCTGCCTGCCAAACACAGAGCTGGCCTCACTCTGATAACTTTCAAAACACTCTACCCGTCGCTGTGAGGCTGCCAATTTAGGAGCCACTCTGGCTAAGATAAGTCTAATAGGCTCCTGCTGTGGGAAGGTGATAGACGGCGTCTCGCCCGAAAGACGGGTTCTGGTTGGAGCTTCGTGGTGAAAGTTCTAAGTGAGCGCTAATAGAAATGGTCCTCACTCTTAAGTCTGTTTGGACCCAGTCCTGGCCTGACCCGGATGAAACCAGCGCCCGCGCTCTAAGAAAACGGCCGTCTCACAGAGGACACATTTGAAGTCGAGTGGTTTCTCTGCCAGCAGGAGGGATTATGATTATTTACAATCTTCATCCATCTGCTGGTCGAGGAAAAGGCAGCGTCACTGCCAATCCTTGCTGGCACGACTTTCAGTAGACACACACACACAGAGAAGGGGGGGAAAAAAGCAAATTGATCAGCCAAACTGTGACTTTGTCAGGGTGAGAAGATTTAATCCCTTTGCTCTGTGCGGAAGTGTAAATAACTGTCAAAACATGGAGAGCAGCAGAAGAATCTGGAAGGACATTCCTGTTGGTGATTTCAACCTTTTAAAGCCAAATAAAAAGACTTGGTTAAAGCGGCACTCTGGAGCATTTTTCTCTGTATCAAAGTTTTCTAAATGTTTTAAATGATATTTCAGGTCTAAACTATGATCTATGGGTTGAGTTCCACAACATCTGTCATTCTGATGAAGACCCTCCTTCCTCCTAGAGACCCCTTTCCATTATTTCTTGCCGCCGACATTTTTCAGCCAATGAAATTCAAATTTCTGCATTCTCTCAACATGCACGCGCATCGACCAAACCTGTACCAGTAGGGGGCGCTGTCGTACAGGACGCTCCGTGTGTTTCTCTGCCGTCTCAGCCGTTCACTGAGGACTCACGGCTCATTTCTACTAAAAACCTACCCATTCTCCAGCTAAAGATGGATTTATTTTTATTTTTAAACCTTTCACCTCACAGAATGGCAAGGCTTGACAGGATTATGCGTTTATTTTGGTCAGAAAGTTCATCCAGGGCCGAGTCAAGTTCAGCTTCAGAGTCCAGCAGCAGCTCTCTGCTAACAGAGCTAATATCAGAAGCAGCAGGGACAGAGAGGGCTCTTCAGACCCTCGTAGTGTTGTTGGAATAAGATTGTGAACTGTGAGTGATTAAACCCTACACATTGAGCTGTACAGTTCATGTCCGAAGTATATGCGCCGCGTGCACGCGCGCACACGACCGGACGCGCGTGTCGAGATGTTTTGAGGAGGAGCCTTTGGACGTTAGATTCAAAAACTGCTCTCCTGATGAAATCCTCCGGAGTGCCGCTTTAAGTCAGGTTCTTTAATTCTTTAATTTTACTGCTTTTTTAAAGGTTTTAAAATTCTCTGAATTTTATTGAACTGTCTAAAACTGCTGGAAGCTTTAATATATTTGCATTTATTACAAATGGATATCTGATTTCATAGCTCGAGTCTAAATAAAATGATTTATTTTGAATTTTCTGACTTTTTATAAAGTCAAGAAGCTGATAAACTACTTTCTCCAAAGACCAATGCTCCCTTATCTCTGACAGTTTTAATAATAATAAAAAAAAAAACTAATTAAAATTTGAGGATTTCTTGTTTTATCACAGATTGTCACTCATATAAAAACAGACTTCTACAATAACAATGTCATTTTAGGCTTTATTACACATTTTCACACGTTGGCATGCCTTTCATTTTTCACCCTTTTTGATAGTATACATGAAAAAAACATCATTTTGGTTCTTTTTTTAAAGTATCATAAGATTTTGTGCAAAGAAAACACAAACACTGCCAAAATGGGTACTTCTTTAAAAATAGACGTTGCTAAAATTAGATTTTTCAGACAGTCATAAAACCACCGATCACTTAGAATCTTCACTCAGCAACTAGAATGTATTGAAGTATTAGTATCGTTTCTAATAGACTATATTATACGTTTTTAGTTCCAATCAGCTTATAGATGAAAACAATTCTTGTGCTTATTTAAGTTTTCTAAGATCTGAGAGCTTCAGTTGGGGTCGCAAGACTGGTCACAGCTTTCCTTCATCTACAAAAACATGTTTACGAACCATAATACGCGACTTAGAGGTTCTGAACTGACAGCAGTAACTCATTAACTGAAATAAATGAGAATTAGACTTGATTTTTGTCAATTTAGGGAGAAAAATGTTCTGAAACATCAACACAAAGTTATGATTATCACATCACACATGGATGATGACTTCCTTCATGTTGTCCTTGTTTACTGGATGTAACTTTAGTTCTGTGTTATTGACGATCCTCACCATGCTCACTTTAAAAAAAGGTCACATTTTAAACATTTTAGTTTTAGTGTGAAGTTCCAGACCTGAATCCAGACTTCTGGGAAAATAAAAGCAGATAATGTGAGTTCTGAGAAACCTCAGCACCCAGAGGAAAGCAGCAGGCTGCTCCAGAACACACTGTGCTGTAGTTTTTACCTCACAGCCTCAGTCAGATTTAAGGAACACGTGACGACTTTTCTGAGAACGACTTTGCCCGAACCGAGTGACTGATGGCTGAGTCTGCTGCTCCACTCATGCACCAGGAGCATTAAGGACTTTGTGTGAATGTTAAGTGACTTAATGAGCTCATTCTCTATTCAGGCCATCGCTGTGAGGTTTTGAAGAAAAAAAGTACATGCACTGAGATAACTTGTTGCACATTTGTCTTTTATATTTGTGCTCTTTTTATTTTATTTCTCTTTGTGTTTATATTGATTTGATTCCACCTAATAAGAACTCTTCCTGCACATTTATTGATTTACAATGTTGGAGTTCAGAAACCTTTGTTTGCTAATGACCCGAGTCTGTAGCTTTGTTTTAAACATGTTTTCACTTTATTGAGCTCAGCTGTTAAACCTTTACTTTGTTAGAGTGCCTTGAAATTAAATTAAACATCGTGACTCAGCATTATGGTAGCAGATGTTAAAAGAAAATGAGCAAATAAATGAATAAATCTGTATATTAAGTATACATGTGTTTTATTATGCAACAGTAATAAAAAAAAACTCAGTGTTTACTAATAAGCATTAAAAATGGTTAACTTAAGTAAAGAGTACTTTACTTTTGTACTTTATGAAGATGACTCTTTCATCCAAAAGTCTGCATTTGAGATTGTTAGTTTTGTCAGGACTTTTTTAAAAGTTGAAACTAAACCGTATTACAACAAACAAAGGTACAACTGCTCAGTACTTTTTAACCCCTCTTTCTACCAACAAAGATCAACAATCTGGTAGGTTTATCTTTTATATTCTTCTCGCCGTTCTGAAGTTTGATGCACAGTCTCGCCAGGAAGATGAGGGATGGGTGGAATCCTTTCTTATAGAGCACGGCCATTACATCCTTATATTCAGCCCTTTGCTTCAGAACCTCATCGGCGTAGTCCTCGTAGATCCGGATCTTGTGGCCATGTGACAAATATGACCCTTTACAGGGTTAATGAAAAGTCACTCAGACACATCTGCTGCTTGTGTCCAGGATACCACGTTTGCAACTTCTGAGTCTCTGGTCCGGTGTCCTGAAGTCTCACAAAGTCACGTATCTCACGAGGGTTAGGCTAACCCAATGTGGCTAGCTGTTATGCTAGCACCGGAGTGTTTTTAGCTCATGATTCCTGATTTTTTAAAATCTTTCCCTGCTTGAACACAGCTGATTTCTTTGAATGAGTGATGAACCGCTCCAGTAGAAAGCTATGAAGGCTGAGGAGACATTTAAACAGTTAGATTTAGGGGTTTCTGAGCAGACACAATGATGGTAAAGTTTGTACGACAGTGATTTAAAATGGACACTAGGGGGTGCTAAAAACAAGCCAAAACTGCTGAGAAAACAATCCCACTACTTTGTTCTGTGGTCACAAAGCATAACATAAAATATTTAAACTTGAGATAATTAGTCTGGATTTATCAGAGGAACACCTGAAACATATATTTTATTTTGTATTTTATAATTAAACTTGTTCAAATGATCAGATACTATAAATATTTAGTGACATCTAAATTGTGAATTTTGCAAAAAATGGTCACATTTCTGCATACATATTCTGGTTAGAATTTAAAGAAAAGTCTTGCTTTTTTCAAAATATTGACTAAAGGTAACCCTCAACATCAACCCAGTTTCTTTATTTTAGTTGTCGGTGAAACAGCCTGCCATAGCCTGTAAAACCATGAATGATGAGGCTCTGCAAGTTTCTGTTAATAAAAAGTGATGCAATGAGTTTGTATTTTACAAAATGAAATAAAACAAATAACCACAGTTAATAAATCTAGAAGACAAATTGACATTAAACATTAAGCAGCAAGTCAACTGAAGTCAAAACCTGCAAAATGAACAGGTTTTTTTTTTAAGGACGGTCCTATTCCTCCACTAGCTGATGGTGGAAAATCTATTTTAAAATGAGCTAAAATGCTTTGTTTTACATTTTAATTGAATGTGATTTGCACCAAATTCAGCAGATAATTAATTGAACCATTTTGCAGCTCAGACTGTCAGCCTGGAGAAAAAGAATGATGGATGTAAAGGAAAAGACGTGTCGCTACGATAAGGATGGTTTCTGAGCCACAAATCCTGGAAATGTTACCCTTAGAGACTAATGCGATAAATACCTACATAAATGGCAGAGAATACATCTACACTTCCTGTAAAGAGAACCTGAGAGGTGCCCTCTCTCTGTGATGTCTCTTTTCTTCTTCTATAGGAGCGTTTCTTTGCTTTCCAGCTGAATTCACTGTTTGTCTTTTATTTATCTGCCGGCTATTGTTGCTCGTGACATCTTCCTCTCCCGCAAAGACAAACAGGTTTTCTTCATGTCACCTGGATTGTTCACATGTACCAGAGAGATGCTGGTGTCAGAGCAGCTTTTTACCTGAAAACACACCATTACAGCTGAGCTCTAACATCGTCAAACAGAAACCACTGAAGGAAATCAGAAACACACAGATGCTTCGTTTTACCTGAGACAGGATTTTAATGCCGCTGACTTTAAGCGATGGCTGCACTCTGAGCGACTTTCCAACGCGCTGCTGATAAATCAGAACTTGTGTTTTGATGCAGAACCTCTCACGGGTTTTATAGACAGATGGGACTCGTGAGCAGGTCATATATGACGAGCGCGGCCCTCCTCATCCTCTGGTTTTATTCAGGTTGCATGTACTGAGATCAATGAGCATTACGGCGGGGCACAAATCACGAGGCTGACAAACCGCCTCGTCTGGATTCGCAGCGTTTTTCTGTTTGTGTTCTGATGTGAAGGAGGAAAACAGCACCTCTGACAGCAGCCTCCAGCACATTTATTTGTTTGCTTTTCATTGCATTCAGAAATAATAGAAGCTGCAGAGCCTCTGACTTATAGTTTAGAGCCGCTGCTGATGCATCTGTCAGCGTGACGGAAACCCTGGTGTTTGCTTGTAGTTTCCAGCGAGGTGGTGCAGCCAGCCTCTCGTTTCCTCTAATACTCCTACTTGGACACGATGAAATATTTCTATTGTTTATAATGTATTCTCCACTATGTCTCCATGCATATTGCTGCCACTTTTACCCTCATAAATTCACTGTAGTTCACAGCTACTGTATGCTGGTTGTTTAGAGGGTGTTTTTTCTTCTCACAAACACGTAGGCGTACTTTATAAGCCAATAGTTCCAACTAGTTTAAATGTACTTTTTTCAGTACTAGCTCTAATATTTATAAACCTGACAAACTTTAAAGACTCTAAACTACATTTCAAACTTAAAAAGTCACTTTTTGTGTTTAATCCAATCAATGTTTAGATTTTTTTTAAAGTTGCAAATGCATTTAACTTTTATTGCTTTTATTAGTTTAAAACTAAAACTGTAATAAGGTATTTTAAAAAAATATATTTGCATAATTATTCTCACTGTAAAGATTTCCCCCACCATTTATATTAGTTGGAAATTCAGGTTGTTGGATGTGAGAATTTAACAGTAACTTAACTGTGGGAATGCAAAGTTAGATGAAAGGATTTGATTAACAAAGGTTTTCATATTTGTTAATTTATCACATTTTTCATTGAATTATTTTGATGATATAAAGCTCCAAGCTATATAAAGATGTATGACATGTCTTCATCTACCTCTGTTGTTAAACGTGAAGCCATACTTTGTTGGAGTACCATGTTTAAGAAATGGGGCTCAAAGTTGCTCCTACTCTCTCAGACACAATCGTGATGTTTTGTAGGGATCAAACAACTATTTACAGATAAATATTCAAGAAAAACATAGTATTTAAGTTACAGCATGAAAAAAACATATCTGATGTCCATTTTTGATTTTTTTTAACCAAGAAAATATTCCAATAATTTACACAAATAGGTCTAAAACAAGCCACTAGGGGGCACATTGTTTTCTTTTTTGTTGGTTTCCATCCTAAAATTCTGTCTGTTTATAAACATTCTGCAGTTCCAACAAAAACAATCACAGTAGTCTTTTATTTTTACCAGCTTATGTGATTTTGGTCAAACTTCATTTTAATATATATATTTTTACTTTGTTAATATTAGAAAACCAGTTTGATTTTTCAGTACATGGTTTAATTGTGTGTGCGTACATGTGTGTGTGTGTGTGTGTGTGTGTGTGAGCATGTGTGGTAAGTACAAACACACAGACTGGCAGTGACCCACTTTTCCAGAACATTATTTATCTGAATTGTTTACCCAAACAGCAAGTGGAAGGTCAGGAAAAGTGTCTGCTGAGTGCATGTTCATGTGTTCATGTGTTCATGTTCATGTGTTCATGTTCATGTGTTCATGTTCATGTGTTCATGTTCATGTGTTCATGTTCATGTGTGTGAAGGATGAGTTGTTGAGAGAAACCTCTTTGAGTCAGATTACTTTCTTTCCACACTGAAGATAAAAGTCAGCCCTCCTTTGTCTCACACACGGTGTTCGTGTCAGGCAGACCTGTTAAAACGGCGAGTCTTTATCTGACTAGAACCCTCCGGTTCTGGACAGAACGGCTGCAGTCACCATCAGAAGGAAACACCTTTTATCATATCATTTGCACATTTCAATTATACCTCTGTGGAGGTGGAGAACATCAGTCTCCCTGGTGTCGCTTGACGTGTGATTGACAGCAGCGTGTGTGTGTGTGTACAGGTGTGTGTGTGTGTGATTTCAGTCATGCATCAGGGGAGATCACAGCTCCAACGGTCCCTCAGTGAGACAAGCTCTGAGAGTTGAAACCCAGGTTAGCAGCTGGATGAGGATTTAAAACACAGAGAAGAGAAGCAGAAAGTGAGATTTCTTTAAAGGTACAATAGGGAATTTGGTCAACAATGTAGCTTAAAACATAGTTTTTCATGCCTCTTAACAACGTTCTAACATAATATAGCTATAAATATATTGTGCCGATTAAAACCCCCTGAAAGAAATCAATAAGGTGGTTCCCTTGCAGTTCTCTAAAAACCTCAGCCAATCATACGTTTCGGACTTAAAGTGATGATATGCAACTTTTTCATATTTTAAAATCTTCTCCTTGAGCCAGTCTGTGCTAATATGACCCTTTACAGAGTTAATGAAAAGTCACTTAGCCCCATCTGGTGATTAGATCCAGAATACCACGACTGCAAGATCTCCGTCGCCGTCACGGTACCCAGGAAGTCACGTGTCTCACGAGGGTTAGGCTAACCCAATGTGGCTAACTGTTATGCTAGCGCTGGAGTGTTTTTAGCTCATGATTCCTGATTTCTTTCAATCTCTCCCTGCTTGAACACAGCTGATTTCTTTGAAGGAGTAAATAACCGCTCCTGTAGAAAGCTATGAAGGCTGAGGAGACATTTCAGCAGGTAGATTTAGGTGTTTAGAAGCTGAAACAATATGCTTACTTGTGTAATGCAGTAATTTAAAACGGACACCAGAGGGAGCCCAAAACAAGCAAAACTGCATATTATCACTTTAAAGCAACTATTGGACAATCCAGCTGCCTGTCTCGCCTCACTTCCTCACTGCTTGGATCCTCCATTAATGCGTGCTGGATCATTTTAGAGCAGAACATCCCGGAAGTGAGAGAAGGAGAGAAACGTTAAATCATTGAAATTGATAGTAAAGTTTATTTTATTGTGATTAATCTTCCTGTCCTAAAATCAAGTTTGAAAATCATCATCAGAATTCATTTTTTTCCTCTTCAATAAACTATTAATTAAATTTACATGTTAGAACTGATATAATGAGAACTTTTCTTAAAATACTGAGCTGATTTACTCTTTTTTTTTTTTGGCAGCATGCATCCTTTTTTTTTGGTAAAATAATACAAATCCCCCTCTTCTTTCTGACTTTTTTCTTGGCAGCACTTCCACATGTGGTTCAGCCTATTTGTGTGTTTTTAGAACAAATTCAGAAGACTTCACTAAAAGTGAAGTTTAAAAGCACAGAGCCGCAGTCTGTAATCACAGTTTTGTTACACGGTTGTAAAATGAAAATAGTTTGGAAATGTTTGTTATGAATAATAACAAACGGTCCAATAAAGCGCTGCCAAATAAAGCCCCGGTGGAGCCAGCTGAAATAAAAACACAGCTCAGGCTAGCGCTGCAGAGCTGCTTCCTTACAGTAGGCGTCCAAACGCAGCAGCGCTGCACGTGATGGAGCTGCTGAATCTAGGCCATCCCAGCATGGGCTCTGTTTGAAGGGAAAGTGTTGCCACAGAGTAGTGGAAAAGCTGAGGTTACTTTTATCTCCTGACACTCACAAATATTCATTCAACTTTCAACGAGGAGACGATGATGCTCACATACCTCATAAACATTCATCGTCTTCACACGTAACGATGATTATAAAGGCTCCGTATGCAGACGAGTACAATAAGGTGCTCAAAGACGTAGACACACACTTTTACACACCCCGGCAGACTCACAGCGAGTGTTTACTCATTTATTTTATCTGTTTGTTTTGCTCTTTAAATCCTAGCAGCTGTACAGCTGTTGCTGCTGCTGGCAGAGGCTGAGTGCAGTTTGGGGATTCATTAGTTCTTGTTTTCCTCCTCGTGTTTACTGATCATCCATGTCTCCTTTTTTCCCTCCATCTCTGCTCGGGAACATTGTATCTTTGGCACATTTTTTGTGATTTGACTTTCTTAAGTGTAGAACTCTCCATGTTTAGTGAAGTATCTGGAGTGACTCTTATTAAAGAACTGCTGAAAAAACTCAGATCTGTGTCCAACTAGAGAGACATAAAGCTGAAATAGTGTTTTTCCTTCAGGAAATGGTTTTAATTAAAGGAGTCATAAAACTGAATGATAACAGGATTAAAGCTTAACCTCGACTTTTTGCTGCTTTAACATGTTTTAAGAAATTAACTAAAATGCAAACTATGACAATAAAGTTAAGTCAAAGTATACTCATTTACTCTCTTTACTACACTGTAAAAACAAAACATGGGGTCTAACTTAAGAACATTGCTTCAATTTCTTACAAGTAATTGAATTAAGTTTTTTCCAAGTTAATTTGTTTTTAAAAAACATAATAAATTAACATGGATATACCTTATTCAATTATTTTTAAGAGATTAGAGCATTTTTTTTAATTGAATCCATGTTTTTACAGTGTAAAATTCAAATTAATTAATCTACTTTGAGTTAAGAGCATTTAAAATGTCTCTGAAGAACACCACATGTAAATACTGACTATTTAACCATTATGTAAATAAACTTCTCTGACAGATAAGTCAGTTGTAGATTCATTTAGCAACATGTGATAACTGCTGAAAAAATAACTTGGTAAAGAACATTAGAAAATGTAGTTTTGGGTCACTTTAAGAAATCTGTAGTTTAAATACAGCAATGTAATAATTAGGCTTAAGGTTACAATATATTTTATTTGTTTTCTCTAAAAGCCTTTAAATGAACAGGCTTATCAAAATACCAATCAAGAAACTACACTGTAAAACGGAAACATGGGTCCAACTTTTTTTTTTAAATGCTCCACTTTTAAAAAAAGTAATTGGATTAGGTTTATCCAAGTTTATGTAAACAAAACTTAATCTGTTAACTTGCAAAAAACTTTATTCAATTCCTTGTGTCGGGTTTATGAGGTGTAGCAGGACCCAAGGTGCAGGACGAGCCTATATTTATACTTAGATGCTTAGGAGTAAAACAAGACTTACTAAACTGAACTCCAGAATCAAAGAACAAGGATCGGCAAAAACAGGGCTTGGCCGACAGAAGAACATAAGGCGAGCAGGGCATGTACAAATCAGACAATCTGACGAGGAGTGACAGGACAGGGGAGCTTAAATACACAAGGACTAGTGATCAGGGGGACGAGGAGTACCTGTGAAGGATTAACAAGGGAAAAGAGTGAACAATCAGATGCATACACACCTAACAAGACACAAATATGAAGGAAACAGGGGCATGAATCAATATTAAACTAAACAGACAGAACACGAGTTGATTAACTAAATAAGAAACTGCTGTGAGGAGGGGGGGGGGGGGAAACAGGGCCAACTAAAAACACAAAGGGCAGAAATCATGGCAACTTGGAACACATTTTCAACAAGTTTTCTTAAGTTAAACCCATGTTTTCTTTTTTACAGTGCAAAAATTAAGAATGGGAAGTCCTTTATGCAAAGCAACAGTTATTTTTTTTAACATTGTTTTTATATGGTGCATTTTCAAATTTAACTTCTCTGAACTGAATCTTTCAATTAGCAAAGCACAAAAACAAAGAAATTGTAATAATTTGATTTAAGAAATGAAACATCTGAATTAAAACTATGAGGTCAACAGCAGCTACTACGTCCTACGACTCTTATTTTGGACATTTCTCCAAATGCTTTAAACAAAAGACAAAGATAGCTTAAATGGAGATCATCTATAAGTTTTTAGGTCTGGGTTCTTTTAAAAACAGTTTTAATTTATCCTAAGGGGATGCTCTTCTTGTCTTCTCTAAATATAAACCTAAAGTAAACAGTTAATTGATGCATTTGCATTCACACACACACATTCACTCACCCAGTTCACAGATCGGAGGGTCTATGAGGGCTTTGGTGTCTTTTCCTACACTTCAGTGTGTGGTGTGGGGAGCCAGGATCAAACCACCAACCATCTGATTCAGAGGCAAACTGCTCTTCCCACTGAGACCCAGCTGCCCCAGGACTTTTATTGTGTTCTTTCACATCCATATTTCCCTTCATCTCAACCAGTCTCTCATCCCAAGTCACAGAAAAACCCTAGCAAGTGGAATCAAAGGCAACTGGACTTCTTTTTTTGACTCTTGAAGACATTTTGCTTCTCATCCAAGGAGCTTTTTCAATTCCCAATTGAAAGAATGGGATGAAACTTGAAACGTCTTTAAGAATCAAAAAATAAGTCCAGTAGCCTTTGATTCAGCAGGCTAGGATGGCTGAGAACATACTCCTGCTCGACACAGTAAAATATTCCCTCTACGAGATGAATACCTAGAGGTGATGTGAAGGGATGACTCTGTTCCACGGTGTTTCCACTCACACCACCTGGAATCTCAGCTGATGGTTTCATAATCACTGCAGTTGTTTTTAGTATTTAGATTCTCATGACATTGGAGTGAGTGTGGCCTGATCTAAGTGAGCTGTCCTGGACTTAAAAGGACGTTTGTCTTCTTACTCCAACATAAAATACTGATCAGTCGAGTTTTGTCCATCCCCAGGATGATTACGGTGTTGTTGGACAAACGGATAAAGAAGGATCTTTGGGAATTCCAAACTTTTCAGGATCTCATCAAAAGGAGGACATTTGTATTTATTTCTCGGATTGTTTTAAACCTAAAAATACACTGTAGTTTTTTTTAGGTCTGATGTAGGACAAAGTGTGACCCTTACTTGTGTAAAAGTGTCCTATTGCTTTGTTAAATCAAACCCTCTGTTAGGAATCTTGGTGTAACCTTTGACCCAGCTCTTACTCTGGATGCTCGGGTCAGTTCTCTGGTTCGCTCTTCCTTCTTTCATCTCAGGAATATTGCTAAGCTGAGCTCTGTTGAGTCATGCTCTGAACTGTAAGTAGTTTTTCATGCATTCATCTCTTCTGGTCTGGTCTACTGCAACTCGCTCATCACTGGTCTGAACAAAACGTCCGTGGATCAGTTAGAGGTATTGCCTGCTACACTTCCAGCTACTCGTTAATTCCAGAGTTCAATACAAGATCCTGGTTCTGGTATAATGGCCCCTACATGGACAAGCTCCAGCTTCCATCAGGGATCTTCTACATTCTACATTCTTACATACATAAGGGGGCATACGTGTCTGGATCGACTGGTACGAGCCCCTCGCAGCCTGCGCCGAGCCGCTTACACCAATGGCACCTGCCCTGGCTCTGGATGAGGACTGGGCATCGGGCATTTTCCCGGTGATGGTAACTTCGCACCGGTCCCTGGACCAGGACCAGGACAGATCACTTAAATCTGCACTTCCTGTTTTGGCGAATGCTCAAAACCCCCCCACACCCACACGTGTCCAAACCTGGTCTCCACTAATGTCAAGAGCAAATTCACGCCATTGCTTCTGGTTGTGCAGTGTACCAGGCTAAAGACTAAAGGAGACAGAGTATTTGCTGCTGTGGCCCCCAGACTCTAGACCGCTGTCCCCCTGAGACCAGTGGTCTCAGTGGTCTGGTTTAAAAACATCTTAAAACACACTTTGTCAAACTGGTTTTTGAGGGAATTCCTGCATCAGGTATTTTCCCTGTAAACTAAACATATTTACTCTGAACTGCTATTGTCAAATTTCCATATATTTTTGCTTCACTTGTTTTGATTGTAAAGCATCTTGTGATTTATATCTTGAAAGGCGCTATAAAAATAAACATTACTCACGTACTTCAATCATGTTGAGGTGAAACGTCTCAGGAACCATTGACGAAGCACCAGAAGAGGTTTTACATCATAAAAATGTCCCTTAGTGCTGTTTTTCTCACAGATGGGATGCAAAGGTCTGCATTTATCAAAGCTTCTCAGGAGGTGGTTGAGTTAAACATGATGCGTCGTGCAAGAGCTCCACAAACAGCCATGACACTGCACCATACATCATGTCCGATGTGGCCCGTGGCACCCCCATTTCACCCATCATTACCTTCTGACTCCCACAAGCCCCCAGGGCCAGTGAGACCCAAAGGAGCCAAGCGACAGATAAACAAGGGAGGATGGAAAGAAGAGGAAATGTTGGATTTCAAATAAAGAGGACTTTAAGGTGACGGCTTTTCAATTCCGAACACACACACACATAAAACGGCCGGTGATTGAAGTGTGTGATCGGGACGGGGAACTGTTCTTCCTTTGGGGTGTGAAAGTGTTCACAGGGCAACAAAACCTGATCGATTGACACTCACTGCCACTTTGTAACGACTCCAGTTAAAGAAGAGGAGTGAAACAGATAGTGATCCTTCTTCTCCCTCTTCTTCTCTGGGGAAACACAAAAACATACACCTTACAATCTATAATCTCACTCCCTCTCTTGGCGTTTGTCCCTTTGTGACTCGTTCTGTCTCCGTCTGATCTCATCCTTCTTGTTTGCTGTCATCTCCGCTCCTTTGTGTGGGTGAGTGAGTGCGTGTTGCTCTGCACCCTCCTGACACACTTGGACTCGGCCGTGGAAAAAGGAGCAATCACGCCTCCTACCGCCAAACGCGCGGAAACATTCCCGGGCAGATTGAGGCGCTGAGAGACACTGCGTGTGCATATGGTGTCACTCTGCTGGGAGCTGGCCTGCTTTCACGTTCACCAGCGTCAGGACTTCAGAGGCCAGCAGCTCCTCAATGAACTCACAGACAGAGAGGCTGAGTCACAAGAGACCAGGGAGAAAGGCATGAATCCTATGAGAGTGACTCAGTGGGTGAAAGGGAAACATGTTACAGTAGAAACAGACAACAGTTCAGATTCAATACAGTACAAATATGGTAGTTATTTACGTTTATGCTGTTTTAAATCTGGTGAAAGTGGTAAAAATTTAGCATTAGCAGTGCTGTTGTTCATTTAGCTCACAAGCTAATATTTTCATAAACAATCCTTTTGTTGTGACAGTCTCACCTCACTTTCCTCTGCTTATTCAGGTCCAGGTTACAGGGGCAGCTTCCCAAATAGGGTCTCCCAGACCGTCCTCTTCCCGACCAAATCCACCTTCTCCTCCGCTGGAACGCCCAGTCGTTCTCTGGCCATCCTGGAGATGTACTTTCTCCAGCGTGTCCTGGGTCGACCCGGGAGCCTCCTGCTGGCAAGATGTTCCCAAAACACCACCTGAGAGAAGCGTCCAGGAGGCATTCTGACAAGATGTCCTAACCACCTTAGCTGGCTCCTCTCGATATGGAGAAGCAGCGGCTCTACTCCGAGTCCCTCCTGGATGTCGGAGCTCCTCTCCCCATCTCTAAGTCTGAGCCCGTCCACCCTGCGGAGAGAACTCATTTCAGCTGCTTGTATCCGTGATCTCGTTCTTTTGGTCATTACCCAAAGCTCGTGACTATAGGTGAGCATTGGGACGTAGATCAACCGGTAAATAGAGCTTTCTGGCTCAGCTCCTTCTTCACCACAACAGACCGGTTCAGCGTCCATCACTGCAGACGCTGCCCCAATCCACCTGTCGATCTCCTGCTCCCTCCTTCCCTCACTCATGAACATGACCTTGAGATACTTAAAGTCCTCCACTTAAGGCAGGACCTCCCTCCTGACCCAGAGTTGGCAAGCCACCCTATACCAGTCAAGAACCATGGTCTCAGATTTGGAGGTGCTGATCCTCATCACAGCCGCTTCACACTCGGCTGTGAACCTCCTGATGAAGCTAGCATGTTACGACAGTTTTCTTTTCAATTACCAAATTCTTCCCTGCTGAGGTTTTCTCATGTCAAGTAACCACAATTTAAATTAACTACACATTTAGTGATCAGTACACATTTAGTGATAACTACTGGTAAAGTTTAGTCTATTAAAAGCCATGTGTGACTCCTTAAGTGAAGGTATCCATTAGGACTTTAGCACAGTAATAGTTAATGTTTAGCTTCAGTGATAATCAGGCGTTGTTTGCTAACATGCTAAAGACACAAATGAAAACTGGTCAATGCCAACCAAAAGGAAATGCTGAAAATCTAATGTAGAAGATAAGTGGGTTAAAGGGAGGATAAAGGAGACATTCTGAAGGCTGATAAACTCCAGCAGCTTCCTTTTCTTAGAAATCTATTATGAAAAGACATTTATCAGATTTTATGTTTTTTAAAGAATTCAGCTTTTTATGTCCAAAGGTCAGCCTAACCTTACAAACTCACTTCATTCAAGAATTCACACATAAGACAAATTTGTATGCATAATTTAATAAATCATAACCAATAAATCAATGTCACTGACATCACAGAGCTTTTTAAACAGCATATGCTTGATAAAAGTACAAAAATTCAAGAACAGAGGGAAAATAATCATCATATTGTGAAATCTTGGCAGATATCACCAAAATACCTGGAACCAGCAGAGAACAGCCTCAGGGCCTGTGGAGCAGTTCTTTCCATTCCTTGCTCCAGCAGAGTTTTGGCAGTGGATCGTTTGGATCCTGTTGGGTTTTGGTAAATCAGATTTGGAAGCCTGGATTGAGTTGTCAGGAGCTTGAAGCCCGGGTCAACCCCCTGAGGGTCTCACCAGACATCTTGAGCAGTTCATGAGTTTCTTTGGTTGGATGTTGAGAGTTCACACATATCCAGGAACATCTCTGAGCTCTTAAAACTTTGAACGCTTTTAAGTCAGAATATTTTTGGATTGTCGACGAGAACACAAACATCCATTTCCATCTTCTGTTCCAAATGATTTCTCTTCAGGATCAAGATGTCAGTAAGATTGAGGTTTTTCATCCCTTAAGCTGAACACAGAGCTGTATTTGAGAGAAAATCTTTATTTACTAATTCAGAACTGACAGCTATGCAGAGACTTGATTAGAATCAGAACCACCTCTTAAAAGTGAAGTAAAACTAAATGTGCATTCTTTAGACCAGAGGTCCCCAACCTCTGACCCCTGGGTCATTTGGTACCGGGCCAACATAATTTAAAAAATTAATTTATGTATTGATCGCGCCTCAGGCCGGACCCCAGTGCGTTACATCTAGTGATGGGATTTATGGCTCTTTGAAGGGAGCCGTTCACCTCAAAGAGCCGTTTAGAAAACTGCCTTGCCTTTTTTGCAATATTTTGAAAGAGAAATCTCATGTGGAACTATGTTTAGGGACACTGTTTGTTGAGACACCTACGTGTGCGTTGCTAATTAGCTTCCCCGACAAAACGGATGGATTCATGTTGCTATGCTCACTGATGTTTTAAATAAAGAGCTGTTCTGTTTCAGCCAGCAACTTAGTGTCATTGACTATTGCCTCCCAGCCTCAAACGTCACAGTTAATACAAAAAAATGAACGGTTCTTTAAAAGGACTCTGTTCTCCTCATTCAGTGTGATGAGCCATTCAAAAGATTTGACTCGTTCATGAACGTCACATCACTAGTCATGTCGCAGGGTCAAGACAAAGGAGGATGCACTGCCCCTCCCCCGACCGGTCCGTAGACGTAACGCTTGGTACTCAATCGGTCCGTGGCGCAAAGAACCACTGCTTTAGACCTAAAGGACAGCAGAAATGGACCACACACACACACACACACACACACATTAACCCCTTAACTACCAAGAAAAAAGCTATGAAAGTTTTCATTTTAGCTAATGAAGACTAAACTATAATGATTAATATATAATAATGTTTATGTTAAGGTAGTGATAACTGAATGTTATAATTTAAAGTTTTGATTCAAACATTCCCATATAATTAAAAATAATAATATCTTTAGATACATTTTTAGTTTAGACATTTTTTCCAGTTCATTTTGATGAAATATATGGACTAAAATGTCATCCACCAAGTGGTTGATCTGACGGTTAGAAGGTTAAGATGATCTGGCATGTTTCAGGTTTCCACCAGGCCATTATGACAGTGATATTTTCATTAGACAAAGATAAAGCTTGCTTCAATAAATTTATGATACTGCGTTTAGTGAATAAACTTCTGTGGGCAAAGGAAGCCGATAAATCCCCTCCATCGAGGACATCTGGGATCAATAATGGGAGCTGGTGTCTATCTCCAGAGGTCACTGGGCGACAGGCGGGGTTCAGCCTGGACGGGTCACCAGGGTGAGCGCGCATCCATCAGAAGATATTCTAGTTTTACTCGAGAAAGAACCAGCATCAAACACACTCTGATGGGTCCTTCTCAGCACGAGGGCATCACATTTGAATAATTTCACAGATAATTTGGTTGCCGCAGTCAAGCAAACGTAATAACTTTACAGAGAGACCGAGCACAAAGAGAAAGAGAGTGAACCCAATCACCCAGGGCCTGTTGCTGCCTTAAAACCAAAGATCTGCAAAGCTTGTGTTTAAGACATGGGCGTAGATTTGGCATGGACGGAGGTGACGTGTCTCCACCAATAATTCGATCCAAAGGTGCAGAAATAGCGCTGCATCCCCACTAATAATACATGTATCCTAACGGACCAGGTGCTGCGCCGCAGACGGACCTGTGTCCAGGGTAAGGAGGTGTACGTGACTGGATTGGGCCGCTTACGCCGATGGCACCTGCCCTGGGTCTGGATGTGGACCAGACTGGACTGGCAATCCGGCATTTTCCTGGTGATGGTAACTTTGGGCTGGTCCAAACCAGGACGGATCGCTTTAATCTACATTTCCTGCTTCGGCACACGTTCGAACCCCAAATCTACACCATTGGTTTAAGCTTGATGAAGAAAAGTGGGATAGCTTCTGATTTCCACCAATTCCCAAATCTTCCTTCAGTCTTGCATCACGGCCTTCTGGAAAAAGCATCCTGTATCTTTTTAATTGTATTTTTTATTTGCAGACACGCCAAGCCGACGCACATCTGTTCATTCCTCTGAAGTCCTTTGATAGACAACAATTACAATGCTGCCTTGATTACACACACACACACACCTGAAGACATCTGGCTCCCATTTTAACCTCCAACAATATACCCACATAGGATGAGGCACACAGGGAGCTCTGTTTGTCATTCAGCAGTCACCAGTCTTTATCGCATCCTCTAAAAATCCAAGAATCACACATCTATCCATAAACACACAGAATACAGCTCAAACCTGTGCAAACATACTGGCTCTAAAAGCATCATTTTACAGGAACATAAAAGTCTCTGCTTTTTAGAAGCACAAAACCAGTTACATGTTTGATGATAATGCACAAAACATTGGGTCATTTTGTGATTTGTGTGCGGATAAGCCCGCGCGTTGATGTGCGCTCGCATGTTCAAGGTGGAGAGGCAGGATGCTCGCCTTTGATCGGCGTCCCTATTTGTGTGCATGTGCTGGAGCCGAGCCCCTGGTGTCTTGGAGGCAGATGAAACACCGCGCCTGCATCCGGGAGTCACAGAACACCCACTGTCCTCCGCTGCCTCGCCCTGCCGGCCCACCAATCCGCTCTAAATCCAGTTTAAATAATATTCATGCAGAATGTTTTCATGTTGCATCACTGTGCCTGAACCAGAGCCTCTATCTTCCCAAGCCCTTTATCAGATTATGGCGTGTCTGTGTGGGGGGTGCGGTGGCACACCGAATCGCTGTCAGATGGACGCAGCGTGAAAGTGCAGCAGAGACAACAGCTTTGGCTGGGACTGAATAGCACGAGGGGGGTTTTGGCCGTCTGCTGCTCCTGTCTGATGCTGCTCCATTAGCACACCGCACATTTCAGCAAAGCTATTAATAAACTCAACAGCATCAGATGCATCATTAAGCTGCACAATAACGTCGAGAAACAGATTTTTGTATTTACCACCCTCCAATACCTGGACTTTATAGCAGCTCTGAAGCCATATTCTCCTCAGAACACCACGCTGACACAGAAGTATCGCTATGTTTTAGATTAATTAGCCTAATTAATGACCTAATTAGCATATCTGTTATGTTTAATTTATCATGGTGATTACAGTGAGGCATTAGGCAGCTTTATTCGCCTCTTGTTTGTGCTTGGCTTAATGAATTTACCCAAACGTGCTGCTTATTGTCACGTGTTTGTGGATTTTTAAAGAGCAGCACCAAAGTCAGCTCAGGGAGGAGGTCTTAGTTTATCTGAGTTTATTTTTTTATTTAAAAAAATATTTATATTATTATACAATAAATATATTTCTAAGTGTGTGAGATGTCTACCTCTTTAAAAGAATTAGTACTTTTCTTAAATTGTTTTGAATTTTTATATATTTTATGGAATTATTTGTATTTCTTCTGCTCTCTGGTGGAGGTTTTGGGTACTGCAGGTGGCAAGGCTATTTTGATGATCAGGTTAGAGGGGAAAACCAAAACATAGATTATTAAGACAACTGGTTTTCATAAAATTAAATAAATGTGCTGGATCTTTCCTACTTAGTGCAGCAAATCAATATTTTGGGACAAATTTAATATCAGTCCAGATAGATTTGGTGCATCAGGAATGGTTCATACTTTATTCTTCTCTCTGACGAGGTTCAGATTGTTTGATAAAAAACCCACCAGAGCAGGAAGATTATACATTTTTAGAAAATGCCACATGCGATCTGTGATCCTGGTTTCTGGTTTTACAGGATAACATTTTTTTGATACCAGTTAAACCTACTGCATTGCATTATGTTTCCTCAGAGTCCATCACAGTAAATTTCTGCGTAGTTTGGAAGTAGTTTGCCTGCTTGCTTGTTTGTGCAAATTATGTACAAAAAATGTGAACATTAATATATTACATTTATGATTTAAATTATTTTTTTCTGCATTTTTGTTCAGGTTTTCTATCTTTCATGGGGCCTCATAAAAATCACATAGATCATGTTTTTCCAAAAGTTGTTTTTCACCTATTACAGTGTCTACTTGTCCTAATTTCATGTTTTAAAGCTATAAAAAAGGGAATTTGACTCTGAAAAACTCCTCTTTTTATAATTATCTTTAACATTTTATAATCCTTTGAGGGTTTTTTATATAGAGTTAGAAAACAATTCATTCTGTAACGTTGACTGAAGGCTGTGTTTCTGCTTTGTGCCACATGGAGGCGTCTTTTCCACATGAGTTGTAGCCTGAGAACTTTCTCCAAAGTCACACAAATACCTAAAATATTCCTATTAAAGAGATGTTCACACAGTTTTTTGCTCTTTTAGTTGTTAAATTGGATTCTCTTAGTCAACATTACTTCAATATGCCAGCAGTTCTACAATAGTCTTTTTTTGTGACTTTTTAAAAGTGTTAATGGTTCACACACATACACACACCTGAAAATCCACAGAACTGTGTTTAGTTGAACAACAAACTCAACTTTAACAGACGTATTGTCAGATCACTAAACGGTATCTGACTCTGGAGTCTTTATCTAAGAGTTGCACATTCCTGACCTCCAGTTCATGATCAGAACAAAAGACTGTAAAGTCAGAATACTTCAAAACCGTCACCTCTCCTCTCTCATTAAGGACCCACTCTGTGTACAGTGTCTTTGTTTACTCATCTTAACCTCACACTATCATTTTATGAGTGATTCCCACCCACTGCATGAGCCTAATGAACAGCACATCTCTCTAATGAACCTCTAATTGCTGGTCCCATTCAGTGCCACTTCACTGCAGCACAGATTTATGTCTTCGGTTCAACAATAAAAGAAACCCAGTAGCATTCATGTGACTTCTTGTTTCAGTCGTCTGATCATGCAAGAACTGAATGTGTTGAATGTTTCTGCAGAAGGATCGTGATATTTAGAATTCTTCACAAAATGTAACTCAGTTATAAATATTTCTTAAATCCCATGAAGCACTGGTTGTTTCTGTTTTGGGTTCCGTAACCTGCATTTAGCATTCAGCTGCAGTTTTTTTATTCAGTGAAATAAATAAATGTAAAGATAAACAGAGTTCTGAGTTTAATATTTGAGGATGTTTGCTCAGAAATCCTGTCAAACAGCTGCTGATTTTACCAGATGGGATCTAAACACTCAAACATCGCAGGAAAGATTTACAAAATAAAAGCCTGAATTAGTTAAAACAATTATTTTAAATCATTGGTTCATTTATTAGTTTGTTGTTGTTCCTTCTCTTGTTGCTTTCAATCTCAATCAAATGCACAAATCCTAATTTTTCTATCTGACCTTGAACACATCCTCACCTTGTTTCTATACCCGTCTTGTTTCTTAGGTTTCCTCAGCACTGGAGATCAGTCTGCTAAAGGGAACTACGGCCTGCTGGACCAGATTCAGGCCCTGCGTTGGCTCAATGAGAACATCGGACACTTTGGTGGAGACCCAGAGAGGATCACCATCTTCGGTTCTGGAGCAGGAGCCTCCTGTGTGAACCTCCTCATCCTGTCACACCACTCAGAGGGTGAGTTACACCTGCCTTCTGTTTAGGAATGACATCCAGTTTTTATATGGTGGATACAGTAAATGTGATCCTAGCAGGAAGGTTTCATCCAGTGGCGTTCCAGCATTCATCCTAGAACCTTTTCATACCTTCTGAAGTTCCTTTGACTCCTCCGTCCTCAGAGGAAAACCCTGGTTGTCCTTTGAACTGAAGACTTTAAGCAGCCATGTGTCTAATCATCCTGTTCAGCTTTGATGTTTTGTGTCGTTCTGCCTGCGGAGGATAAATCAGGTGGGAGCTCTAACATTTCCCTGCATTACCTGCCACAGTGAGTGTTCTTTTAACGGCAGGAAGCTCCACCTTCATCAGATTCCTCCATGTGGACAACCTCATGTTCCCCATTACCAACCAAACACCCTGAGGGCTAAGTGTTAATGTTTCCCCGCCAGAGGACAGAGGCCTACAAACCAATCAACTTTGATCTGAACTCAGATCATGGCGGCCGACGATCCGCAGCCAAGCGGTCACGCTCTCGCTGCCTTTGATCACGGCGTTCTTGAATCTGTCCTCCTCCGATTGTAACTTCTCTGTTCTCTGCTCGAGGACTCGCCCTCAGTGTCTCTCCTCTCTCTGTGTTCGCTTTCACACACAAACTCCAACGGACAGAAAGAAGAAAGGGGGAGATCAGAAAGAGTATGTTCATGCAACCACACATCTGTTCCAATTACTTCTGTGTGTGTGTGAGTGTGTGTGACGGAGGGTTTTCTGCATAGCTGTGTCTTGAGAGGAAATGTGTGTGCTGCATCTGCATCAGTGTTCCCTTTGTGATTACTGTAATGTGTGTTAACCCCTCGTATTAACCCACACAACTTCTCTCTGTTAGCAGGTGAAACGCTCTGCATGATCAGGTTGATTTAACTGTTTTAGTGTAAGATCATTTCCTGAAAAATGTCAGATTATTTAATAAAAAGTAAATGAATATATAACACATAAACTAAGTGATACATGATGTGGTTTCATGTTGTCCTGCTGAATTAAGCAACACATTCTCCTAAACATGTGCTTCTCCACATCACTTACCCACAATGCATCACAGCATGCTGAGGCCAAGCCAAGTGAACGTCCTCTGGAATAATTAAACCTCCTTTTACAGAGTGGTGAACCACTACTTGTGTTTACACCTTGAAAAAACAGCTTGAAAAATGGCAACAAATCACATTTTGCATGGTTGGATTGTTAACAAGGGTCAAAGTAGAGCTTCAACATGCAACAAGTAGAAACGGGAGTGAGACAAATCATTTTTTGAACATGCAAAAAGATCAACCATGCAAAATATGATTTGTTGCAGTTTTTTGTTGCTAGATCTAAATTTTTACAAATTATTTTATTTAGATTTTTTTTTTCTTTCTGCAAGTGAAACATTTTTGCAAAAATTGTTTCTCACCAACTTCTCATCAATGTCTTTGATAAACACAAATACCTATCAGGTAGACAGGCCCAGATTAATGCACAGGCTAGATATGGCTTTAGCCAAGGTACCTCATGTGTTCCGGGGCCCCATTGGCCAGTAAAAACTATGTGATTTCATTTAAATTTACATGCAAGAATATACTTAAACTGAATGGACGCACAAATTTGTAAGCGACGCAGATTGGGTAAACATGATGTGACATGTGATGTTTATGTGCAGAAACAGATCAGTTAAAGCTTAGAGGTAAAGACACCACCCTTCACATGGGAGACCTGGGTTTAAGTCCCAGCCTGGGCATGTGTTAAAATCAGAGATGAGTTTCCCTAAAGGAGATCAGTAAAGGATCAACTGTTATTATTAGTTGATAATCCACATATGCACTGAATGTGCGTATTTGTAAGAATATTGTTTAAATTTTGACAGTCCTTTAGCATTTAACACATTGTCCTAAACCAATATGCTCTTTGTTCCACATTATGTTGGTCACCCTAGTCACAGACAAGTGTAGCCTAGGAGCCCCTGTGCACCTTTATCCTCCCCTGCAGGTAGATCAGAAATGCACATTTTAAGTCAGCACCAGATTTATAAATAGAGACAAAAACTGCTTAATAAAAAAAAAAGGTGCTGTATCCTTTGATGCACCGTTACCTGTGCTGCAGCACCAAAACCCCACCGGGATAAAGATACATACACAATGAAAAAACTGACTGTTGCTTATTAGAGAAGAAATCAGTGGTTGGCCTCGTATAACATAAAAAGGAAGCAAGCCTGAATATTTAAGTGTACTGCCTCAAAAGTTCAAAACTACTTTTAAAATAACTGTAAACTAGTTTCATTCAAACTTAGTGTTAGGGTAAGATTTTGACACAAAACATGTAACCAGGAAAGCTTTTATAACTTCCTGTGCTTCTTCTTTACCTTAGAAAATGTCAAATAATGTGCATTCCTTAAAAAAACAAAAACATCAGGAACAGATGAGGGTTTGTTTTCAATAGAACAAGACTAACTAAAAATAAAACCTGCAACATGTTAATACTAACCCCTTGTCCTTTGTTGCTGATAACCAACTCACCTCTGTTGCTTGTCCATGTCTCTGTCTTCACCCCCCCTTCATCTTCCTCTTCATCAGCATCTCTTGGTGTAACATCAGCCCACTAGACGCCGCCTGTCTGTCATACTCACCTCCCCTTACCCCTTGTCATCGATGCAAGGTAAGGACTCCTTAAGGGCTTCCAGTCATGTCACCAGCAGCTCGACATAAATCAAACTCGACAGCAGAGACATGCAGGAGGGGAGTGTCTGCTGACAGGGGGGAGGGGTTTCAGGACGATGTGACAGAGCAGGTGATGGTTAAACAGTGTTCACACCTTGTTAGGATGGATGGGAGGTTCTGTGGACACTAAGAGAACAAGAGAAGTAACCAAATCAAAAACTATTGCTAAAAGCTCTCAGGGAGCGACAACGAAACCCGTCTTTGAGACAAATGAGATCCAGTCATCTTCCACCTCTTTCTCTGTCGGTCAGATATGTATGTAGCTGTTTCCAAGTTACTTCTTACTATAATTGATCTCCCAGGGAAGAGAGACTCTGTGGCTCTCCTTAATAATTAACTGACCAATCTTCAGCCCAGTAGAGGTGAGAAAAAGGAAAGAAAAGAAGAGGAAACGAGAGAAGCAGGAGGCCCCTTAACGAGCCACTCGAGTGGCTTCAACAGCTCAGGACAGGCAGAACTAAAGAGACAGAGAGGAGGAATGCCAGGGAGGTATAGAGCTGAAGAAGGCTTTAGAGAAAAACTGGAAAACTGATCTTTTGATTTCTCTGAGGATTTTATTCTATATTTTAAGCTACAGTAACTTAACAAGCTCTGACTCAGATCTGTTGTCCATCTCATCTCAGCCACATCGTCTGTAGTGTCTTAGAACTGGACAAAAGTCCCAAACTGGAGATAGTTAATGAACTGTAGCTTTGACAGAAAGATATAAAGAAGTCTGAGCAATATTTCTTCCTCCCAAATGTCCATTTAGGTCTGTTCCACCGGGCCATAGCTCAGAGCGGTACGGCCATTTCCAGCTGGTCCGTCAACTACCAGCCCCTGAAGTACACCAAGATCCTGGCCCGGAAGGTGGGCTGCACCTACTCAGAGACAGCAGACCTGGTCGACTGCCTGAGACGCAAGACCTTCAGGGAGCTGGTGGACCAGGACATCCAACCAGCCCGCTACCACATAGCCTTTGGCCCCGTGGTGGACGGAGACGTGGTCCCTGATGACCCGGAGATCCTCATGCAGCAGGTGAGTCTGATGCTACGACCTCTGCTGGATTTTAATGTTGTTCTGAGATTAATACCCAACATCTTGAACAATAATAACAGAACTGGTTATAAACAATGTCCTGGTGACATTTAAATTCCTGGTTCACTGTATTGTTGTTGTTTTTATTCTCTGTTAATAGGGATTGTGTGTTTTTAAACTTTTAGAGAAATGTAATTTTATCAATCAGATGTTTTATTTGTATTTTTATTTGATATATTTGATTCTATCGTATTCAACAGAAACAAAACAAGATTTTAATGATTTTTTTTTAATGTACATTTTAGTGTCCTTTATATTCAGTCTCTCTGGATGGAAAGCTTTCCCACTTTGTTAAATGACTGACCTGACATTTTATTTTGGTGAGCGTTTTTAATTTACCCAAACTATATGGGATTAGTTTGACCTGATAAACATTAAAAAAAAACAGCAATTATGGAAGAATTGGCACATCAAACTACAATTATTAAAAACATTTGAAAATATTTATTTAAAAAATGCATAGGTTAAAAAGGAAGTCCCCCTGAAAACTGACTACAGGTCAAAGTTGAACTAAAATACAGTGTATAGTGCAGGGATCGGCCTTTTCAGGCAGTTTCAGGAAGTTGAAGGTAAAACTTTGAGGATTTCCACCTATAGGAGGCCAAACGGTAAGCAAACTGGTGGGAAACAGGATCTGACCATAAAAAATGAAATGACTTGTGGATTTTCTCTGTCACCAGGCTGATTGTCTCTTCTATCATGTCCCCTAAACTTTCCTAGGAAATGACTTGTTGAGCTTTGACAGCTCTCATTGGGTTTAACTGACACCATAGACATCTACAACTCCAAATAATAATCCATTTTAATATGTTCTGGCTTTGAGCCACCCACTACCATTCATACTCGTGGTATCATTTCATTAACTCCTGTTGGAACAAAGACAAAGCATTTAAGTACATAATGGTTCTAAAAACAGATTTATGTCTCTTACTTCTATAGTGTTAGTGATCTCATAACAGCTATTCATGATTGCATATACATTCTAGTGTGTGTTTAAATTTGTGGTTTGTATTCTCATTAGTTTGATGACTGAGCTTGTTCTTCTTTTTTCTGACCACCAGGGGGAGTTCCTAAACTATGATATCCTCATTGGAGTGAACCAAGGAGAGGGCCTGAAGTTCGTGGACGACAGTGAGGATAATGATGGCATCTCTGCAGCTGCATTCGACTACACTATCTCTAACTTTGTGGACAACCTTTATGGATATCCTGAAGGTGAGCCCTAAGTGCTCCATACATCTGTTAATATTCAAAATCTCTCCTATACCTGCCTTCAAATGACATACATTATCTCTATCATCAAAATTTTAGCTTACTTTTAGATTTCTAAAATCTCTAAGAGATCTATATATGACACAATAGAAATGAAGTACAATTGCTGCAGGTGTTTTGTCATAAACACAACTTAAATGATCTGTCTTTGAACATAAAACACACCAACTGTTCTAGAATCACAGCTTCCTGTCAAAATAGAAGTCTTTAAAACAACATGTGGGGGGGAAATGAGATGAGATAAAATGTGAGTTCAGTGAAGTGTAACAGCCGAGACAGGCATACTAATGAGATAGCTTATCATGGAGATTATCTTTCACTGTGGTGGGTCTATACTTTGGCCTTTGGGGCTCTGTGGGCTCTAATGCTGTCGCTCATCAGCCCCCAGGCAGCCAGCTCCCAATCACAGTGCTGTTGTTTCTAACAGATCAGCCTGAAACCCCTCACAGCGGGCCACCGTCAAAATACAGACACGGCTAAATAATGTAGTCACAATCACTCTCAAGTTCCTGTTAGTCATTCTGCTATCTGAGACGCTAATCCTCTTTTGCTCTTTGTCTTTTAGCACATCTCACCTCATTATCTTGTCATATTACTTAAATTCAACTTCTGCTCATTACTTACTCCTGACTCTTTCCTTTCTGCTTGTCTTCCCACAGGTAAAGACATCCTGAGGGAGACTATTAAGTTCATGTACACAGACTGGGCCGACAGGGACAACGGCGACATGAGAAGGAAGACTCTGTTAGCTTTATTTACAGACCACCAGTGGGTGGCTCCAGCCGTCGCCACTGCCAAACTCCACGCTGAGTTTCAGTCCCCGGTTTATTTCTACACGTTCTACCACCACTGCCAGACCGAGACACGGCCCGAGTGGGCCGACGCAGCGCACGGAGATGAGATACCGTACGTGTTTGGCGTCCCGATGATTGGTGCTACAGACCTGTTCCCGTGCAACTTCTCAAAGAACGATGTGATGCTGAGTGCTGTGGTCATGACTTACTGGACCAACTTTGCCAAGACTGGGTAGGCCTTATTTTAAATGGATCTATTTCAGATTGTCTTTGTAACTTGTTCCTAATCTAGTGTGGACTACTTCTTATCATTAAAAAAAAAAACAATGAATCACTGAATGAAGTTCCTTGCCTAAATTTACAGTTTGTTGCATTGTTGTCTTTGAAACCTTGATTTGACACCTTTAACCAAGATTCTCTGTTCTCCACCAGTGACCCCAACCTGCCCGTCCCTCAGGACACCAAGTTCATTCACACCAAGCCCAACCGCTTTGAGGAGGTCATCTGGACGAAGTTTAATCCAAAGGATAAGCAGTATCTCCACATTGGCTTAAAACCTCGAGTTAGGGACAACTACAGGGCCAACAAGGTTGCCTTCTGGTTGGAACTAGTCCCCCATCTTCATAGTATTCAGATCTTCCCCACTACTACCCAATCGCCACCTGGGTCTGGCCCAGGCCCAGGCACCATCAGACCCTGGCCTAGAACTCCAGGTCCTCGAACAACACGTCACCCCTACCCAACGTTCCCCTCTGAAACTGAGCCCGAGGGCTCGGAACGTCCACCCCAGGACCTCTTTCCTGGTGACACCCGAGACTACTCCACCGAGTTGAGCGTCACCGTTGCAGTGGGAGCCTCGTTACTCTTCCTCAACATCTTAGCATTTGCCGCTCTTTACTACAAGCGAGACAAGCGGCACGAGATGCGACGGCACCGGCTGTCTCCTCAGCGGGGCGTACCAGCCAATGACCTGGCTCACAGCCAGGAGGAGGAGATCATGTCCCTGCAGATGAAGCACTCGGAGCACGATTCTCACCACGATATGGAGCCCCTTCGACCGCACGACATTCTACGACCCGCCTGTCCACCTGACTACACCCTGGCACTGCGCCGTGCTCCGGACGATGTACCACTGATGACTCCCAACACCATCACCATGATCCCCAGCACCATCACCAGCATGCAGCCTCTTCATGCCTTCAACACCTTCCCTTCCACTGGCCACAACAACACCCTGCCCCACCCCCACTCCACCACCAGGGTATAGTAGAAACTGAGTCTAAACAGCACCTAAGGACCAGGAATACTGGCTCTCCTACTGACCTAGAAGGAGGCCTCTGGATACAGGCCTTTATTCTATTTCCTTATACTCTTGTTTCTCTAAAAGGAACTCCACCTTGTCCATCATGTGCTGTACAACTTAGCAGGTCCCTCCACTGGTGGCGAATGGAGACATAAAAGAACTGCACGGAGCAGAGGGTCAGTCTGGAGGTGACTTAGATTTTTCAAAGATACTGTTTTCAAAGAGGGTCCACACTTTCCAGTCTAAAGGAAACGTCAAAGGGACGAATGCTTTTGCCCCTTGATGTTCTCGTTTTTTACTTTGATGTCAAACTTGATCTGTCCTCTAGTGTTATGTGATTTTTCTTTTTCTTTTCTACATCAGTGTCTTAATTACAACTTTGTTCCTCTCATTTTGAAATGTGATTCTTTTCACGATGCTGTTCTGCTCTTGACGTTCTAAGGTGTTGGAATGGGGAGGGCATATATCACACATATGGGAAACATTTATATCTGTCATTTCACTCTACCAGCATTCTTGGTGCCAATTATGTACTAGTGTGTTTGCTTTCTCATCGAAGGAGAAAAAAAAATATCTAAAAAATCCTATTTACCGTCGAAGAACAGAGGCTGTACGTTCTCATGACAAAGTGCCAAACTGGCTGTCGATTGTGGTTTTCTTTTATTCATCTCGTTTGTTCTTTTCAGGTATTTGTTTAAATGTTTTATTGTGAAAAGATTTATTTTGCTGGAAATATAGATATAGAGAAATGATACTATATATAGTTCTATATAAATGTGTACAAAGGAGAAAGTATATAAAAACAGGGGGTTTCTCAGTGGGGATCTATGCATGAATTATTTTTTAACGTCGACAACGGGAGTAAGGACACAGAATCTTTTGGATGCACGTTTCCCAAATTTAGTCAAATCATGTCGGTCCGTTTGGAAACCCTTTGGAGTTTTCTCTCAAGACAATAAAAACCGAACAAGTTCAGAAACGTCATGAAATCACAGCCCTTCATTTGTTTGTTCGTTAGATGTGAGTAGTACTATTTAATCATTATATTTCTCATCTCTATTATGACATAATTTAACAACAAGGTGAAGAAGTAAACCAGCAGAAATCCCATAATCCAACAGTAGCTTATTTTGCTTTCTGTCTGTATGAGGATGCATATTGGGTGTTATTAGGGTGCATTAAATATAATGATGTAGCATGCTTACACAATTTTTTAAAATTTTCTTTCATCAAGCATGCTCCTCGAACTAGACCAAATCATAAATTTCCTCCTTTCCTTCATCGATGCTTTGATTTTTACCGCAAAGTATTTGTTTATATGTAAAAGCACTAATAGAACTCCCTTTTATTAGCCTAAATGAGCCCCAATCAACCAGTAATCTGATAAAGAGGCAGAAATAGAGGGAACATATTTTATTGGTAACTTTGAGTCTAACGTAAACTAATTTCTGCTTCATCCTCCTCGTTAGCTCATAAAGTCAAAGCACCTGAATCCACTACGTCAGTCCTGTTCCACCTGTCTTCATTCTTCGGTTCAGATCTGTCATTGTCTCATGTAGGATTAGCTCACCTAGCTGTAAAGCACACTGAGGAAACCATGTGAGTCTTCAAGACTTTAAGATAAAGTTAGGACCTCCTCCACAGGGTAAAGACATGCTTGCTGTCTCTGACTGTGCTCATTTTGTTCGGGTAGGGATATCTAATTCTACAGTTCAGCAACGCCCCCACTGCTTCTCAGATGATGTCGAACATGAATCATGGGTAAATAAATCTGATGAATCCAGTATATTCCCAGAACCGTTTAGGAACACCTGCAGGATGGGAGAGGTTTGTCACTGTTGCTGTCTTTGCTTGTGCTCTAGCTTTAGCCTGTTTGTTTTCTATTTTATTACTGTCTAAAGGGGTGGGAGAGGACGATGCACCGAGCTGCTCCTTCCAGAGAGTTTAGAAACCCACTGAAAGGGAGATGTGCACAATATGAAACACAGGAATGGTGGTGTGAGTGCGCTGAAGGTGGACTGAAGCTGCTGAAGAGGACAGCAGCTCAAGAGAGGAGACGTTCTGTGGTTATTAAAGACTTTGTAATGAGACAGAAAAGACTCAGAGCCTTAAAAAGATCAATTAGAATCAGAAAACCACAAGAAGAACATTCAAACACATGGCTGCCATTTTATCTACAATGTTAGCCAAAAGGATGTCTGCTAACCTGTCTCCATGGAGCCTGTAGGTCCATGTGAACCCTTTTGTACTCACTCCTGTGGATAAGTAGGTGTTGAGGGCCTGTGAGGTAAACCTCTACCACTGGAGAGGAGACCAGAAACACGATGTTTAGCTCCTGTCTGTTCCTTTAGCTGGTCTGTTTTATAAGCTAACACTAGAGGGCGCCATTGTGGCAGATTTATTGCTATAAGAAGGAAAACCTGAAGAAGACAACAGACCTGGGTGGTTTGATGGACAAACATCATCTAGATGAGAATCAAAACTGTACATTTTTCTGTGTAAGAATCAAACAGATGAAATATTTGTAAATATTAAGTTTCTTGTTTTTTTTTTCCTTTGTCTGTTTGAGGTTTTTGAGTGAATGAATGATTATTTTGTGACAAAAAGACAACAGGTGCAGTTTCCAATAAACAAAGAGGCAACTTGATTCAGATTTTGAATAAATGAAAACAACTTTTCACTGATTATATTTCACAGGATTATTAAAAAAAAAACAATTATCAATGGACTTCTTTTAATTTTATTTATTTATTGTTTATCATCACGTGAACGCTGTGTAGCTTCATGATTCCTGATTTGAAAAGTCTCTAGAAAAAACTACAAGTGCGTCTAAAAAAATCTGAATATTGTGGAAAAGCTCAATGTTTTTTGACTCTTTTCAGAAAGTGAAACTCGTATTATAACATACAAAATTAAATATTTCAAGCCTTTATTTCTTATACTTTTGATAATTATGGCTTACAGATAATGGGAACATTATAAGATTTTTTTAAAGTATATTTTTATTATAAATATCAGATTTATGGCCAATCCATTTATTTCTATGCGCTCAGCTTTTAGTTGGGCCTCGTTTTGCATGAATTACTGCATCAATGACATCATAAGCATCTCATGAGATTCACATTTCTTTAAATTATATTTTAAAATGATGTAATCTAAAATTAGCTCTCTGGATCAGTTATTCAAAATCTACTTTTAAAAAAATGTTATCTTTAAATTTGTTATTTTTTATCTTTATCTGAATCTGTGCTTCATGATGACGTGACCTTTTATAGTTTTATGTGAAAAGGTCTAGGAGAATCTTTATCCACTGATTTCTGGTCAAAATATAATAAAACAAACTAAACCAAGTTTATTTTCTAATATTAACTCACAGATCTTGTAGCAAAGTTTACATGTAGCCTTTTACTCACATGTGGGACTGATGTCAGGGTTTTACTCATAAAAAAATCATTAGGTCAAACCAACTTCTTGATCCCAGTCATTTTGTTGTCATGAAGGTTTTTCTTGCAGTGATCTGATGTAGCAGAAATGACTTCATGTTCTGATAAACAGATTAATGCTGACGTCTCAAACTGCTCCACACATTCTGCTCAGTCTTCATTGATAATCTGCACCTGTTGTCTTATTTTTATATTCTCTGTTGACTTCAGAAACCCAGAACTTGAGATGAACAAATCTGTTAAATAACAAAACTTTAAAAAAAACAAATATAAAAAATGAAAGTCAAACCATATAAATGAATGAGGTGATGATATTTCTGTTACTTTAGAAGTTATTCTACACTGTATGCTGTGATTCTGATCTGGGAAACATTAAAGACATTCATAGTCAGACTGAAGAATGGGACTCTTTATTCAGTCACTTTATAAACTCACATAATGTCACATGGTGACATCATTGGGTTAAAAAAGGCTCATTTGGAGGAAAATCCCTCAATGGAAAAAAAATATTCTTTTACATACTTGTCATTGTTTTTATTTTTCAAAGTTCTACAATTTGCATAAACATGTTCTCCTACTTGATGCTTCAACATTTCTAATACTTCATAATTAAATATCCATCCATCCATCTTTAACCGTTTAGTCGTCCACATAGGGTCGCGGGGCAGCCGGTGCCTATCTCCAGCGGTCAAGGGGCGAGAGGCGGGGGACACCCTGGATGGGTCGCCAGTCCATCGCAGGGCCACACAGAGACAAACGAGACAAACAACCAGTCACACACCCACTCACACCTATGGACAATTTACTAGACCAATTAACCTAACAGTCATGTTTTTGGTCCATGGGAGGAAGCCGGAGTGCCCGGAGAAAACCCACAGATGCACGGGGAGAACATGGAAACTCCACGCAGAGAGGCCGCAGAGCCGGGACGCAAACCCACGACCTCCTTGCTGCGAGGCAACGGTGCTAACCAACTGCGCCACCATGCAGCCTATAATTAAATAATATGAATAATTTTCATGGTAAAAGTCAAATATAAATGATGTTTTTTAGTTATCACTGTTACTGTTATCCCCATAGAGCCCAACATCACCCTGCATCAAGAACCCTAACAGGAAAACTACAGCAGAAATCCCTCACAGAAGATAATATCATTGTTATGATTTACTTTTAAAGCAATGAATTCTGATTAAATACACCTTATGAAAACAATCATTGTTATTCATTAATCATCAAAGTCTGAAGGGAAATTAATTTTTTGAGAAAGAAATGTCATGAGTTTCTCCCCAGGATGTCTGTAGCTTTAGAGCAGGTACAAGAATGCACAAGATTGTTTTGTCTAAAACACAAGTGTTTAGAAGATGCTCGTAGAGTGGAAGAAAGCAGAAGGGTTTGTTTTGGTTTCCATAGCACACTTTGTTTCTGCAAGTCTGCACAAGTCTGATCAAAATGATGACCAGTGACATTTGTTGACCTTTGACATTTGCATGATCCTTACAGTAAGTAAAGTAAAAATAAACTATAAATATGAATGATGAGAATGTTGTTACATTAGAAGTTATTCTACGATCTGTGTTGTGATTCTGACATGAGAAAAAAGACAGACGTTCATACTCAGACTGAAGATTGTTTATTTAATCATTTATTAAAAGTACAGAATAGAACATGCTGATACAACTTAATGTGTAATAACATGTTTTAACCACATTGTTTTAGATATAAAATATAATATTTTTATTTAATTAAATGCTTAACACCCTCAGGAGGATTAAGTCAGATTCATTACATTTCATCAGATTTAATTCAATAACTTCTTACAAGCATTACAATACAGATTATCATGTATAAAATAAATGTATTAAAATGTTAGAACTCAGAGTAGTAAAAGCAGAATAAATGCCTATCAGCATAACAAGTTACCTTTTACAACAAAACCTTACTAAATGTACTGTGTTTAATACTCAATCATGTTAATAATTAAAGCTACTGTGATCTTTTCCTTACATATAATTCAAAGTAGAGCCTAATGACCTCCTTCATTAACAGAAGACACAGGCAAATAAATGTGATTAAGACTGTTCATGATGGAAAGTCATTTTAAAATAAGCATTTTTATTTCAAACTGACTTTATTTTTTTAAATCATACAAAAAAACTTTAAAAGTAAGACAACTTCTAGAAACAAAAAAAAAATGCATGTAAATGGGTTCATTAGCCTATTATCAAAAACATTTTTGAAAACATACTTAAAGGCCATATGTGGAGTTTTTCTGCAAGAGAGCAATTTCTGAATCCAACGTACCACGGCTCCTCCCAAAACACCTTGACACGCGGTGGACTGAGAACCCAGAAATAAGAAAACAATCGGTCCTGAATGCAGTTCTTGACCAAAATAAATGCGTATCCTAGGCAAGCCTTGCCATTCTGTGAGGAGAAATGTTTAAAAATAATAATACATCCCTCAGTAGCCAGGGAATGGATAACTTCTCTGACTCCTCCATGACGGTTGAGACTGTACAGACACTGAGCGTCCTGTACGAGAGCGCCCCCTACCGCTACAGGTTTGCTCGATGCACGTGCACATTGACAGACAGCCGACAATGCAGAAATTTGAATTTTATTGGCAGAAAAAGTTCGCCGATCAGAAAGAATGCAAAGGGGTCTATAGGAGGAAGGAGGTTCTTCAGCAGAATAATATACGTCGTGGAACTCAACCCATAGATCATAGTTTAGACCTGAAATATCATTTAAAACATTTAGAAAACTTTGATACATAGAAAAATAGTGCACATATCCGCTTCAATATAATCCATTTTTAGTAAAAGTAAAACCGTTTAAATGACTGAACTCAAAGACATTAACAACAGTCATGTAGAAGTATAAGGTTTTGAAAATGACAACTATCTTTAAAGTAAATAACAAACTAGAAGGACAAACCTCTCTTAATGAAAAATTTAAAGTAAATGCATTTAATCAAAAGTAGGAATATAAAGATAAAAGTTTCTACACCTCTGTCACTTTTAGCCTAGTGGAAACTCACTTGATGCTAAAAGGCTACGTTCACACTGCAGCCAAATGCGCTTCAAATCCGATTTTTTTCCCTCATGCGACCCATATCTGACTTTTTTAAGACAGTCTGAACGGCACAGATCTGATTTTTTCAAATCCGACCCAGGTCACTTTCATATGTGGTACTGAATCGGATACGTATCTGATGTTTTTGAAAGCGACTTCAGTCTGAACGGATATGTCGCATTGAATCCGCCTCGTACGTGACCGACAGGAGACAGACCACTAATCAGCGCCGGCGGAGGGAAACGCTCCAACACGTAGAGCTGATACTGGAGACGGAGGCAGTCGGTGGACAGAAAGTGAGGTTTTGGACTTGATTAGTAATATATTACGTGACAATTCTGTTCAAGTGAACTTAGCGCCGTGGCGTGGACTCGCGTTTCTGGGAAGCGCTGTGGCGGTCCCCGTGTGATGAGTGATCTGACGGACTAAAATGGTTTTTAATCAAAATAACGGTGCGAGCGCAACGTGGTGCAGCGCTGATGTCTCCGGTGTATTTCAGCCTTAAATATATCTTACCGTAATTGGGCCATGTTCAAGTCCAAAGCCATTTTACTTCCGTAAACAGAGCGCGTTATGTGTGACGTCTTGTCATCGTCTGCGCATGCGGGCCGCTTTGGGGCCGTGATTCGTTCACACTGGAGACTGTTTGCTGTCGCATTTCAGTTGTAGTGTGAACAGCCAGACAAAAAAATCGGATTTGATTAAAAAATCAGATTTGAGCATTAAGACCTGCAGTGTGAACGTAGTCAAAGACTCTCTGAGGCTTGCCTCTGCTTCCCTACGGGAGATTGTTTTCCATGATCTGGGGATTATAGCAGGTTTGGCGTCATATTCTTTAGCAAAGTTGTAGTTGTACTTTGCCATCACATACTTCCAGTAGTCTGACGCCTCAAGACTCACATCTGGAACAATTTTCCAGTCTGGAAAGATTTCTTTGTAACGCTTGTATGGGTGAAATTCATCATTTGTAGCATGACAGCGGAAATGCCTGTCAGTGATCACATCAGAAGAGCATATGTCAGTCACAAGTATCTGTGTGTAGTAAGATCTGTAACGACCCAGACCCTTTGGTCGATGCAGAGAAGCCCAGTGTTCAGTGTGGGCTCTTCCTCCTGCTTCACAAGGAGATTTGCAAAATGGACACTGTTCTCCACAACCAATCAGTTTGTTGAAAAGCTCATTCTGGGGCTTCCACCGGAGATGTTTCAGTTTAACAATGATTTTCTTTTCTTTAAACTTGTTTCTAAGGATGTCTCCCATCTCATTCACACACTTTGTGAGAGACAGAGCAAACTGTTCATGGTCAGCACTGTTCAGGATCATGAACGCACCAAGTGCATCCTGGGAAAGGACCAGTTTATCTCCAAGTTCTTTACAGATATCTTCAACAAACTTCCTCAAGTTGATACCGTTTTTCATTGTTGCTTTGTTAATGGCATCATTAATGCGGCTGATACATGACTTGATATGCTGCTCCTCAAATGCAGACACTGTAGCCTCATTTAAGAAATGTTTCACTATTTCACGAAGGATCCAGTTTTTTACGTAACTCTCATAATCAGAGATGTAGCTCAAATAGCTGTTAAAGTCATCCTTTGAAAGTAAATCCAATAAAACGGAGTACTGGAAGTATATCCGTGTGCTAAATGTTTGTTTTGTTAGCATTTCATCAACGATATCAGCTCCCAGGGAGCGGTTAATAAAGTCTTTGACTGCTGGAATCAGACATCTTTTGGTGAATTCTTCAGCCTTTTTTTGACATTGGTCTTTTCTATGAAAAATGTCTTTGAAATCAGCACAAAATTTATCTTTGTTTTGATGTAGACACCTGAGCGGATCGTTCCTATGCAGAAAATCTTCATGCATTTCCTGAAACTTTGGAGCTGCATCTCCACAAATGTGCTGTTTGAGAGAAACTTCAAACTCGACATCTGTATTTACATTCTTCTTTTGCAGCCCTTCATCAATGATGTGAAGAATCTCTTCAATGTAAGTATTGTGGTAGTTGGTTTTTTGTTCCATTTTTTCAGCGACACACTGATTGCAGATATTGATGATGCTGTCAGCAATGTTTTGTTGGGTCACTTTGCTTTCTTTACCCTTAAGCATCTTCTTAACTCTGCGTGTTGCTCGTTTAAAGAATGGTTCTGATTTGCACTTAAAAGGTTCAACTCCACAATCTTGCAAGTTTTTTTGATTCAATAATTCCTTTGCATAACTTCCCTTATGGGAAAGATTTACTGTTAGACACAAAAACACACTATTGTTTATGTCCCTGACAGGTAATTTTGAGAACGACAGTTCTTTTGTGGTTTCACTCCATATCTTGTTAAATTCTTCATCCAGTTCTTCTTCAGTCATCTGAACAGATTTCCCTCTGCATTGGTCAATGAGTTGATTCACCCGATTTTCTAACTGCTTTGTATGATTCTCCTTGACTTTATCAAGTTCTGCCATTCCTCTTCTGATATCAACTGTTGCGGTGATCTGATTCAAAACAGAGGTTTCCATTTCTCGTCGAAGACACTTTGCACTGTTTGCAAAATCCTCTCTGTATGCTTCAACCAGATAAACGTGACCCTCTGCCTGCACAAAGTATTCTTTCAGATTGTCAAGAAGCTTTGTTTCTCATTTGGACAACTGTGTGGCTGCTTCACTTTTCAAATGGGTGAGAAATCCATCCATGTCAGATGTTTCCAACATTGAGGCAACTGTACCAAAGTTAGAAATCCTCGTCTCTGCATTGGTAACCCAGGTGAACATTTCTTTTTTGAACTCCCACTCCCATTTGTTGTACTCTGAGCAGAGCCTCATGTATGCATCAGCTACCAGGCTGTTTCTGAAGCTGAAGATGAAGTTTTCATGTTTGACTGCATTCCACAGGCTGCTCATCCACTCTCTGAACTCCAGGATATTATTAGAAGTTGACTGACACGTTCCCAGCAGTTGGATGATGTTCTTCTTCAGCTCATAGACAGTCTCACTGTATCCTGCATTGACTGGTGCCATTGGTGGGTTTCCATTCCAGAGTCCAGGAATGTAGCAGTTCCCAGTGTCTGGACTGTACTCCATCACATCAGTGAAGTTCTTGTTCTTCTCTTTCTTCTCCATTTTAGCTGCTGCCTGGGTCATCTCATTCAGCTGCTGTAGGAGCAGCTTCCTGTCTCTTTGGTTCTTCTCATGGGCTGAAACATCTGAAACGTTCTGGTGAACAAACTGACATTTAGGCTTTTTGCCAACCTCCTTCATCCTGAGGAAAGCGTGCACCACTATCTGCAGGATGTCTTTCATTTCTGTAGAATTCTCCATAGCGATGTTGATAATGGTGACATCACTCAGACCAACAACAAGTGTTGCAAGCTCATTGTCATGTTCATAGCTGTTGTCCAGTTGTGCCAGCTCTGGTGACTTTAAACCTTCAGTGTCGATGATCACCATGAAGTCACAGTTCAGAAGGTTTCTGACGTCTTCATTGACTTTGATGAGCAGCATGAAGGCACCTCGAGTGCATCGACCACTGCTGACTGCAAACTGAACTCCAAACATGGTGTTGAGGAGAGTGGACTTTCCTGTGCTCTGAACTCCAAGAACTGTGACCACCAGGATCTTGTTGTTTGGAGACACCAAGTCATTGAGCTGAGAGAGAACATCACTCACCCATCTGAGAGGAATGTTGGAGGCATCTCCATCTACAAGCTCAACAGGAAATCCATCCAGCAACAACTGAGCACAAAGTTTAGGCAGATGCTGCAACTGTTGACGTGATGGGTTTGTTTCTGGAAGGGAAAGAGAAGCTTCATAGATCTGACCCATTTCACGGAAGAAGTGTTCAGTTCCCAGTGAGCTGCTGGAGAGTTGTCTGTCAATTTCTTTGATCTCCTCTTGGTTTTTTGAGTACTTGCTCTTTTGCTTGTAAAGCTCTCTGAGTCCAGACAGTTTTATACGAGACATGTTATCTAGGTTTATTCTCAACCATTTCAGGAAGTAACACCTCTCTGTTCCTGGGCTGGATATTGCATTGATGAAATGTATCATTGCTGGTGACATCTCATGAGAGTTCTGCTTTTTTTGCAAGTCTTCTTTTTGCTTCAGAAGTTTACATTTATAGTTTTCTATGTTTTGAGAATCAATATTTTGAAGACAAAATTGTTCTTTTTCTAAAGAGGTCAGTTCTTTCCATATTTGTCCTTGTAAAGGAAGTTGTTCTTCCTTGTATTTCTGNGGTGTACCTCACCTCCCCCCTTGATGAGGGGAAGGTTAAACTCTTGGGGAAGCAGTATCTCATAGGTAGAGAATAGAATTAGAATGACTTTATTGATCCCACAGTGGGGAAATTCACTTGTCACAGCAGCATACACACGAGAATAAAAAGCAAGTAAATGACACACGAATTTCAAATGATGACACACAGACAATATAAGAGGATGAGATAAAATACAGATTTGACTTTACAGGGCTGTACAGGAATCAACTGATATTAGAATATCAATATAAAAACAAAATGCAATAGTGAATTTTAGAGAATAGAGTGTTTGTCATGCAACCAGAGGGCTGTCGGTTTGATCCCTGTTCCTTCTGGGTCACTTTGTGGTTGTGTCCTTGGGCAAGACATTTCACCCACATTCTCTGTTGGTGATTGTTGGAGGGTCTGGTGGCGCCTGTGTCTACAATGTAATTTCCTGCCATCAGCATGTGAATGACTGACTAATGTAAAGCACTTAGTAGTCTGTGAACAAATTTAGGTTTTTTTGTGTGTTTTATTTTAGATTGTTTTGGTCAGTCTTTATGTTATAAAGAGACAAAAAGAAATATTAATAATTCTATATGTTACACTTCAGGAAAGGATGCATACAAAAAAAAGAAGGAAATTCATAAGTATGGGTATTTTTAGTGGATATTTATGCATTAATAGGTTTTAAAGAGAACAACAAAGGGCGCAAACATAGAATCTGTCATGTTTTGTCAGAACGGAGCAGGAACCCCGGTGCAGGAGAGGCAGGAGGCAGCAGGATGGTGTAAAAATTTTGTTTTATTAAACCAGCGAGCCCGAACTGAACAAAATACAAACAAGGACCCGACAGGACAGAACGCCATCGTCATCTTCAGACATTTCACTCCATAACTCCATATTTCCTGGCTGCATGAAGCCGTTTGATGCCTCTGCTGCATTGACCAGCATTATCTTAAAATTAGTCATAACTCTGCTTCAGTTGTGTCTGTTAACTCACCCCACGCCACTTTTAATCCAGTCAGCTCCAGTCTGCATCAGCGTGGCTTTTTACAGAATGCTGGCGCCCTCTGCTGTTGCAGTCGTGTAATGACCCCAAAATACTAGACCCCGATTATAAGATGACCCCTCATCTTCACATTATTTTCAATGAAAACAACTTGTCTTATATTCGGGGCGATACAGTAATTTTTTTAAAAGTCAATCATATAAATGAACGAAGTTATGATATTTCTGTTACTTAGAAGTTATTCTGCTGTGATGGTGAGCTGGGAAACATTAACAACATTTATAGTCAGAATATTGTGTTTCTTTATTCAGTCACTAAATACCAACAAACATCCATGATCTAACATTGAGACAATATAAGGTATTCTGATTTCTCAATTAAAACAAAGCCAGTAGTACATTTTTAACATATTCGCATAATATTTCCCATCAAGTAAATTCATCACAGGGACATCTTTAAATAAACTGTAATAAACAAAATACCATCAACATAAATGCAATTACTTTCCATCAGATGTGTCACAATCAAGACTATAATTCTGTTATTCATGTATCAAAAAGACAAAAGAACATTTTACAGCCATGATTACCTACAAGTAGTTAAAGAATAAAATTCAGATTTATTTTATTTTGGTCATTTTTGGAGGTAAAAAAGAACACCACAATGATACAAAATTGCAAAAAGAAACCAAAAAAGAGTAGGCTGAAGCCTAGCTTTTGTATGCCTCCCTTTAAAAAAAGAAATAGGATAATAAAACACGTGAAATCAAATAAGTACATGAGTTGTTTTCTGTTACTTTAGAAGATATCTTTCATTGAATGGCATGATTCTGATCTGGAAAACATTTACATCCAGACTGTAGACTGTGATGCTCTTTCAGTTACATGACAGAACAAATTTAACATTTTGACTTTTTAAAATTTGGTAACAATTGATCTCATAAAAAGTGTCCATATTTGACATTACATAACTCAGCAAAATAAATCATTAACTTTCTTAAATCAGAATTAATAAAACTTCTTTGTGAACATTCTACACAGACAAGAATAATGTTCCTAAAATAAATGATTACATCCAGGGTCCAGTAATCAGTAAATTAATAAAGTTATCTTAAAATGTTCAATAATGACAAAAACATGCAGACTGGATGTTTTTAAAGAGTGACTAAATTATTTTAACAAGGATAAATAGGTTTAATGAATTTTGAATCCAAAATGACCCCAAACTGTAGAATAATATAATTTCGCTTCTATTACAGTAACTAGAAGTGAATTCAGAGAAACATCAGGTTCACTTAATGTTGAATGACTCTTTCAGACTTTCTTTTGCCTGCTCTACTGTGATTTTATTCCAAGAATCAGGAATGTCAGCAGGTTGTTTTTTATATGCTTCAGCAAACTCCTTGTTGTACTTTGCCATCACATATTTCCAGTAGTCTGATGCCTCAAGGCTTCTGTCTGGACGAATATCCCAGTCTGGGTCAATTTCTCGATATTTTTTATAACGACGCCATTCACCTTTTGTAGCTCTGCAGCGAAAACGCTTGTCACAGATCACAGAAGATGAGCAAATGTCAGTGACTAGTTTTTCTGTGCCCTTCCAACTGTAATGACCAAGACCCTCTGGTCGATGCAGTGAAGCAAAGTGTTGAGTGTGAGCTCTTCCTCCTGCCTCACAGGGAACTTTACAGAATGGACACTGTTTTCCACAACCAGCCACTCTGAAGAAAAGTTCGTCCTGAGGATTCATCTGGAGACGACTGAGTTTTGTTTTAAAGTGTGTGTTTTTAAATTTCCTTCTCAGATCTTCTTCCATGTCCTTCACAGACTCTGTGAGCCAGTCAGCAAACTGTTCCTGGTCAGCATTGTTCAGGATCATGAAGGCACCAAGAGCATCCTGGGAAATGACCAGTTTATCACGAAGTTCTTTACAGATCTCTTCAACAAACGTCTTCAGGCTGTCAGACTTTTCTGTGTTGGCCTTCTTGATGGCATCATTTATGCTGTTGATGCCTGACTGAAGATGTCTGTCCTCAAACTCACTTATGGAAACATTTGAGAAATGGTCCTGAATTCTGAGAAAAATCCAATCTTTTACAAAACCTTTGTATGAATCACTGTAGCCTAAAAAGAATATGAATCTATCCACTGAGAGTAAATCCATCAACACTGAATACTGGAAAGACATTCGAGTGCTGAACTCCTCTCTTGTCATCATTTCATCAACAATGTTTGGACCCAGAGATCGACTGATGAACTCTTCAACTGCAGGCTTCAAGCACTGGTTGGTGAATTCTTCAGCCTTCTTCTGACACTGGTCTCGTTCCTGGAACACATCTTTAAAGTCTGAACAGAACTTTTCCTTGTTTTTCTCCAGACATCTGTAGGGATCATTTTCTTGTAAGAAATCTTCATGCATTTTCTGAAACTGTCTGGCTGCAGATCCACAGATGTGCTGTTTTAGAGAGACTTCAAACTCAATATCTGGTCCATCATCAGCATTGTTCAGCTGTTCATCAATGATATGAAGGAGCTCCTCAATGTAAGTGTCGTGGTAATTAGTTTTTCTGTTCATTTTGTCAGAAACAAAGTCATTGCAAATTTGTATGATGATGTCAGCAGTTTGTCGTCTTGCCTTTACAGGATCTGTAAAGGAGATCCTTCTGAAAAGCATGTGAAATATATTTGGTTTGTATATGAAAGGTTCTAACCCACAATCCTGAAGGTTTTTTTCACTCAGAAGTTGACATGCATGACTCCCCTTGTGAGAGAGATTCATCCTCAAATAATGATCCACACTGGTGAAAACACTTGTAGGTTTCTGTGCAGTGAAAGTCATTCTGTTCACCGTTTTATTCCACATCTTATTAAATTCTTTGTTCAACTCTGAGTCGGTCATCTGAAGATTTTTCTTTTTACATTCATCAATTAACATGTAAACAGCTGTTTTGATTTCTTTTCTATGATTCTCTCTGATTTGATCAAGTTGTTTCATTCCCCGTTTGATCTCAGCTGCTGCTGTGAGCTGGTTAAACACAGAACTTTCAATCTGTCTTCGAAGGCTCTTGATGCTGTTTGAGAACTCCTCTCTGTATCCTTCAACCAGATGAATGTGACCTGTTTGATCAAAGTATTTGTTCAGATTATCAAGTGCCATTGTCTCCCATGTGGTCAGCTCTATGACAGCTTTACTTTTCAAATAGGTGATAAACTCTCTCAGGTCTGACCTTTCAGATGTTGCAGCAACTGTACCAAAATTAGAAATCCTTGTTTCTGCATTGGTAACCCAGGTGAACATTTCTTCTTTGAACTTCCACTCCCATTTGTTGTGCTCTGAGCAGAGCCTCATGTATGCATCAGCTACCAGGCTGTTTCTGAAGCTGAAGATGAAGTTTTCATGTTTGACTGCATTCCACAGGCTGCTCATCCACTCTCTGAACTCCAGGATATTATTAGAAGTTGACTGACACGTTCCCAGCAGTTGGATGATGTTCTTCTTCAGCTCATAGACAGTCTCACTGTATCCTGCATTGACTGGTGCCATTGGTGGGTTTCCATTCCAGAGTCCAGGAATGTAGCAGTTCCCAGTGTCTGGACTGTACTCCATCACATCAGTGAAGTTCTTGTTCTTCTCTTTCTTCTCCATTTTAGCTGCTGCCTGGGTCATCTCATTCAGCTGCTGTAGGAGCAGCTTCCTGTCTCTTTGGTTCTTCTCATGGGCTGAAACATCTGAAACGTTCTGGTGAACAAACTGACATTTAGGCTTTTTGCCAACCTCCTTCATCCTGAGGAAAGCGTGCACCACTATCTGCAGGATGTCTTTCATTTCTGTAGAATTCTCCATAGCGATGTTGATAATGGTGACATCACTCAGACCAACAACAAGTGTTGCAAGCTCATTGTCATGTTCATAGCTGTTGTCCAGTTGTGCCAGCTCTGGTGACTTTAAACCTTCAGTGTCGATGATCACCATGAAGTCACAGTTCAGAAGGTTTCTGACGTCTTCATTGACTTTGATGAGCAGCATGAAGGCACCTCGAGTGCATCGACCACTGCTGACTGCAAACTGAACTCCAAACATGGTGTTGAGGAGAGTGGACTTTCCTGTGCTCTGAACTCCAAGAACTGTGACCACCAGGATCTTGTTGTTTGGAGACACCAAGTCATTGAGCTGAGAGAGAACATCACTCACCCATCTGAGAGGAATGTTGGAGGCATCTCCATCTACAAGCTCAACAGGAAATCCATCCAGCAACAACTGAGCACAAAGTTTAGGCAGATGCTGCAACTGTTGACGTGACGGGTTTGTTTCTGGAAGGGAAAGAGAAGCTTCATAGATCTGACCCATTTCACGGAAGAAGTGTTCAGTTCCCAGTGAGCTGCTGGAGAGTTGTCTGTCAATTTCTTTGATCTCCTCTTGGTTCTTGGAATTCAGACATCTTTCTTTGTACTTCTCTCTGAGTCCAGACAGTTTGATACGAGACACATTATCCAGATTCATTCTCAACCATTTCAGGAAGTAACACCTCTCTGTTTCTGACATGGATATTGCACTGATGAAGCTTGACATTGCTGGTGACATCTCATGAGAGTTCTGCTTCAAACGCAGTTTTTTTTTTCTCTCTTGAAGGTCACTTTTATATTGTTCTACATTTTCTGAACCAACTTTTTGAAGCCGAAATTCTTCCTTTTCCAAGGAAGTCAGATCCTTCCATATTTCACCTTAAAAAGGAAGTTGTTCATGTTTGTATTTAAGTATGTCTTCAACATCTGCAGTGATGGCGTCTGCATTTCTTTTCCCAGTCTGGCAATCTGGAGAATCTTCATCAACCAAGATTCCCAGTTCATGTGCAACATCAGCCATTTTCTCCACAGACATCTTCATCAGTGGCTTATCAACCACCTCACTGACCTTTTTTTCTCAAACATTTTACAAAATCTGCCTCATTCATACACTTGTTCTTTAAAATGATGTTGCTGTTAGTTAAGCTCAACTTGGTTGCCACATGCTTCAGCACATCTAAACTGAAGTTTTTGCTTTGTTGGTTGCCAACCAGAAAGACCTGTGCTCTGTAGTTTTGTTGGGTAAGTAGCCTCAATCCAGAGTTTAGATCATCAAAGAACACAAAAACTGCTGCAGATGTCTGACACAAAAAGGAGTATTGTGTTTTAAATGAAGTGATGTCACCACGAAGGTTAGCTATAGCTACTGGCTCACTGAAAATATCCATGTTTTTGTTTCCACAGGGAAGGTACCAGGTGATTTCAGTCAGTCCATTGGATATTCTTCTTGGAGTGTCTCCACTCTCCATGTCATGGTGAACAAAGGTGTCATGGTGCTGCTGAGAATTACTCAGAAGCTCATTAAGGATCTTTGATTTTGACAAAGAGCACTCACCCAGTCTGACAAAAGAGACCATAGGAGCTTTAGAAAGAACTATTCTTTCTTCTATGAAGCCCTTGGTTTCTGAGAGAGCCTGAGGTCTGTACTTCTTAACTATGTCTCTCATGGCCCACAGCATGAGTGTGCTCTGTTTGGTATCACAGTTAGGGAGAAGCAGAGGTACAGAGAACTGACACATGGACATTTTTAGAGCCAGTTCTTGCTGAACAAAACCATCAGAACACAGGAAGAGAGCAGTGATGATATCAAGAGGGTTCAGCAGATCATCTGTGTTTGGAATACTGACCAGATCTGTAAGGTCTAATCTCGTCTCTGATGTAGCTTGACAGACGGATTCACATTCAGACAGACATTTTACATTTCTAGCTGTCACATTAACCAACATAAGTTTTTTCAAGAAACACCATGGAAGATCTGATTTACACTTAACAGGTTCATCAGTGATGGTTTTCTTGGCAATTTCAAGGATCTTGCAGAGTGATAGCTTCTCACTGGTATACTCCTTCATCCCAAGATTCTCGAATTGGCTTTCCAGTTCAGTCTCTGTGAAGGTAAAACATACTTTTTAAGTGGCTAACTCTGTATCATTCAACATCAGTATGACTATTTTGTAAAGCTACAAATGGCAACAGTTGTATTACATGCTTTTTAAAGATTGTCTTTGGCCAGCATAAATTGAGTTTTATATGTTATCCTTTGTGTCATAAATATGAACAATTCATAGAATTAAACAATTTTGCGCACCGTTTACAGGGTTTGGTACAGGGTAAGCACAGGGTGCTGAAAGTAAAGCACTGCAGTGTGTGTGTGTGTGTGTGTGTGTGTGTGTGTGTGTGTGTGTGTGTGTGTGTGTGTGTGTGTGTGTGTGTGTGTGTGTGTGTGTGTGTGTGTGTGCGTGTGTTGTGTATCACAACATTAGAATTTTTTCTGGCAAAAGTAATGTTTGAATTTTATTTCATAGCAAAAAAAATTTGGTGTTTAAAATATACTACATAAAATTTTGCTGTTTGAAATTCAATGTCTTATAAAAATTCAAAATCTGCATGGTGAGACAGATTTTCTTCCATGAGCCAACTGTTACCCTGCTACTACACACTCTGATGTAATCTGCCTCATTGCATGCTGAAGATCATGGGTTGATATCAGACCAAAGCATTCACCAATTGTAAAGGTTATGGTTATGGCTGATGGTTCCCATTACAGTAAGAAACCATTCCCTTTGTGACTATGCCTTGAGGTCCTGTCCACCAAACATAAGCTTGGAGATAGGCTATAACACATTGCTTTAAAAATTAAAGGAACTTTATTTTAAATCTGTGTTTAGTATCATGTCAGCCAGTAAACTTTGTGAATCTATACAGTCCATACATACTATAGAGTCCATACAGATGGATGGATGGATGGATGGATGGATGGATGGATGGATGGATGGATGGATGGATGGATGGATGGATGGATGGATGGATGGATTGATTCATGGTTTATTGGATGGATGGATTGATGGATGGATGGATGGATGGATGGATTCATGGTTTATTGGATGGATGGATGGATGAATGGATGGATGATGGATGGATGGATTCATGGTTTATTGGATGGATGGATGATGAATGGATGGATGGATGGATTCATGGTTTATTGGATGGATGGATGGATGGATGGATGGATGGATGGATGGATGGATGGATGGATGGATGGATGGATGGATGGATGGATGGATGGATGGATGGATGGATGGATGGATTCATGGTTTATTGGATGGATGGATGATGGATGGATGGATGGATGGATTCATGGTTTATTGGATGGATGGATGGATGGATGGATGGATGGATGGATGGATGGATGGATGGATGGATGGATGGATGGATGGATGGATGGATGGATGGATGGATGGATGGATGGATGGATGGTTGGTTTATTGGATGGATGGATGGATGGATGGATGGATGAGTAATATATAGATGAATGGATGGATGAATTCTTATACAGATGGAGGTATGGATTGATGTATGGATGGATGAGGGATGATGGATAGATGCATAAGGAGCACATTTTAACATTGTCATGTGTGCACAACATAGGGTTCAATCAAAACAATGAGAACAATTTGGAGTTGCTGCAGTATCATTTCAGTTAATTGGACTAGCCTATTGCATCAGTACTTCATGTAAAATTTCGTCGTGACTTTAAATTAAACCCTCTCTAGATGTGGAATCATGTTGTTCTTAACACACTCCTCATTCCATATCAGTACAAATATCCAGCATGATTTTTATTTTAACTTCGTTTTTTTTTATTTTTTTTTTTTTTTTTTTTTTTTTTTACAACTGAGATCTGATGTGGTTTCAATGTGGTTACTTTTTGTTTTTGCAGTGTATCAACACTGTGTATCAACACCGCATGCAAACCAGTTGTTTTCCCACTTGCAAAGTAATGTCTGCTAGTTATTTCAAAAACTGTTTTGTGATGTAGTCCAGGATCTATCTGCATTAAACTCATTCACATTCTACTTTTGTTCTAACGGGGCCACTATAAATTTATTTTTATTGCACACACAGGTAAAATATGTAAATAATTCCTCATGTTTTGTTTTCATTGTGTTTTTTTTACTTACTTGTTGTGGCAGATGTTACAGTTGGCTTGCTTATCTTCCCTTTTTTTATTTGTGTAGAAACATGGCAGGAGTAACACACCCCTGGCTTTAGGTTGTTGAGTGTCACGCTGTTTGTGTCTGATGTCAGCTCCTGCACAGTTTCTCCCTCCCTCTGACAGGACACAATGAAATCCTTCACATCACCAATGGGTGTGTCCCACTGCAGAGTGAGCGACTCAGAGCTGACATTCACAACTCTGACCTCCGCAGGAGGAACGGGCTCTGCAAGAGAGATATAAAACATGCATGGCTAAGTGAAAGCAATTTGTTTTGTCATTCTGGTTGTTATTTTATTGATTTCTCACAATTATAAATCGCAAGTTCACAGATTTAGATGTTGTAATTATTTTTGTTTGTAAAGATCAAAAAGTGTTTGTTCTCAGTGAAATGTGTAAATTTAAACACAATATTATTTGAGCTCAGTGATCATTTGGCAAATAGGTGTCCATGCATTCTGTCAATCATTACTCAATAATTAAATTTATGCACTGATACCTGTTACTACAAATACATAGCTGGCTTCTCCTTTCTCTGCAACCCGAGTGATGCTGAAAACATATTCAGTCCCAGGATTCAGCCCCTGAACCTCCACAGAGCCGCAGTCTTCAGTGTCCATGCTGCCTGTGTGTGTCTCGCTGGTGTAATATACATGAAGCTGATATTTAACAGGAGGAACAACTGGCGCCAGGCCAAGTGAAACCATGTCACTGCCAATATGGAGCGGTGTTACTTCTGCTTGGGGATGCACATCTGTCAGAATAATCAGAAATGAACTTTCAGGGTTTATTTCCACATCACAGCATGTTTTTAGCTGCATTTTTAGGTCCCATTCATAAACTTGCATCATCATACTTACAGTCAGGCTGAGGTGACACTGAGGAGTCTTCTTCGTCACAACTTTCAGACACGGCAAAGGTTTGGTTCAGGGCATCAAAGAACTGCCATTAAAATGTTTAAAGGAAATAACTTTAGATAAACTGAAGCATTTATAGTTGTGTATTTTTACACTAGCACACATTCATTTCTTTACCTCGTCCTGCTCTGTGTTTTCCATTGATGTAGATTCACTTTGTCTCGTTAAACTTCAATATTACTTTAACACATCTGACAAAGAACGTAACAAAAAAGAGAAGTTTACAAAATACAATAATAAGACTTTAAAGATGCTGGTGAAGGTTATCAGTCATTCAGGTCGTGGTAAACAAAACAGTTTTAAATAAAGACAGAGCCAAGAAGACTTTAAAGACAAGCAGCAAAATCTGTGACTTATATCAAAATAAATGGACTAGTTACCTACCTTAGAGAAGCAAACCTTTCTGAAGCCAATCTCATTCCTTTATACAAAAGTGTAGCTCTATTTTTTTTTTAAAGTTTATATAACTAAACAAAACTAAGCTAAATGTGCACTCTTAGCTAGTAGGTCTGGTCTGTAAATTAAGTACAAAACTCTCCAGCAAATGTCAGAGCGCTGGCTCAGCCACTCCCTTTATTCTGAGTGGTGTGGTCACCAACACCCCCAGTTTCAACAGGAAATCGAATCATGAATGGAAAACAAAGCTTAATCTTTACTTACAAAGAAGGGTATTACAGGCTTTTTTTTATTTTACTGTCGTTTGCACACAATTTTGAAAACTGTTTTAATTTTCAAAATATAATTACAATTATCCAAACACCACACTCAATTTGCATAATTCTTAGATTGTTTGCAAAATGACCCACTTCAGTCCAAACATATACACACATTTGTAAAAATGATAATAGTTGTCATTTGACAAACACAGTTTCACTCTGATGTGATAAATAAAAAACACATTTGTCAAAAAACTAATTTTAGGAAATAATATGGTAGATTTGAGTCCAGAGACATTATGTGAGGAGGGATCATTTAGATGAAAAAAGTAAATAGTGACAAACCCACAATAGTCCTCATAGACAGAATGTACACAAATAAACTGACCACTGCACAACACTGATGCTGCAGATTGAATATTTCAAGTATACTTACAGTATTTCTAACCATAATCAGTTACAGTAATCCACCAACAATGAAATCAATTAAAATCTACACTGTCAGAAATAAAGGACAAGAATTGTACCTTTTTTGTCACTGGGGTGGTATCCTCAAAAGTACAGTTTTGTACCTTTAACTGGCGGTTATATCCTAAGGGGTACAAATATGTACCTTTTAGGGTACATATTTATACTCCTTAGGGTACATATATGTCCCCTAAGGGGTACAAATTTGTACCCTAAGGTACAGTTGTGACTAGTAAAAGGTAAAAACTACAAGGGTAAAAATTTGTACCCCCAGTTAAGGTTCAAAATGGTACCCTCAAAAGGTACAATTTTGTACCTTAACTACTGTAAAAGCAACAAGAATCCTGTAACTACATTGTCAGAAATAAAAGTACAGAATTGTACCTTTTGTCGTCACTGGGGTGGTACCCTCAAAAGTACAATTTTGTACCTTTGACTGGGAGGTTGTTTCCTAAGGGGTACAAATATGTACCCTAAAGCAGGGGTCACCAAAGTTGGGGTCGTGACCCCACTGTGGGTCCTGAAACAACAAATTGGGGTCCTGGGACGTTCTCCAAAACAAAGTGAATTTAAAATCCTTGCTAATACCATGTACTGTATTTGCCCCTACAAGCTGTTACAAACAGTTGAATAAACATGGCATAATAGTTGTAGATCTTTGTGGTGTCATTATGTCCTTGTTTAATTAGTTTATTAGCAGTATTTGTATATTTTGCCAGTGATGGTTGGGGTCACGAGTCTCTGCCACTGTACCCTTGTAGTTTGTACTGTTTACTAGTCAAACCTGTACCTTGGGGTACATATTTGTACCCCTTATAGGATACAACCCCCCAGTTAAAGGTACAAAATTGTACTTTTGAGGGTACCACCCCAGTGATGACAAAAGGTAATTGTGTACTTTCATTTATGGCAGTGTATTTATCATCTGTCCATCTGACTGGATCAGGACAGAAGGCTTCATCACATCAGGCTGTGTGTGTCTTCATTAGCACTGTTAGAAGAATTGCCTCATGTGATGAATCCACCATCCATCAGTGTCAGTCCATGGTTGATAAGATGCAGGAAGTGTTGCATGGATATCTTATCTTATACTTTTAAATTATAACACACCTGAATGCTGCGTTTTCAAATTTGCACCTGTGTGTTTCCACACCTGGTGGATGTGTTTATCCAGTTCTTCATCAGTGTAGTCGTTGGCAATCCGGGGTTTTGTAATGACAAGGAAGTAATTTCACAATCCTTATCAGTGTCTAAGCTATGAAAATGTGTGTTCAATTAGAAAAATCACTACGTTTTTGCAAGAAGAGTGAAGCAGACATTGTTGTGCAAACCTCTGGAGGTGTTTTGCTCAGTGTAAACTGTTTGAAAATCGTGTGGAAATTTTTATTTTAGTGGGTAAACGACAGTAAAAAACTGTAAAATACGACCTGCTGCTGAAAAGGATGTGGTTTGTGTGTCATTATAATTTACAGTAATGTCCTAATAAAATTACTTAGCATTCCTCAGTTTTTTTTAATAGTTTAACATTTAGTCTGCGTTTTTCAACGTATTTTATTTATGTATTTTGAAAAATTTCAATAAAGTTTTTATCAAACAATGAGAATTCAGGATTGAGTTCTTTCCTTTATCGAGTTGATTTTCTTATTAGGGCCAGCTCAGTCACACAAACATCAAGTGTTGTAGTGAATGACTCCAAACACATAAAAACTTCATCCTGACTATTTACGGTTTCACTTCCCTCCCCTGCAGCAAGATAAGAAAGACAGGCAGGAGGTAGAAGGGGCGCAAAAGAAACCGTCAGCTACACAGGATGTTACCACATGTTCCCACTTTCAGTTCTTGGAACAGAGGTAGAACAGGGGACAACATTACTTCTAACGCAGCATCACCTCTTCCTCTTTTGCTAAACCAAAGGTCACCATATTCCCTAACCCCTCTTTACACATCTTTTTTGATGACAGTATTTTATTGTTATTTGATGACATCATTTATTATGAAATCGTTCTTATTTTATGTGGGTTTTTTTTACTTCCCCACTTTTTTCTAAATTTCTTTTAATATTACTTTCTCTGCTTTCACGGACTTCCTGCATTCTCAAATAAGGGAGGCTGTCTTTCAAAGTTTGTCAGGGGCAGTTTTAACGTGGATCATTTAAGCTCATTAAAAAACGGATGGAGGGAGATGATCTATAACCTGAAATTAGAAAAACTCAGGTACACATTACGTGGATCTGAGCAGACGTTTTTAAGAGTTTGGAAACCTTTTTTAATCTTTTTTGATCAGCCAGCAACTCAGGTGGAGGATACTTGACATGTCAGGCTATAAAGTTTCTTTTATCTTCAGCTTTCTTTCTTTTTTCATTTTTTTATTTAATTTTTCTTTGGTGAGTGACAGCAGTTCAGAATTTATTTTTATCAGGACTTCAGTATAACATTTTAGTCTTGTTTGCACCATGCAAGGCATGGGCTGTGCTGTATAAGAGTAACTGTAGTGACAGGAGGGGTTTGGGATTGTTTTTGTTTGTGTTTTATTGTTTGTTTGTGTATGTAAAAAAGGAAAAATTCTAATAAATATATGAAAAAACGGATGGGTTCATCATGAAGGCAATGTACAGGATTAGTCTAGTTTCATCCCCAGGCCTGCATCCTGGTGTGGTTCTGTCTGTGTGTTTCCACCTGTTTGTTTGCAGGTGCTGATTGCTGATTGAGGGCAGCTGGCCACTGGTCTGATCAGCAGTTTAAAGATCCAGCTCTGCTCACAGGTTGGAGACAACTGCCTGACAGAGACACACCTCACAGTCACCAGCTTACTGTTACCAAAGTTTTTCTTCAGAGTCAAAGTATTTGTACTTCATGCGGTTCATGTTTTTATTTGTCTACAGATTTTATTTGTTTCATTTATTTCACTGTTGGTTGATTAACTGATTGTGATCAGAAATACTGTAAGTATTGAAATAAATACTTGAAATCTTCAGTCTGCAGCGTCAGTGCTGTGCAGTTCTTGGTCAGTTCATAGTAGAACTATTTGTCTTTATTCTGTCTAGTTCTCATGAAGACTCTTGTGGGTTTGTCACTCTTTTCTTTTTTCATTTAAATTATCCCTCACAAAACAAGGTCTGGACTCAAATCTACCACGTTATTTCCTAAAATCAGGTTTTTTTTAAAATGTGTTTTTTATTTATCACATCAGAGTGAAACTGGCTGTAATGGTGTCTGATCACTGAGAACTGTGTTGGTTAAATGACTACTAATACCATTTTTACATGTTTGGACTGGAGTGTGCCATTTTGCAAACAATCTAGGAAATATGCAAATTGAGTGTGGTGTTTGGATAATTGTAATTATATTTTGAACATAAAAACCCAGTTTTCAAAATTGTGTGTAAAAGAGAGTAAAAAAAACTGTAACGGGTCACATCGATGTCTGTTAACGAGTCCACATCTGAGTCGGGGGAAGAGAAGGCTTCACACCTGAGTTTGTTACACTGCTAAACTCTGCAGCAGCAGCAGCTGCGACACGCTCCCAGGGACGTGTCTAGATTTATCTCTTGAGGGGACCAGTCAGGGGGAAAGACTGTAGAAGGGTGGCACACTAAAGGTCAATTTTATTGAAACGCTCTGCAGTCTTGAACGGCGTATAGCTCAGTTGGTAGAGTGGCCGGTCTAGTAACCGGACTTGGAGCATACTCTGTCAGTGTGCCCGAGGGCAGCTGTAACTACAACATAGTTTATCACCACCAGTGAGTGAATGGGTGAATGACTGTTTGTGTTGTACAGCTCTTGGGGGAGTGTTCAACACTCTAGAAAGTGTTCTATTTGAAATGCAATGGACAGCAGACCAAAGTTTAAATAGCCTTTTTATTTACTGAAGTAAAACATAGCTGACATATTTAAATGCTCCTAATGTTCCTTGTGTGATATTAGTGATTGAAATGAATCTAACACTTCTCAATTATATTAGACACAGGCTGAAGTAGTGGAGGAGGTGATTACAGTTTTTCTCAATTGCTAAGACACATTTCTTGAAAACTGCTCTCAGTTTCTCCAAAGTTTGAACACAAAACCCCATTTTCAAGCTAAATTCACAAAATCTCAGACTCTACTTGCAAAACCAAACTTTCACCTCAAAACAGTTCAATCTGTGCCCAAAACTGAACTTTGTTGTCAAATCGAGCCCCGATTCAATCAAAATTATAAACACTAAGAACAGTCACTAGACACTACGTAGAAAAATAGAAAACACAACGCTCAGGACATGAAGCTGGAGAAATACATGTTTGTTGTTCACTGTAGGTGAAATGCATGTTGTGAAACAAAAATAACTGAGCATTTAGCTCTGGAACAAAAAGACTAAACAGAAATCTGGTGCATTTACACGTAGCTCTGGTAAAACCAAACAGAAATCTGGTGCACTTAAACGTAGCACTGGTAAAACCAAACAGAAATCTGGTGCATTTACACGTAGCACTGGTAAAACCAAACAGAAATCTGGTGCACTTAAACGTAGCTCTGGTAAAACCAAACAGAAATCTGGTGCACTTAAACGTAGCTCTGGTAAAACCAAACAGAAATCTGGTGCATTTACACGTAGCACTGGTAAAACCAAACAGAAATCTGGTGCATTTACACGTAGCTCTGGTAAAACCAAACAGAAATCTGGTGCATTTACACGTAGCTCTGGTAAAACCAAACA
>SSNR01000213.1:938069-984458 GCA_006937965.1 Callopanchax toddi
AAACAGAAATCTGGTGCATTTACACGTAGCACTGGTAAAACGAAACAGAAATCTGGTGCATTTACACGTAGCACTGGTAAAACGAAACAGAAATCTGGTGCATTTACACGTAGCACTGGTAAAACGAAACAGAAATCTGGTGCATTTACACGTAGCACTGGTAAAACGAAACAGAAATCTGGTGCATTTACACGTAGCACTGGTAAAACGAAACAGAAATCTGGTGCATTTACACGTAGCTCTGGTAAAACCAAACAGAAATCTGGTGCATTTACACGTAGCACTGGTAAAACGAAACAGAAATCTGGTGCATTTACACGTAGCACTGGTAAAACGAAACATAAACCTAGTGCATTTACACGTAGCACTGGTAAAACCAAACAGAAATCTGGTGCACTTAAACGTAGCACTGGTAAAACCAAACAGAAATCTGGTGCATTTACACGTAGCACTGGTAAAACCAAACAGAAATCTGGTGCACTTAAACGTAGCACTGGTAAAACCAAACAGAAATCTGGTGCATTTACACGTAGCACTGGTAAAACCAAACATAAACCTGGTGCATTTACACGTAGCACTGGTAAAACCAAACAGAAATCTGGTGCATTTACACGTAGCACTGGTAAAACCAAACAGAAATCTGGTGCATTTACACGTAGCACTGGTAAAACCAAACAGAAATCTGGTGCATTTACACGTAGCACTGGTAAAACCAAACAGAAATCTGGTGCATTTACACGTAGCTCTGGTAAAACCAAACAGAAATATGGTGCATTTACACGTAGCACTGGTAAAACCAAACAGAAACCTGGTGCATTTACACGTAGCTCTGGTAAAACCAAACAGAAATCTGGTGCACTTAAACGTAGCACTGGTAAAACCAAACAGAAATCTGGTGCATTTACACGTAGCTCTGGTAAAACCAAACAGAAATATGGTGCATTTACACGTAGCACTGGTAAAACCAAACAGAAACCTGATGTGTTTGCCACTTGTGTACAGTAAGACCATGTACGTAAAAATAAGGTACAAAAATATACAAATACTACCTAAGTGCATTCCTCAGCCACAGCAGCATGTCTCTACTGGGTCAGGACACAGGACTTCATCCACATCACAGGACACATGTTGTCTGACCAGGCAATGGGTCACATTCACTAGCATTGATGGTTTTTCAATCTAGAGGTCCAGTGGGGTTTTAGGGACGGGCGGGACTTACCAGCTCTACAGTATGATGTCATACAGTAATGCTGTCAACATCTACATACTGTACTATAATGTCAAAAGAAGGTCATTAGTTGTTCTCTGCTCTAAATCCTCAGACTGGTGGACTCAGTGAATCTACTGATGTCCAGTTGTAGCCTTTGTCCAGCCTCCCTCATGCTCAGACCAGAACATGGTCAATCACAGCAGCTCTGATGTCATCAGATATTACTGTTCTTTGTCTTCCTGACCACCTCAACCTCCTCTGACACGAACTCTTCCTCAGATTTCTGTCCATTGTAGGGCCTCACAAACCAGTGCTCTCTGAGGATGTTCCCTTACATCATCAGACACAAGTGGGATCCATTTTGACTTGTAGTGTTCACGTGGTGACACCAGTGCTTTAATTGTGTTTGACTTTTGTCCCCTGTGCTGACTATTTTGCAGCACACGTGCACACAATGAAAATGTGTTGAAAAGTTGTGTCTAAAAAAAAGAGAGCTTGATGCTATCACAACGTGGGTCATTTGCTGGCAGCTTTGTGACCTCTGTGCAGTCAGCCGAGGGGGGGGGGGGGGGGGGGGGGGGGGGGGGGGGGGTGTATCAGGAAGGAGTGTGGTGGGCTGAGGTGAGCAGCTTTCGTGTTCCTCTTAGTAAAGGAGGAATGTGGTAGTTGCTCAGATCGTTGTCACAAGACAAAGAGCAGACACTCAGCGGAGCAGAGAAAAGAGCAACCATCCTCTTCAGAGCCGGAAGTAAGAAGCATTTGATACAAATTGACCAATACTTCTTTAGAAACATTTTTTTAAATTCAACCTTTAGTTTAGCAGGTAAAATGTTTGAGAACATGTTCTCATTTACAAACATGACCTGGCCAAAGAAGGAAGGTGTGAAAACAACAATAACAACAACAAAACAGATAAACACTAAAGTACAGATCAAACATAACAGGCAACAGGCAATAGAACATTACAATCTGGATCTGAATAATAAATGCACATATACATATGCATGATGGAGAATCATTACAACGCAAAAACTGATTTTTAAGAAAGTAAAATAGCCTTGTTTTTAGACATTTTGTCTTATTTTTTGTCTAAAAAGAAAATATATTCTTACAGTCCTACTTGAAATAGGCCAAATCTTCTTAAATATGGTCAAATTTTCTATTTGAGCAAAAAAATCTGCAAATGGGGTAAGCAACATTTGTTTCCTTAAATCCTTAATTCCTTAAAAATAGCAACATTTTCCGCATTTAGAACAATTCTTAAATAAAATAAAAATGTTCTTTTATTGGTGTTTAAACTTTTCTATTTGTAATGATATTCATTTGTTTTGTTGATTTTATTTGTTTTGTCTAGGAGATTTTAAACTGTCCTTTATTGTTTTTTTTAGTTTGTCTTGATGTTTTTGGTTCTTTGTACTTTAATCATGTTTAATTCTGTTTTTTGTGAAGCACTTTGTGATTTTTGTCTGTGAAAGGTGCTATAGAAATAAACTTTACTTACTACTTACATTATGTATTCAATGACTCAACTCTATCTTCATATCTGTTTGTGCAGTCTAAATGTAGATTCACTTCACCTTATCTTCTTTTACTGACCTATTTATTTATGACTTATTGTCATTCCAATAATATTTTGAGTCATTGAATTGGTCTAAATTTTAATATTTTTTTTTATGTTTGAGCTTTTAAAAAATATATTTTTTACTTTATTTAATGTTTTCCTTATATTTTGTACTTTATTTCTATTTTTATATCTTATTGTATCATGAGGTTATTGGGATGGACAAAATAAACATTGCTTCAATCCATTCCAATTTCGATTGATCTCTTGTATAACTTATAATTGTACAATGATGACATCACTGTTATAATGTAACAAATAGAAATAAATCCATGCATTCATTCATTTATTCATCATCATTAAAGTTTATTTTATTTATGAATGACACTAACATGCTCTGTGCAAACTTGCAACAGCTTTTGAAGATCATCATTCAAGAACAAGATCATTTAAAACCTCTCATCCTTTGATAGAACGGACCTCACCTGCCACCTTTCATACCAGACTGCTGAAGTAAGATCATGCTGTGTAAGCATCCATGGACCTGTGTGTCAAATCTGGAGAAAAAAGGAAACTTTATGCATAATCTCATGTGATCAGTTAGTTTTGTGCCAGGCCTAAGGGGGAAAACGGTCAGAATAGATTCCAGTGGCTTCAATCTAAAAGATGGAGGCTAGAATAACAAACTACACAACAAAGGACTGAACATGAAGAACTGAACCCTCAGCTGTGTTTTCTCAAGTCTGTTAATGCACAAACAAGCATCACACAGTAAAAATACATCGATTACACATTTCAACAAGCTTCATTCTACTTAGTGGAATTTCATCTAAGCATTCCACAGAACACCCAGCATGCAAAGCTGCAGGAGTCCTGTGCACTTTTCTTTACTTATTCAAGTCTTAATGTCTGACATGAATTCAACCTAAAATCACCTTTGTTCTGTTAAATCTGCTTTGGAAGGTGGTTGACTTCCTTCCAGCTGCCTGTGTGTTCACATTCACTGATTCTGTATGAAGTAGAATTTTTGAATTAGTGCTTTAGGAAACACAATGGATAAAAATCCCCCAATCCAACCTTTAGTAGCATTTCTCATCAAGAATCCACGCTGACGTTTGACATTTAGAATTGTAATATAATAGGATAATTTGTGAACGTGCCTCATCATGTGATTCCTGAGCTCCACACTCTCAGGTCAAACACCCTGATTTCTGTCTAATAGGAACATCATCATACCTGTTTGTTTCATCTAACTACTATCAGAAAAAAGTATCTTTAGAGTACTAATACTTTTCACTGCTGAAATCTATACTGTTCACCTCAATCGACTTGATTTCACACCTATTCACTCTGTTGCTGTGATTGTAACTATAGTATGTTTGAGAGCTCTGAGAGAACGAGTCAGGACATTTCCAAAGCTTTAGACTGTTTATTAAGGTTTAGACAAGAAATGTGTCCAACTGACTGCTGAGAGACTTCTGCTTTCGATCGAGGTCCACAAAAGTCTCACCTCCCCCTCTGCCATCTGCATCCTTATCAGTGACTGTGCCCGGCTCTCCTGATTTACTAGCAGCTCCATGGTCTTGAAAACCAGATGCAGAGAGCTTCCTAAATGCATAAATAAACCTCCTTATTTTGCTTTGTGAAAGTTTAGTGTGACATTTACCACTGGCCTGGCATTCCTACCTGTGGTTGCTATAGTAACCATCAGTCTGTGTGGTCAGTTGAAGGCCTGCTCACCGTGAGCTCATTGTTCTGAGTTTTCTTCCGTATTCCCCTGTGTGTGAGTCTAGTGGTTTGCTATGAAAACGTACAACATAAATGACATAAATATTACTATAGCTGCCAAACATTGTCTCACACTAAAATATACAACACAATTGATGAAATACGATATTTCAATTTGAAAATAAGGCTACAAACATTAACTGCATCAGATAGAGTTGAACAGAGCTTATTGTGCAGTATTAAGTGGCTAGCAGTTAGCTTGACTGAAAAAAACTGGTTTTACTTTATAGGTTTGTTCATGTTTTGACCACAAGTCAGTGAGAGAAGAGCTGATTTTTTATCATAAACCTGTTCATGTAAAATCTGAACCTCCACCATCTTTGGTTGTTATTGTTATTTTTATAGTTGTTTTTTTTTTTGTTTTATTTTTATTTTTTTACAGTGTGTCTTTTAATGTATATGTCTTTTTAGTGTATGTGTTTTTTTTTTATATAGACTTCGCGTCTGACAAATAAAGATGATGATGATGATGATTTGTCTAATCTCAATCCCTCTGTGTGCTATTTACAAACGCAATCCTTTCAGTAATACGAATATCTGCTGTTTGCCTACAGTGACACCATGACATCACGTGACAGAAAGACACTAGTTTTTGGCTGGAAGCTGTATTTTGGTACATCTAAGGACAAATTCAAGCATTTGTGTGTCTTTCAAACACAAAAAAATGTGATCAACTTTATTTTTTCAACAAATTGAAAGATATTATGAATTAAAAAATAACTTGAAAGATGGACTTTAAGGTCATTTCATCATGCAGCACAGATTCACTTACATTATACTTGGGTAGAAAAGGAAAGTTTAAAAATAAGTTCTTGTTAAAAAAATATAAATAGAAAAATATCAAAGAAAGTTGTTTTAGAGTAACTGGTCCACTGCTGTCTTTGAAATTTAAAATAAACAGCGTACGTTCATGCAAAACCCAGCTAGAAATCTGTCACAATGGCGCCCTCTAGTGTTAGCTTATAAAACAGACCAGCTAAAGGAACAGACAGGAGCTAAACATCTTGTTTCTGGTCTCCTCTCCAGTGGTTTTACTGTGTAGAGGTTTACTTCACAGCCCCCCAACACCTACTTATCCACAGGAGTGAGCACAAAAGGCTCAGATGACCTGCAGGCTCCATGAAGACAGGTCAGCAGACGTTCTTTTGACTAATATTGTACATAAAATAGCAGCAGTGTTCCAGATCTCAACCCAGATTAAGGATAAAAAAGACCCCTTAATTTATACATATCAATTTGGGGGCATTTTATGTAAAAAAAATATATTTAAAATGTATTTATTGTTCAATAAATGTCATCCTATTTTTTAAAATACGTTTATTCCTGTATTTCAGCTAAAGAAAATATGATCAAGTTAAAAGCAACATATACATTAAAAAACTTTCATCCTTTGATGGAATGGACCTCATCTGCCACCTTTCATACCAGACTGCTCAAGTATGATCATGCTGTTTAGGCATCCATATGGATGTGTGTCAAATTTGGAAAAAATTAAACATTATGCATAATCTAATGTGATCAGTGAGTCTTGTGACAGGCCTAAGGGGGAAATGGTCAGAATAAAATTCAGCAGCTTCAAACCAAAAGATGGAAGCAGAAAAAACACGGTGCTTTTGCTATTTGGGATTTATAAAAGAAAACATTACGGTAAAATGTCCGTGACTTCATGCAAACCTTGAACCTTGCATAAGCACATTTTGGAGACGGGAAAGCGGGTGAGATGGAAAAATGGTGAATTTAAGACACAACAGACTTGTAGACCCTCGCATGCACACAAAATCAACAGTCACTCCTCCTCTTCATCTCTAAACAGATTAAAAGTGAGAATCTGACCAAAAATACATCACATTTTAGAATAATATCACACTATACGATACGGAAATCTTCAGATTATATAGCAACTGCACTTATTGGTGCATTAATTGTGATCACTGAGACTTATGAATCCTGCAGTGACACTTGCACGTAATGCTCAGCAAGTATGACAGACTCCGGATGTGTAGAGTTCTTATTTCTAGATGATGACTGGCTGATCAGCGGATTTAGATTCCCTATAGCGGAACTATTCAATAGGTGGCCCGTGGGCCTGATCCAGCCCAAGACCCATACATTTCTGGCCCACCATGCACCCCTAAACAATAACTTTTAACCATCTAAAGACAAATGCTGGTGCAGGGATTTGAACCCAGGTCTCTACCTCTAGGCCAGGTCTCCTTTAGGGAAAAATGCAGTTTTAATGTAAGTTTTCTTTTTCAGGCTTTCAAAGAAAATACATTAAGAACTGGATTAAATTACATTTATATTTCAAAATTGCCAAACTATGCTTTTACAGTAGCAAAATTATTGTACAGTTTATACATTTATTCAGCTCTCTGCCTTTAAAATCATGTTCTATGCTCATGACAAGCTGTCCTCGTGTAATAGAGCACTGTAAATCAATGTATATGTGGCCCTTCTCAGTTGAACACCCCTGCCCTAGAGCATCTTATGGATCTATGTGCTGAACTGGGCACAGTGTTAGATCAACAAGACCATTGAAACCAGCAAAACCCAGTGTCATCGGCACCGCTGCAGCCTCTCTCAGGTTTCATCTGTGAAATTAAAAAAGTAGAAACAAAAGCTGTGAGTGCAGAGACGAGTGGAAGTCAGATACCAAAACCTGAAGGGAAACTGAAGTCATTTAATTAACCTGGGAGAGTAAAGTGTATCAATCTTTAAGCCAGATGACTCAATGAGAATAAACTCCTCAAGAAGTTTCATAAAACCTGCTGCTGAGCTGAGCTAGATCAGTAGTTTCCTGTTCAGACTCAGTGATGCAGGACTAATTGATCAATACAGTCACCATCATTTTGTTGTAATGCTATAGATGTTGACTAAAGTAAATAAGGTGTTTGTTCTGTCATGCAGCTACTTGCCCACTAGGTGGCAGCATTCATTATGAGCAGCAGAGAAGCCAGCAGACAGAGTTTATCACAAGTGATTACCTGCATTTGTTGTTTGAAGTGTTGCTTACTTATAATAGCCAAAAGACATCATCTGCTCCATAGCTTTAGGATTGCATTCATATAATCCTGTGATTGATTCAGCATCTAGAGCTTAAACAATCATTTAATCCTGTGTGTGGTTTTACATTTAATCCTGTGTGTGTTGCAATCATATTTTGAAGTTTGATGTGTGGTGTGTTTAGTTTTGCAGACTAACATTCTGCCTCAGAAGTGTGTAAACCACAGGTTGTGTCCCGCACAGCACTGTTGAACAGGAAGGTGTCTCTGTTTGTCACGTAAAAGATGACAGCAGAAATATATAGTTAAGAGGAAGTAGAGGGACGGACTGGTGTTGGCAGAACTCGTGTGTTGATTCATTAAAGGAGAGCACAAGAGACCTTTGATCTTTGGATAAATTTATTCTACTTAAGTCTTTGATTTCTTTCTTTTATTATTATCTTATCTTTGTTTGTAATTGATTTATTTGGATGAGATAATAAAAACTCCTCAGGGAGGGGGTTGAACTTTAATCTCTGTGTGTGGTTTTTCCTTTTATATAGGAGATTCTCAGGTAGTCAGCCTACATAAGGGCATAACATAAGCCCTGTTATTCAGGATTAAAGTTTGCTCCGGTTCCTGCAGATAAAGCGGACCGGTTCTGAGTGGAAATTGTGCTCCAAGTTAAAGAACCAGGACTGGTCAAGGGTCCACTCGAAATTCAACCTCAGATGAGCTTGACCTGTTCAAAGAAACCCCCTTAAACAGCATGAATTCACTTTGTTGTAAATTTGCAACCCCTAAGTTAACCATAGGATGTCATTTTGAGATTATTAATAACATAACATCATAATAGAATTACTACAGAACTCACCCCTGGAGGAAGGGAGGTGATAACAGGTTGTAAAGTGAATCCTAACACAACAGCTACAATGAGACCCCTGGAGATGGAACAGACATCAGAACCACTTCCTTTTGCTGCTATACTCCATAAATCAACACTAGAGGGCGCCATGGTGGCAGATTCTATGAAGTTAGGAAGAAACGCCAGGAAGAAAGCAGAGATGATAGATAGATAGATAGATAGATAGATAGATAGATAGATAGATAGATAGATAGATAGATAGATAGATAGATAGATAGATAGATAGATAACTTTTTTGATCCCTCGGGAAAAAGTTCCTCTGGGAAATTCAGTTTCCAGCAGCAGTAGCACATCGACAGAAGGCAATTTTTACAACAACAATCTTAATGATGATAATATGGTAAACTTATTACGTATTATATAAACAGATACACAGTGTTGATAGCACATATGTGCATATAAGTTACTCACACATGCATAAATCAGTAGTGATCAATGGCTACTTGAGAAATTCTGCATAGGTTATTGCACGTCATGAAATCTATTGCACAGTACACACACAGAGTTATTGCACATCATGGATTATATTTCACAGTATTGTTGATTATCCAGTCCTGTTTGATCATTATCCCTGTTCTTCTCTGCCCTCTCCATCCTCCTGTTACCCCTCCCTCTCCCTCCAGTGGGGAGTTATAAAGTCTGATGGATAAAGGAGTTCCTGAGTCTGTTGGTTCTGGACTTGGGGAGGAGCAGCCTGTCACTGAACAGGCTCCTCTGGTTGTTGATGACAGTGTGCAGAGGGTGCCTGGCGTTCTCCATGATGGCCATCAGTTTACTACTGATAACCACTACACTACCCCAACCTGACAGAAGATACAGGAAAATCTTTTTAAGTAGTGTTAGAGTTATATAGCAGAAGAAACAATGAACCGCTGTTTGTTGTGTCTGTGAGAGAGACATCACACGCAACATGGACTGCTTATTTGCAACAGCACCTTCTGCTCCTTTATTTCAGAAACTCAATATATTGACTATTTATCAAGTGAATATCCTACAAAATGTGTTTTTATATATAAGATTTTATATAAGATTTTATGTTCTAATAGCAAAATACCAAAGCAGTTTAGTAATTTTTATAAAGTCAACTCATCCATTCATTCACATAATACATGTCAGTTATTGCGTCTTCATCTCCCAAAATATCTTTCTCGTCTAGGACAAGTTTCCATCTGCTATAGGGGTTCAACTCTGTGGGACCGTTTTTCTCATTTGTCCACTCAGTGTTCTACAGTGGAAGCTTTTAAAAAACTGTTAAGAAACCATTTAATGAAGGGAGAGAGTCAGTCATTTTACTTATTAACTTTTTATATAACAGCAGTTTTATTGTTTTAGCACCTTGTCTTTAGCATTTTGTGCTTTTTCATTGTAATTTTTAATGATGTTTTTATTTTTGCATTGCTATTTCTTGTTTGTTTTGTTCTGTTTTTAAGAACATTGGTCTTGTTCATTTAATCTTATAGAAATGTTATTGGTGGAGGCTCTAAATAAGCCTAACTGGCTTTTGCCCCCTCCTGCACTGCATTTTAAAGTCTTTGTTTTATTATTTGTGTATTTTTATTGTGCAAAATAAATAAATTCTAAAATTCTTAACAGTTACTTTGAGTACATGCCTATTTTGAAAAACAAAAAAACCTGGACATTTTCATTGATCTCTGAACCCCCCCACCCCACCCCCATCTAGTCAGAGTGACTATGTGTGAAGAATAAGGAAGCATGAGGTTGTTTTTTTCATTGGTTCAAAAAGAGACTCCATGTTGTTCCAAATACTTCTCCTTCTCCACTCGTAGCTTCAGTTACAGCAGCTGAACCTGCTGGACCTGAATCTGGAACAAGAACTCGTCCAATCAGAGGAGAGAACATGTTTGATAATGTGTTCAAATACAGAGAGTGGAAGCTGAACTGTTTTAGGTTTTTTTTTTTCTATACAAACTTTTTATAAGAGATGAAAAAAATATACATATATAAGAAAAATAAAAAAGAGAAAGAGAGCGTAAGAAAGAAAATGAAAAGATAAATTTTGAGGGAATAAAACCATTAGATTTATTGATTGTGGTTGGTTGCTTTATTGTTAAAATTCACTGAGCTCAAAGAGAGTCTTCATCATGAAACCAAAAACTTTGATGATTCATCTTTAAATTTTAATTCTTCAATTGTTTGCTGTCAATTTGTGTCAATTTGATCCAACTTTATTTCCAAAATAATATAACTTACATACACTCACATTGTGTTGATGTGTGACTATTGAGAACTTTTGGTTCAATACTTTAAAACATATCTGACAAAACTCTTTTATTAGAGGATTTAATGAATGTTTTGCTTCAGTTAGAGTGACTAGATGTGAGAAGAATGAGGATGCAGGGGTGTTTTTTTTTTCATTGGTTAAAAAAGAAACTCCATGTTGTTCCAAATACTTGTGTTGAATTCTTCTATAGCTTCTGTTACAGCAGCTGAACCTGTTGGACCTGAATCTGGAACAAGAACTCGTCCAATCAGGGGAGTGAAGGTGTTTGATCATGTGTCCAAATACAGTCGTTTTTATCTACTAACTTTTTATTTTAACATTATAGTGACAGTAAAAGAACACAAAATAAGGAGAAATTATATCCTACTAAGAGACAATCTCATATAAAGAAAATGACTTGATGATCTAAAAAGGTTTTTATTCATTAATGGAGTTTCATTTCATGACCTTTGATTAGTTGGACCTTGCACAGTTTCAAAGAAAAGTTTCATTTTATTCTTGAACTGAGTTTTGTTGGTTCAGTCTTATAACTAAATCAAGTAATATAAAAATCTAACTTTCAGTCAAAGCAAAGAATTGATCAAATGAAGAGAAAACTTTAAATAAGGATTGTTTATAGATTTGTTTGAGTCCAAAAAAAAAATCAGGTTCACCTGAAAAGACCTGCTCAGTTTCTTGGTTCTGGACCAGAACATCTTCTGGTTCTTCTCAGTTCTTCTGCTCCAGTCTGTTGTAGACCACTTTCCTTTTCTCAGAGAGAAAATGTGGATCCTGTGAAAGATCGTCTCAGGAGGACTTCTGGTCTAAATCTGTTTTTTAATGATTGACTTTCACAAGAGAAAAATTAGACAAGATGTTTTAAAGATATTTTTATCATTTCATAAATCTCAAATAAAATAAAAGAGGAATTTATCTGAGTGTTGTTCAATGACCTACTTTTTAAAATCATTTTGTTTCCAGTAATTTAATTAAATATAATTTGTCTCCTATGAACATGAGGAATCATTCTGGGGTCGTTTCTATCAGAATTTAAAATGAATTTTAAAAAAAAGTCATAGAAATGCAAAGGTATAATTTTAATATTTTTAAATCTAAACTTATTTTACATATATTGAGCTGAATTAAGGGATAGTTCAGAGCATTTAAAATGGATTTCTGGGAAAAGTGTATGAACATTTAATATCTTACCTGGTGTAGATAGATCTTTAAACAGCCTCAAGTTGGAAACAGAGATGAGTTCTGACCAGACTGATGAGCTAACAGCAGTCACAGTGTGACCAGTGGGTTCTGTCATTAAAAACAACTCTAATGTCAATATTGTCAGAACAATTTATGCTACAAATACCTCATAAATCATAATGACACCGTTAGTAGAACTTAGTGTAAGACCTGTAACACTTCCAAAATTAAAATTTCTATTAGAATAATGATGCAATGAAGAATTGATAGTGTTGAGGTTTAAATTGGCTTAAAAAGACCTTTAAATTAACTGCTTGAATATCTTTTTTTTTCATTAAATTTATTTCATTTACAAAACAACAAAAACAGAATATACATATATACATACCAAACAAATTTGAATGAAAAGGAGAATGAAGAAAACATCATGTTTCTGCCCCTTTTTACAAAAAGAAATTAACACTGTCAGACATACACAGATTCATTTTTAAACACATTCATGTTCTAAATTTCATATTTACTCATAGACATTAGTTTAATTTACATTTTCATAATTACTTAATACACTTGATTTGTTACGTTTTATAAATATGTTAGGCGACCTTGATTCTTTAATTTCCCTGTTAAGGTTATTTTACAGTTTTACACCGTTTACAGACATAAATTCCTTCATTTTGGTTCTGAATCGAGGTTTTTGTAAAGGCGTCAGTTCTTTTCAGCATGTACTCTCCTTTAAGACATTTTCTGAATGTTAGTTGATAAAGTACTTGTATTAGCTCTGTACATTGTTTGAAAATGACAGAAATCCACATTATAACTGGTCCTACTCACACCAGCAGAAAATATATAATAAAACACTTGATGTTAAAAATGTTCTTCACTGTTTTCCACTCATACAGTTGATTGATCATCTTAGAATTCACTTCAAAACATTCATTATACACAACCAGAAAATCCTTCAGTTTTGTGTTTTTATTTAACTGAAATATAAAACAAATTGTAACTTTATCTACATGAATCCTATAAACATTACAGAGACATGATGTTCAGGTATGGATGAATCTCCATCACCATCATTCAGAATCTCAACAGAAGTCCATGAAACCTCTCAGCCACCTCCTGTTCAGTTCAGTGTCAGAGTTTCATGAAACCTTTTGAGGAGTTTATTATATTCTTCATCTTTGGGCGCCTGTTCTATAACCTGACGGACTCCACTCTCTAAGGCGTGGTAATACCTCTTCAACTCCTTCAGCTCAGACTCCAGTCGTTCCTCCACCTGTTGTTTTTCCTCTTTAGCTTCCTTCAGCAGCTCCTCATACTCTGCTTTTACAGCTTTTATTTCCTCCTCCAGCTTCTTCTCATAGAACTGCTTGAGTTCCTGCTCTCTCTGATCCATAATCTTCACAGTCTGTTTATAATCATCATTTGAGTAAAACTTCCCCCCGTTGTCGTCCACCATCTTCTGGACCTTCTCCATCAGTTCCAGAACTTGTCTACGGTTGTTAGCGTTGACGTTGTTGAAGACGTGGTATCTGTTTCCAGCTTTCTCTAAGATCTCCTTCAGGTCAGGAGCCTCCTCCAACATCTCATCAATACTGGACTCAACTTCATCTCCGTGGGTGAAGAGGATGATGGTGTACTTCCAGGCCTCCTCTCCAAAGATCTCAGTCACCTTCACGGCAGCATCTTTCTCCTCTGTTGAGAAGGATCCAACTTTGAAGACCAGCAGGATGGCGTGTGGCCCCGGGGCCGACATGTTGATGCATTTAGAGATTTCTCTCTTTACGCTTTCCTCAGGCTGATTGGTGTCAAACAGACCAGGAGTGTCGACAACAGAAACCATCCTGCTGGACACTTTTCCTCCCTGCTTACAGCATTCAGCAGTCACTGAAGTGGAGATAAAAAATATTTTGTGTTTAGGGCTGACAGGCACAGAACTGAAAAATATCAGCGATTTAAAAAAGGATGTGTCTATATGGAACAATGGGAACTGGTTTGCACACAAGCTCCTAATCAAACAATTAATTCCAGATTAAGGTTGCTGCAATACAAATGGTGAATGCAAATATACATCACACCTGAAAAATTAAATAAATACAACCCTAATATTCCAGACATGTACCAAATGTAACGAAGATAAAGGTACTCTCTGGCACCTGTATTTGGGAATGTAGGAAGACTGGATCTTTTTGGGTTGCAGTAACAAAAACTATAAAACAAATAATATCCAAAGAGGTTATTTGGGATCCAGATTTCTTCATTTTTGGATTATACCCTGAAAACATGAGATATACAAAAAGTGAAAAAATGTTTATTGACATGGGTCTTTTAAAGATTAATTGCACTAAAATGGAAAGAGAAAAGGGAACCGAGTATTACACGGTGGATAAAACAAATGATGGAGGATTTGCCGTTGGAGTGGATAACATGTATACTAAAAGGTAAAATGGACATTTTTGAGAAGGTATGGAGACCATTTATAAACTTTGTAGAAGGATGTATATTATTTGGGGATGAAGAGAACTGAGGACAATGATATTTGTTTTAGAGCAATGATAAACTTAAGCCTATGATGAATTTGATTCCTTTTTTGTTTTCTTTTTGTTGTTGTCTGCGAGGAGTGTATGCTTATGTAGTGTTCAGATTGTTGGAATGTTTATAATTTGTTAATGATGTAAAAAAATAAAGATATTGTTGGAAAAAAATATCAGCGGAAATACGGCATAAAAAAAGAACAAAACCAGCGACCTGGAGCCTCATGAAATAAGACTTGAATTTCTGACTATAATGCTCAAACTGAGAAAGCTGCATACTCAATCATTACATCATTAAAACTTTTGTTCAGCAGCTTTCTTCAGGAAGATGCTTCAGGATACCGAAGGCTCCAACTAACAGGAAGTTATTAGGACAGAGCCATCATTGAATTAAATTCCTTGTTAAATAGAAATTGAAGAAATGTGTTTGTGTGTCTAGGGCTGTTTCTACTAGGACTCTTAATTTATTCACTTTTAACGCATTTATTCCATTTTAATCACATCTTCACTTTTTTGTATCTATTGTACACAAATTAAAAGAAACATTTTGAAATATGAGTTGAAGATGCTCCTGAATGAGGTAAAAACGTTCCTAATGATTGCCCTTTCATCTGCTACTTTGTGTTTCTACGGACATTAATGTTGGAACGGTGTGTGGAGCTGCAGCTGGTCTGAACATGGCACAGCATAAAGCAAAACTCTGTAGCATACAGCTGATGATGACCACACTTTAAAAAGGCCTTCATGTAACAAAACCAGTAATGTACAGATTCAGGCTGAACAAAGAATTAGTCAGCTGATAAAACTGACCTGAGGTCAGCTGCTAGATAATACAATAAAGCACTCGGAGTGTGCATGTGTGTTACCTGAGGAGTGGCTGGCTTCTGCTCTGAAGGCCTCCCTTCCCAGTATGGTGTTACCAGTAGAGCTCTTTCCTGCTCCTGTGTTCCCAACAAGAACCAGTCTCAAGCCTGAAACTAAATCATAGAGACTCAGGTCAGGAGTTGGTACCTGTTTGTAGGCAGGAATCAGGTGTGCATGTATCAGGAATCAACAGGTTTCCTTTTAATTCAATACTTTCAACTGAATAAAGAGTACCCCCCCCCCCCCCATACTGACCCCCTCACCACACACACTCATAAGTAATGCTTCTTTATGCATATACTGTAGTGTGTTTTCTCCCCAAACACTTAGAACCATATCCATAGTAATATGGGGTTCAGGACACTTGATACATATCAATAACAATAGATTAAACATATTCTGTTATCTCGTTGATTTCTGTTGATGTTGGCTGATTTTTCTCTGTATTTTAATACATTTGCTTCAAGTTTTACTGAACATAAAACTACAAAAACAATCTGAAACTTAAATGTATGTCTGCTTCACTATTTTTAGTTTAACTGTTCTATTAATGTTAAAATTGTATATACTGTATATATTTTTTATTTATAGGGGTTCTAGGACTCTCTGGAATAAATTGTTTCATGTGTGTGTTTCTGAACCAATCTTTCCATTAGTGATGATCAAATATAATTCAGAAATAAAAAAAACAGACTGAAGAAATAAACAATAAGTCAATCAGTGTGGCATCAGTATGAAACATAAACTGGAACAAACCTGCTGGAGGGTCGTCCATGCTGTTGCTTCTTTCTCGTCCTACAGAGACATAAAGAAACAGAATACAGAGAGCTTAGGGTTCTGGGCAGCATTTAACCATGAATCTATTTATTGAATTATACAATTAGGATACTATTAGGGATCTTTATGTAGAGAAAAACATGTGTTAGTGTCTAATAACTTGTAAAATATTAATAAACAAAAATGTTGCCATAACACCATTGTTTTAATTACAAAAATATAACTTCGAAAAAGACATTAATTTTGAATATTATAAAGATTTATGTATACATATAACCTTCCTGACAAATGAAAACAAGACAGTGAGTCTACGTCATTTAACCTGTCATAGAAACATCCAACCTTACCGGTTTTTGGTTGACAAACTTTCCTCAGGACACATGACGAGACAGGTTTAACTTCTACTTATAAGTAAACATAAAAACAGATTAACAGAAAAAAGAAATAAATTGTGTATAAATCTTATCAATTAAGAATATCAGATAGTACAGAAAACTGTACAGAATAAAGTCAGGGAACTTTTTAAATAGTCTATTAGGTGTTAAGGTAAGATTGGATAAAAACTGTCGAACAAGAAAAATGTATGTTGAAACTGTCAACAAAAAAGCCCTAAAAACTGAATATATCACACAAACATTTCACTCACTGTAAGTTTTCTTATCTTTTAAGCATTTTTACCTAATTTGTATATAAATAATTTTCAGAGAAAGAAGCTATAGAGAATAATTCTTCTGAAATCATTAAAATTTAGTTTAAATTTGGACTCACCTTCTTCTTTTCTGTCTGCCATCTCATCTGTTTTGTTTAAAAACAGTTTCTATCATTTCCTGCTCACCTCTCAGAAATGAAGACTTTCAACATGGATTGGACTTTTACTCCTCCTACTTTTCTCTCCTCCTCCCTTTTAGCTCTTTTCAATACACCTGCCAACACTCACACACACACACACACATACTGGTTTTCATATTTAATGGGCACCAACTATGTGGTCATCAGTTGTGGGGACCAACCTTTCTAGAGGTTTTAGAGACAACAAAGGCTGTGTTATCCTATACACACATTTGAATTGAAACAGGGAACTCATTATATTTGATTTGCATAATTCACTCAAATCCCTATTTACTTAGCGGGACCTTGCAAAGCTATTACTTTATGGGGACACTGCAGGAAAATACTGCAAGTGGTCCCCATGACGTGACTGTGTAAACAATTATTTGTTCCCACTTATGATGAATACCAGAACACACACACACACACACACACACACACACACACAGAGAGAGAGAGAGAGAGAGTTGGTTCAGAGGTCTCCTTTGACTGCTGACATCAACATGCTCCTCTTTGGATATTCTCCCTCTTTCAGAACATTTTCTGCAATTCCTAGAGATGGTTGTGGGTGAAAATCCTAGACCAGACGTTTCTAAAGTACTCAGACCAACAATCACACCATGCTCAGTCACTTAAATGTACTTTCTTCTCCATTCTGCTGCTCAGTTTGAGATTCTGAAGGTTGCCTTTACCACATTATTTAGATTATTAAACACTTTACGCTGGTGCAGTTTGATAAGCTGATTAGCTACTTGTGTTAACAAGCAATTGGGCGGGTGTAATTAATAAGGTGTCCAGTGAGTGTGTCTCCTAGCTGGTTTGAGTAAGCCTCATACTTTAAGTAGTTCAGAGTTTGACAGAAAAAAAAATTTTCTGAAAGTTTTCATCAAACTCTCTTTTTTATTATTTTTAATTGTATTGTTTAGTTTGTAGGGAAATCTTTTACAGGTCTTGGATCTCTTTTCTCCCAACACAATCTGCTCCTCAGCAAGCTACAGTGATAGACCCTAGTAAAAAGTGGGCTAGATTTGTGATACTGAAATTCCAGAGTAAAACCTGAAGTTATTCTAGTTGAGAAAACAAATCCGGCTTTATGACACAGGCTGCAGAGCAAAGACCAGTCAAACCAGCGTGCAAAACCCGCAGGAATGAGGAACTGAACACTCAAAAATATTTTCTCCAAATTAAGACACCTGGTTACCGACAGGAAGAAGAGCCGATCATGAGCCACAGCAGTAGCTATAGATTCAAGTCTGATCAAATCAAATTTGGAAGTCACATCAATGTACACATACATCAGTGTTATAGCTTGTGTGATACACAAGAACACTATTATTGAGTCTGTTTTAAATGCTCAGCTCTGAATTAAACCAAGGAGCCAGCCTCCTGATTGACAACCTTCATCTTTAACCCTCGTGCTGTACTTATGGTCAAATTGATCCATGAATACCTGATGATTCCAAAAGTCCAAAAAATAAGGACAGCACGAGGAGCAACAAAATCTAGTGATGAATGCATATAAATGGACACATTATCAAGAAGATCATCAGTCTGTGAAGAAATCTTAATTTAGGTGGCTGATGGTCACCTCGTCCTGCGGGACTGAAGAAAATAATAGAAGAGGTTCTTCAAAATTACAGTAGTTAGATCTACTGTAATGGAGTTTTCTCTTTGGTTCGAAGACATCTTCCAATGTGATTTCAAAGCTAAATAATGTTTAGACAGGGTTTTTTTTTTTTTCTAATTTCCAATTTGGATGAATGAAACTAAGGATCGGCTCCAAACAAAATGATAACTAATGACTAATTTTGAGCTAATCTACACCTGATCGGAAAATAGCTGCTACTCCACCTCCTCATCCTTGTGAAAAACTTAGATACATACTGTAAAAAAGTTTTTGACCCCTTACAGAGTTCTACGGTTTCATCACACTTAAATGTTTCAAATTAACAAAAATAGTTAACCCATGAGATCATTTGATGCATTTATTTCATTAAGACAAATGTACAAGTCTTGTATCAACAAATATATTTATTTTATTTACAAAAGCAAATATACAATCAAACGATTGAAGAAGCACTCATAACCCAAATGACAGAATGAACCAGTCAATAAATGTAAAATAGCAAAGCAAAAAGCCAAATGATTGTTCTCTGAGCATCTCTATTGACAAACCTCCAGACATGACATTTTAACAAGACAGGAGGGAAATATTTATGAATAAACACCTTGTTTACTTTGACTTGACATCTATAACATTACAACAATATGACGTTGACTGTAATGATCATTTTGAATTCTAGACTTGCATCACTGATGATTCAGAGTCTGAACAGGATTCCAGGAAACTTCTGATCTACTTCAGATCAGCAGCAGGTTTTATGAAACTTCTTGAGGAGTTAGTTTATTCTCATTGAGTCGTCCTGCTTAAAGCTTGATACATTTTACTCTCTCAGGTTAATTAAATTACTTCAGCTTCTCTTCAGGGTTTGGTATCTGACTTAAACTCATCTATTCCTTCAAAGTTTTATGTCTACTTTTTTTGTTTCAAAGATTCTACGACCTTCTTCAGACAAACTCAGTGTCTTTACTTGCTCAAATTGTTTATTTTTATCCATTATCTCCTGAACCTTCAATAATAGATTCTGAACCTGATCACGATTCTCCATCTTTGTGTTGTCAAAGATGTGGTATCTATAACCAGTAATGTCTAATATCCTTCTTAGTTCATTTGGAAATTCACTGTCATTGTTATCTAGAGCCTCATTTAAATTATCGTCAAAGTCATCATCAACTTCATCTCCATGAGTGAAGAGGATGACGGCGCGTTTCCAGACATCCCTTTCGAAGATCTCTTCAACTTTCTTCACAGCTTCCTCATCCTCTTCTGTGAAGGACCCAGGCTCCATTACAAACAGAACGGCGTTGGGCTTCTCGTTCCTGATGGTGAAGTAGCTTTTGATTGCATTTTTCACTGCGTCGTCTGTCTGATGGGTGTCGAAGATACCAGGAGTGTCGACCACAGACACAAACCAGTTGAACACCGTGTCACTCTGTTCAGAGCATTTAATGGTCACTGAAGGGAAAAAAGTTCACAGTTAGAACGTTTAAGAAACAGAACTGAAAAATGTCAGTAAAACGTTCATTTTATTCCTCTGGAGCCTCAGTAGTCAGAATGTGAGAGACAGGATTGCTGATGAGATCATGTGAGATCTGTGACTACAGCTCTGAATGTTTTCTAATGTAGCTCTGAGCCTCACAATAGGAAAAAAATATATACCTAAAAGCAGATTTATCCTCATCATGTACTTTAAGTCAGTGGTTCTCAAACCTTTTGGCTTGTTACCAACAAAATAGCAGTGGCAGAGACTCGTGACCCCAACCAACACTGGCAAAATCTACAAACACTTATAATAAACAAATTAAACAAGGACATAATGACAACACAAACATCTATAAATATTATACCATGCTTATTCAACAGTTTATAACAGTTTGTAGGGCAAATATATGACATTAGTAAGGATTTTAAATTTAGTTTTAGTTCTGGAGAAAATCCCAGGACCCCCATTTATTGTTTGAGGACCCAAACCCAACATTGAAAACCACTGCTTTAAGTAACCTTTAAAATGCCATGAGAAAATGTTTTGCTGTTCTTCTGTTGCTAGAACATCCAAGAAGGACGTGTTCACCTATAAAATCAGATCTTTATTCTGCCACAGACCTGCCTTGTACCTTGTGACAATGTGGAGTTCATTAAAACAATCTATGCATATTTAAAGTGCATCTTTAATGGCAGCATGTTAAATGATTTGAGTTTGTTAAACAGGTCAACTCATCACCAAAACATAAAAAAAATTGTTTTAAATTTAAAATGTATCCCCAAAAATGTATATATTTTAAGGAACCAGCCTAGTGATATCACTGAGAAGGAGATCAAAGTAAAAGTTCCTTTATACAGTAGCTATATTGTTTATTCTATATTGATGGTGTGTTACCTGAGGACAAGTTGCTTGCTACTGGGAAGACCTCTTTTCCCAGTATGGTATTTCCACTGGAGCTTTTTCCTACTCCTGTCTTCCCAACAACAACCAGTTTCAAGATTTTAACTGGAACGTCTGAAACTGGGAGATAAAACACAACCATAATGTGTGTGTGTGTATACAGATAGATAGATAGATGATAGATAGATAGATAGATAGATAGATAGATAGATAGATAGATAGATAGATAGATAGATAGATAGATAGATAGATAGATAGATAGATAGATAGATAGATAGATAGATAGATAGATAGATAGATAGATAGATAGATAGATATTGTGGTTTTATTACAATACGGGTTTATTATTTTACTTGCATGGTTTTCATTTTTTTATTAACTGTTCTCTATATATGTGTCTTTGAATCTTTTCTAGGACTTTTTACCAAATACATTAACAGCAGCAGGAGAATCAAAGTGAAGTTTGATATTAATATACATGCACATAATCTTTTTTTTGTTGTTGCATAAATGCATATAATCTAAATACAATACACACAGGATTAATCAGTAAGAGGTCAAAGAGCTGGATAAGCTGGTATTTAGACAGTCGACTGCAAACCAAGAAGGAAATAACTGAATCAAAACGGTCAAACATGGAAAGCAAATTTAAATTTACTAATTAATTACAAATCTAGTCTATAAAATGTTTGTTGTATGATGATTTAAAACCTTTAATCTTAGTTTCACAGAACTAGCTTCCATAGGATGAACTCACAAGAAACAATTTAAAGTTTAAAAAGCTAAAAATGTTACATTTCACACACAAACTCACCAGTTTCTTTGCTCGCTGCCATTAGATCTGCTGTGCATGAAGGACTGTTTTCAGTAATTTACCAACAGCTCAGCTGTTTGAATCTCAGCCTGTGAGTCTGAACACAAACGCTTCTCTTTTCTAACAACTTCAGACTAAATCTATCTCCCAAGTCTCCTGTTCAAAATGGATTTGTTTTGTCACCGAATCAGGTCCAAGCTGGTCTGATCCTGAAGCAGCAGGTTCAACACGTCCAGATATGATCTGGTGAACTAGCTAAGCTGACTCTAACGATGAAGGTTACACTAGCCAGTCACAAAACTGGTTTTCAGCTTGATGAGACGGATCAGGTTTTCAGACCTGGATATGAGCACATAGCTCATTCACGTGAAACAGGTTGAGCTGGAGTCAGACGACCAATCAAGAAGCAGAAATGCTGAATGCTGAAAAATAAAACAGAAAATCTGTTAGCCCTCTATAGTGAGGGTTGTTAACTACAGTCAGCTCTGACTGACAGACAGCTCTAGTCCTGGTCTTCATATCAGACATGAACAGCAGGAAAAAGAAGAAAAGGAATCGGATCAAACGTTCTGAGTCGGTTGGAGTTGATGTCGGGTCTTTTTAATCCTCAGTTTGAGTTGTTTCTCCTGAACAGGTGAGTTCTGATTCCAGCAGGTAGAAATGAGACTGTGTGATCAGGTGATTATTCCAGTGATAATACCTCTTCTATACATATGTTTATGTCTGATATTAGATGATCCAGGATCAGATAGACGCTGTGTAATGCTGGATGTTGGACCAGATTTATTCTGAGACCTCAGAATGTGGAGGAGAACAATGAGTAATGTGTCTTTAATAGATCTCCTCATTAATCAGATCAGCGGGTGTTTTAGGTCAAACATGCTGAGCTGGTGAATTTCCCCAAATATTAATTTAAATTTAGAAAAAGAACCTTAAAGAGAACTCTGCTAACATGAACTATCTGTGCTGTTCAAACTGACAGCAGCTGCAGGTTAAACCACTCAGTCCTGTTTCACTGGTTTCTCCAAACAGGAAGGAGATCAGCTCTGGAAAATAACCTGAAACTGAAGAGATCAAAGCCAAGAACTCAACTTAAAGTAAGACCCTTTGGCTCATTGTTTCTGTTGATTTAGAATCAGAATAGTTAAGTCTGTGTTGTCTCTGTATACAATGAAACTGTGCATGGCACTCAAATGATGGGTTTCACATAAACAAAAGTACAAGATATAAAAAGGTAGAAATATACCGGTACATTTAAATCTTTAAAGTTGAATATGCTGGTGAAGGTTGTGCGTTTACATGCAGATCTAAGTCGAGCTAGATCGGTCTAGGTCAATCTTATATTAATAAACTGGGAGCCTTTATCCTAGTTTACACGTCTGTTAGAAAACCGAACTCTTAAATGAAGTTCGCTCCACTCCGCTACGATAGGGGGCGACATGCGCCCTTTCCTGTCGGTCTTCTGCTGGTTGTTTTCTTAGCGTTTAAAAACTCTTGTTCTAAACGCTTCTATCGGTCACACATTTGATCGGGCGTCTTCGTGTACCAAGCGCTGGCAAGCTGTCCGTTTGTTTTTGCTGCTATCGTCTTTTACCGCTACTGATTTGTTTGTATTCCCACTTCCGCGGTGTCGTCACTCCCGGAGGAGGAGCGCCCAGACAGCATTAGCTCGACTAAGCTGTTTACATGGAGGAGGAAGTCGAGCTACGACCGCATTATCTGGGTGCTTTAGCTCGATTAGATCCAGTTCGACTTCAGCCGGACTAACGTGTTTACATGCAGTTTTAAAAACTGACTTGAGTTGATTTAAGGCAATTATTCGGTTTTCTAGACTGCATGTAAACGCACTGGTAATCCAAAAGAACAAAGCTCTTCAGATGAGAAGCGAAATGTCTTCAAAGAATCATAGAAGTCCAGTCGCCTTTATTTAAAACCCTTTTTGGGTTTAAAGTTGAATTAATGAGCAAATGGCTTTTAATATGGCAGTTCTAAGTATTATTCAAGCTATAGTGGATTTATTGCACTGTAATTGATCGTTCATTGCACTGCTTCACTTCCGGCGCTCAAGGAGAACAGACGCTTCTCTCCTTCTCTCCCTTCCTACCCTGTCTGCCCTTTGTCCTGTCAATCCATCCGGAATAGAGGGTGACCAATTTTGAGGTTTGAGGTTTAGAGGTTTGTCCAATTCTGGATCTCCCCTCATCGCTCCGACGCTGTCGCCGCTGTGGCAAGCCCTTTTAACATTTAATCAACAATTGGACCTCTCTGTAACTCTTGTTTTATACAGCAATAACTTAATTTATCCTAGTACTTGAAAGAAAAAAACACACAGTCAATTCACACCATAGTTGCTTGTGGAACAGAAGACCGAGTAGAACCTTTTTTTACCGCTTGACAACTACTCAAGAATTGATACGGGAATTGTTAAGGAATTGGATTGATAAGCAGAATTGATAATGGCATTGATATTGATAAAAACCTAGCAATTCCCAGCCCCTAACCCATCTGCAATCCCTTCTGGATTTCATGAACATGGATCTGATTTGGTGGTCTCCAAATGTCATTGACAAATTGTTTTCTTTGAAAGGTGAAGAGAGCACTGGCTTTCCCAGAAACACCTACATAATTGGATTTGTGATAACCGGGTTTCTGCCGATCGCCATGGGTGGAATCCTGGCTTCTCAGATAAGTTTGGAAGCTGGTGGGAGTAACTGGAAAATAAGCCGCGCTCCAGGAGGGTGTTGTTCTGTGAACTCTGAGACTGATCTTCTGAACGAGCTGAATCGCAGGATTATCTGTTTCGGGACTCGTATGCGGAAAAGTTAACAACTTGGAATGATACTCGGTATGTAGCTCAGTTGGTAGAGTTGCTGGTCCAATCCCAGCTCTGGCTGGGTTTCTTTTGCTGCTGTGTCCTGGGGCAAGACACTTCACCCACCTTGCCTGCCTTAGGACAGAAGGTAGAAAGAAAATTAATTTCTGCCTACTCTAAACAAATTTGTTATCTGGAATCCCCCCCAACTCACCTTGAAGGCTGAAGTATCTCATACTTCCTTGGAGAAGAACCCAGCTGGCGGCTTCGCCCCCTCGCTTCCCTGTCTACATGAGACTGTGACCTCTGGTTCAGTTCGCTGTGCTCGCTTATAACATCAAAAAAAGGAACAATCATGGCAGCACTGGAAGGAAGGCCACGGCTCCACTCACTACAGACACAACATTCTACAGATACACACACACCGCCCACCCAGCTTTAACGTCCTCCTTGTTCCTTGATGCTCGCTCCTCTCCTGGCTGATAGGTGGTGAGCAGTAGGTGGAAAGGGTGTGATGATGATTTTGGCTCTGCTGATGTACCACTAGGTGGTGAGATCTTCAGAAGACACCAAAGGTTAATTAGGTCTAGAATAACCCAGCTTTCATAGTTATCTGCTCATATTATAAAGACAAAAGTGGCTTTATTTAATGACAGCTTAACTCAAAGTATCCAGTGACATCATGATGGCAGCAGACACTGGGGAATTTACAGTCTTTGTTTTGTTGGTCCTTTCTGCAGCTTTTGCTATAGGATGAAACGTGCTGTATGAATAAACCCACCATGACACTAAAAACTGAATAGTTTGTGTTTTGGTTTCTCTGGCAGGTTTCTGGTGTTCAGCCATGGATAACCATCTCTCCATTGTCCTTCTGGGAAAAGCTGGAGTTGGTAAAAGTGCTTCAGCAAACACTATTTTTGGACAAAAAGTGTTTGAGTCCCGGAAATCTTTTGGACCAGTGACCAAGGACATCTCTAAGAGAAAGGGAACATTGTTTGGGAAGCTTTTGACAGTGATTGATACTCCAGATATATTAAAATCTGAAGAAAAGATTAAAAACTACATTGCGGGTTCTTTTAAAGACTCCAGCCCTTCTCTGTTTTTGGTGATGATCAAAGTCGGTCGGTTCACTAAGGAGAACCAGAAGGCTGTAGAAACAATGGAGAGAGTTCTTGGGCCTGAGAGGCTGAAAAACTGTTTCCTGCTCTTCACAGGCGGAGACAGTTTGAAGAAATCATTCAAGGATTATATTTCAGACTGTCGTTCACAAAGTGCTCTTCCTAAAGTTGTCACAGATTATTTAAGGAAAATTCACATTTTTAACAACAAGGATGGAGGACGGGATCAAGTCAAAGAGCTGCTGGAGAAGACAGGACACATCACAAAACGTAAGTCATGAATTCTGTTACGTCTTCAATTGACATTGTTGCTCTAATTAAAAATGTAAAAAACTGTGGAAATCAGAGGAAAATGTTCATAAATATAACTGTAGGTGTACAAAAACTTAGCACAAAATTTAAAAAATGTTTGGTCAATTATTTATTTGTGACAAATCTTTTTGATAATAAACAGAAAGCCTGATTAGTCCCGTCTACAACAAGGTAACCTGTAAGGATCAACTGACTGGAAACACGAACATCTGAGTTAGCACATTTACCACAGTCTGAAAATCAATGTGCACTATTTTAGTCGCCATTTAACCATGATACATACTGATAACCAGTTACTTCTAACGCGTTACTGTAATCTAATTACTTTTTTCAAGTAACGAGTAAAGTAAGGGATTACAATGGAAAAAAGCAGTTGGATTACCGTTACTTTCCCGCGAGCACGCTGCGTTAGTGCGTTACTAAACCGTGGTTTTGTCGGAGCGCCTCCTGACTTTTCCGTCTGAGCTGCGAAGTCAGCGGTAACAACAAACCGGTGTTTAGATCAACCAGTGATCACATGGAGCTCAGAGAGAGCAGGACTCTGTGTGGGAGGACAACTTTTATGTACAGCCAGAAATTACATCTCTGATCTGAACAAGCACCTAAACCGGCACGGGGAAGTAGAACTCCCCCGATCCCCCGCTGACATGATGACCGCTGCAGCTTCCTCCTCCACTGAGAGGCACCCAGCTGCATCAAAATGGCGCACGGAGCTCCATGACGTCGCATGAACCTCCATGACGTCAATTACCGGAAGTGATCGTTTGACCCGGAAGTCCCGTGACCCGGAAGTCCCGTGACCGTAGTAGCCAATAAAGCGCGCCCGAAAGTTTTTCTATCCGAAATCTTTGCTGTGGAGACAAAATGAACGTAAGTAGCTTATATATAAGTTATATCTTTTTAAAGATGGATTTTATAATCGTAGCATATGAGTAGAGGTAAATGGAGTTTCTTTTTCTCGTTTCTCCGCAGAGTTTTTCTCTCTGAATGATTCAAAAGTAAGCTAACCCGGACTTTTGAATGTTTCCTTTTAATCACAAACAAAGGGTTATTTTTCGTAATGCTTTTCAAACTTTATAGGTCAAGTCAGATTATAACTAACAGACACGGGGATATTTAAATAAGTTTAAAATGCAAATACAAATAAATTGCCAGAAACAGAAGTTATTCACGCCAGTACAAAGTATACATTTTAATGAAATAAAACCTTACCAACTACTCATCTTTTATTTATCAAAACATTTCAAGTTCCGTCGGGCTTCCTCGTTTTAATCTTATGGAGAACTCTCAATGAGAAAGGAGTCCAGGAAGTACAAGAGTCATTGATTAAGCTTTAGTAGCTATATCTTAGTCAGATATTGTTTTAACTGAATCAGTTGTCAAATAAAACTTGTTTTTCTTTAACAACTCTATCTTCCTGTTGTTTGTATTCTAACATATGAGGTGCAAAGTTTTTCTTAACAATGAGCAATCATGTGAACAATATCTTTTTAATGCTTTATGGGATGTATAGGAATGTAATATTACAGCTGAAGCTAGCCCTTAGACAACATAGTTTACCAGAAATTAAAATAGTTTAGCATTCTATGTCATTAATGGATTAAATTAAAATGGTTTAAGACATTTTAGTTCTGTGGATACTGGAGACAGCTGTATTTTGTCCTACTGTATTTTACTTATAGGTAAAACATTATCAATGTACAACCTATCAGATTTTATTACATACCAATATTTACTGATCTTGTCGTGTTTTGCAGATGCATATCTCGATTGTACAAGAGGCTGCCTTCCTCCAGCGAAAACTGCTGTTGTCTGGGTTTGGGTGTCCTCTCTGCCCCAGTTTCTTCACATCAAGTGATGATGTCATCAGAGGCACTTGATGAACCACACAGANAACGCAGTGCATTTCCAGGGTATGTTGGTGAAAAGTGTCTGATTCAGATCTTATAGTTGAACATGTATCCACAACTTATTCGTTTTGTGTTATTGTGTTGGTGTAAGTCTTTCCTATTTTTGTATTAGTTTTTATTTTTTTTCCAAACGTCCCAATATTGCAAATTTTTAACATAAATAATTTTTTGTTTACAGAAACCTTAATCTGCAGGTGCAATTTGACCTGTAGAGATACCAGACACTTCCATTGTCCTTTTTGTGAAAGGATATAATATATGTTTGTGTGGTTATTTAAAATTTTTATTCCTATTTCATCAGATCTTTGAGCTACTTAAGAGCATTGAAGAGGTGACGGGTTTGGGAGCCAGGATCAAAAAGGGGGAGGTGGCTCTCTTAGACTTCGTCTTTGATGTGATGCTCCCAGAGGGAAGATTTGATTTGGTCTTTGGTGGTCAATATTCTTTTGAAATGGTACAAAACAAACCAGTGCATTCTTTGTTGCCAAAAAAAAAAGGCGTGATTGGATCTTTTATGATGTTTTGCAGATCCTGATTACCATCCTCCAGGAGGAAGGACTAACGAGGCTTCGAGCCGAAGTCATTATGTCCAGGGGAGAAGTGTAAATCTTAGGTGTACAATGTGATACTGTGTTTTTTAATGTGGATTAATAAAGTTTATTGCCAAAAAGATTTCTTGTCATATTATCAATATTTGCTGGTGAAGGTTCTCAGTCATCCAGGTCATGATAATCCCAAAAAGGGTTTTAAATAAAGGCAACTGGACTTATTTGGTTCCTTCTTCTTTCTTTCCGTTTCGCTGCTCATCCGAGTAACTTTGTCAATTCTGTCTGTAGCAGAGAGAGAATCTTATAAACTGTGCTCATCTTCCTCTGTCTGTGACACACCTTCCTGCCTCCTGAGAAGGTGTTCGCTCCACTGTATTCAACTGGAGACCTGTCGAGTTGTATTGATTAGATGGAAGGCGTGAATTGTCTGGGAATTAAGTTCAGAGCAGACTGATGGGTGCTGGAAAGATTAAATCTGAGTCCTCTGTTTAAAGTTGTTTTTTCACATTTGACATAGATGGCTTCTTTAACTCATCTCTCAAACCATCGGTCTTCTTGTGTATGCCTTTATTTAAAACCCTTTTTTGGATTATCAATATTGCTAGTATGATTCTTATAAGGACAAGAAGGACTGGACTGCTGCTGAGTGATCCAAAGTTGTGTTCTCTGATAAAATTAAATTTTGCATTTACTTTGGAAATCAAGGTCCCACACTCTGGAGGAAGAGAGGAGAGTCACAGAATCCACGTTGCTTGAGGTCCTGTGTGATGTTTCCACAGTCAGTGATGGTTTGAGGTGCCATGTCATGATGGATAAAATACATAAAAATTGAAGATAAAAAGAGTAAAGGTAAATAAAAATACATAAAAGATAATATACAAAATTTCACTTTTTGAATAGAATTTTATGAGCAACACCTGTACAAAAAGTTACAGAAACATAAACAGTAGGCTATGGTGGGTCCTGCAATAAAATAATTAGGAAGTGAGTTTACAAAAAAAAAAACAACTACATAAAATTTACAAATGTACGTATTGCTGTATTAGCAATAAAAATTACGTGATTGGTTTTTCTACTGTATGCTAAGTATATATTTGATCTAGCTTGAATGCAGAAAAACATCACACAGCTCATTCCTAGTTTTTGGAACATGTTTGGATACGTTTTCTGCAACTGTCAAATTATTTTGTAAGAAAGACAAGGCGTGACTTTAAGTCACATGAATTGTGCTGTCAGTGATGTAACTTCCGGGAATTTGATGCAGTTTGAACGCACATAAATACATTTACTTGTATTCAAAGCTCTTTCTCTGTTTTAGAATATCTTTGAATAAGTTTTTCGTAACTTTAAATAAAGAATTTTCTAAAAAGAAGGCGGCGTGACTCTAAGTCACGTGACTTCCGGGTAAAAAAAACCCACTTCCGGTAATTAACGTCATGGAGGTTCATGCGACGTCATGGAGCTCCGTGCGCCATTTTGATGCAGCTGGGTACTTTTGCCTCCACTGGGTAAACCGACCGACGGCTCCTCTCCTGATAAACAGGTGAAAACAAGCGACAGGACTTAGTGCAGCTGGACTGAAGAAGCTCAGCGCTGCAGGCTAGATTGTCCAGGTCAGGACACGGTGTTCATTTCCACTGTGGACTCGCTGCTTCATTCGGAACCCGATGGACAGTAGAGAAAACCGATCAGCCCTTCAAGCTGTAGCAGACACGGACGTAAATTGAAGGGGCCCTGGGGGCACATGCCCCTGTGCGTTTTTAAAGTCAGTTTTGAGTCCTGTAGTTTTTACTGTCTAAAACAAAGTTCCACTATATTAAATGGATACTGGCTGTTGTTTTTAGGTGTAGGGTTGATATCATCTAAACCAGGGGTCACCAACCTTTGTGAAGCTGAGAGCTACTTCATGGGTATTGAGCCATACAAAGGGCCACCAGGTTGATATATTTATCTGTAAACTAGACTATATCAGAGTTAAACTAATTTAATGTATAATGAACATATTTTAATATATTTTTACAAAAAATTGTAGTTTTTAAATCTATATTAATGCATTTGTGATTAAAAAAGAAGGCAACAGTTTATAAATTTTATTTTATTATAGACTTAAGCTATTTGGAGAAAAGGCCTGTGGGCACCTTGTCTGGTTCCTGGGGCACCAGGTTGGTGACCCCTGGTTTAAACGGTTCAGCCCCTCTTCTCCATCTCTACCTGTACTTAAGCCAGTTGTGTCCCTCATGCTTTTCAAATTAAATTTTCATCCTTGCTTGAGAGAAAAGACAACATAAAGAATCTAATTTGAAGGTTATACTTAGAGAGAAATACAGGTCAACAGGAGAAAGACTTGATTTATTTTCATCAAATCTGGTTGAATGTGCAGAGAATAGGTTTAAATGTTCAAATAATTCCTTCAAGTCTAGAATTTAATTTAATTTAATTTGTGGTTGATGCAATGTGCATAAAGTTAAAAGATCAGAACTAATAAAACATTTTTCAAAAAGAGAGTTTGATTTGATTCAGTTTGATGTGATGGATGCAGAAAGAATGGAATCAGGTTGAAAGGTCTGTTGCTTTATAGCTATTCAGATTGGACATATTTTTCAAAAGTAACTAAGTAAAGTAATGAGTAAAGTAACTACTTTTGAAAACAAGTAATCAGTAAAGTAACTGCATTAGTAACTAATAACTTTTTCCAAGTAAGGATGAAGCAGATATAGAAAATGGATAGATGGATGGTTTGTCCATCCATTTGTGTGTGGATTTTTGTTTCACCCTTCGTTAAAAAACAACACTCGGATTGGGTTGGACTCAAGTCCAGTGTTTAATGTGATGTCTGGCTGGGCCAGTTTGAGCTTCAAGTCCGTCGGGTCATTTCGGGTTCGGGTTAAATTATGGGGCCCATTAAGAACTCTGATTTCAGTCATCATGAATAGACTCTACCTCTAGTATATACTAGAGACTGGCCGAAGAAACATTCCAACATGTTCGTGACCCCCATGTTAAAGTAAGGGGAGGCTGACTACATTTTCCACAGAGGGTTGTAGTGAAGGTGACAGTGGTCCAAGGTGGGTGAAAGTAACCTATTCCACCTTCTAAGAGAGAGACACAGTCTGGAATCGAACCCTTCAAATAAAGGGCCCTCCAAATGAATAACAGGTGTGGGCAGAGTTTTGAAAGTATAAAGTCATGTACGATCTTATGAACCGTGTTGTTCTTAATTTGTGCCACATGAGACAAGGGAGGACACCCTAAATGCCTGATAAAACAATTTAAAACCCCAGATGAACTGTCTCCATGTCTTCTTTATTATCCACAATAAAATAATCATTAAATGGTTTTAGTTATAGTATACAGCATGTTAAGACTGACCAGAGCTGCCAATCGTCACTGAAACTCAGGTTTTTCAGAGAAATAAGATTTACATATTGCCAAGAGATATTTAACTTTTAAGAATATCTGCAAAACCAAAGAGTAAAACTGTGACTTAATTGATTTTGACATTTGCATTATTATTATTATGTTTATCCTTTATCCCTCTGGCTTTAAAATAATTAGTAAATAGTTTGTTGCACAATACATTGTCACTTGCATATCTTGTGAAATGTGTATGTTAATGTAAACAAATCTAAAACTGAATCAGATTATTAGGACTCAGGATCCACATTTGAGATGAGTGTTTACTGTTACCTATAAAAGTACTTTATGTGTCTTCAGCTTCAACCCCGGAGAGGCTTTTGGAGGACCTGGATTTAAAGCAGTTTTACAAAGTGAAGCTCTCACTCAACAAAGTACTGGAGATCAACAAGAAGACCATCACTGATGAACCTCCCAAGTGTAAATCTGATCTTCTCTGGTATTTTCTGAAGAAACTGATGATGTGTAATGTGACAGCCAGAAACATAAAGTATATAACGGAATCAGAGACTACAGAGTTAGACAAACTGAATGACAGTTCAAATGCAGGTGACTCACTAAACCCTCTTGATGTCATCACTGCTCTTTTTCTGTGTTCAGATTGTTTTGTTCAGCAAGAACTGACTTTAAAAATGTCCATGTGTCAGTTCTCTGTCCCTCTGCTGCTCCACAGTTATGATTCAATACAGAGCACACTCATGCTGTGGGCCATGAGAGACATAGTTAAGAAGTACAGACCTTTGAGTCTTTCAGAACCTAAGGGCTTCATAGAAGAAAGAATAGTTCTTTCTGAACTTCCACTGATCTCTTTTGTCAGACTGGGTGAGTGCTCCTTGTCTAAATCAGAGATCCTCAATGATCTTCTGAGTAACTCTCAGCAGAACCACGACACATTTGTTCACCATAACATGGAGAGTGGAGACACTCCAAGAAGAATATCCAATGGACTGACTGAAATCACCTGGTACCTTCCCTGTGGAAACAAAAACATGGATATTTTCAGTGAGCCAGTAGCTATAGCTAACCTTCGTGGTGACATCACTTCATTTGAAACACAATACTCCTTTTTGTGTCAGACATCTGCAGCAGTTTTTGTGTTCTTTGACCAGCTGGACCCTGAGTGCAAACTGCTGACTAACAAAAAGCACAAGGCTGAGATCTTCCTTGTAGGAAACCATCAGAGCAAGAACTTCAGTTTAGATGCTGTAAAAGAAATACAAAGAACATTGAGTGTGTCTGACAAAAACATCATTATTAAAACAAAACAAAACAATGATGCAGACCTTGTTCACCGTTTGAGAAAATCAGTCAGAGATGTGCTTAATAAACCACAGATGAAGATGTCAGTAGAGAAGATGGCTGATGTTGCACATGAACTGGGAATCTTGGTGGATGAAAACTCTTCAGAGTGCCAGACTGGCAAGAAAAATGCAGAAAACATCACTTCAGACATCCAGGATGCACAGAAATACAAGGAAGAACAACTTCCTTTACAAGGACAAATATGGAAAGAACTGACCTCTTTAGAAAAAGAACAATTTTGTCTTCAAAATATTGATTCTCAAAACATAGAAAACTATAAATGTAAACTTCTGAAGCAAAAAGAAGACTTGCAAAAAAAGCAGAACTCTCATGAGATGTCACCAGCAATGATACATTTCATCAATGCAATATCCAGCCCAGGAACAGAGAGGTGTTACTTCCTGAAATGGTTGAGAATAAACCTAGATAACATGTCTCGTATAAAACTGTCTGGACTCAGAGAGCTTTACAAGCAAAAGAGCAAGTACTCAAAAAACCAAGAGGAGATCAAAGAAATTGACAGACAACTCTCCAGCAGCTCACTGGGAACTGAACACTTCTTCCGTGAAATGGGTCAGATCTATGAAGCTTCTCTTTCCCTTCCAGAAACAAACCCATCACGTCAACAGTTGCAGCATCTGCCTAAACTTTGTGCTCAGTTGTTGCTGGATGGATTTCCTGTTGAGCTTGTAGATGGAGATGCCTCCAACATTCCTCTCAGATGGGTGAGTGATGTTCTCTCTCAGCTCAATGACTTGGTGTCTCCAAACAACAAGATCCTGGTGGTCACAGTTCTTGGAGTTCAGAGCACAGGAAAGTCCACTCTCCTCAACACCATGTTTGGAGTTCAGTTTGCAGTCAGCAGTGGTCGATGCACTCGAGGTGCCTTCATGCTGCTCATCAAAGTCAATGAAGACGTCAGAAACCTTCTGAACTGTGACTTCATGGTGATCATCGACACTGAAGGTTTAAAGTCACCAGAGCTGGCACAACTGGACAACAGCTATGAACATGACAATGAGCTTGCTACACTTGTTGTTGGTCTGAGTGATGTCACCATTATCAACATCGCTATGGAGAATTCTACAGAAATGAAAGACATCCTGCAGATAGTGGTGCACGCTTTCCTCAGGATGAAGGAGGTTGGCAAAAAGCCTAAATGTCAGTTTGTTCACCAGAACGTTTCAGATGTTTCAGCCCATGAGAAGAACCTACGAGACAGGAAGCTGCTCCTACAGCAGCTGAATGAGATGACCCAGGCAGCAGCTAAAATTGAGAAGAAAGAGAAGAACAAGAACTTCACTGATGTGATGGAGTACAGTCCAGACACTGGGAACTGCTACATTCCTGGACTCTGGAATGGAAACCCACCAATGGCACCAGTCAATGCAGGATACAGTGAGACTGTCTATGAGCTGAAGAAGAACATCATCCAACTGCTGGGAACGTGTCAGTCAACTTCTAATACTATCCTGGAGTTCAGAGAGTGGATGAGCAGCCTGTGGAATGCAGTCAAACATGAAAACTTCATCTTCAGCTTCAGAAACAGCCTGGTAGCTGATGCATACATGAGGCTCTGCTCAGAGTACAACAAATGGGAGTGGGAGTTCAAAAAAGAAATGTTCACCTGGGTTACCAATGCAGAGACGAGGATTTCTAACTTTGGTACAGTTGCTGCAACATCTGAAAGGTCAGACCTGAGAGAGTTCATCCCTCAGTTGGAAAGTAAAGCTGTCACAGAGCTGAACAAACAGGAGACAATGCTACTTGATAACCTGAAAAAATACTTTGATCAAACAGAAGGTCACGTTCATCTGGTTGAAGGATACAGAGAGGAGTTCTCAAACAGCATCAAGAGCCTTCGAAGACAGATTGAAAGTTCTGTGTTTAACCAGCTCACAGCAGCAGCTGATATCAAACAGGGAATGGAAGAAGTTAACAAAATCAAGGCAAATCATAGAAAAGAAATCGAAACAGCAGTTTGTGCATTAATTGATGAATGTAGAAAGAAAAAAAGTCAGATGACAGAATCAGAGTTGAACAAAGAATTTGATAAGATGTGGAATAAAACACTGAACAGCATGACTTTCTCTGCACAGAAACCTATAAATGTTTTAACCAGCGTGTCCCATCATTTGAGAATAAATCTGTCACACAAGGGGAGTCATGCATGTCAACTGTTGAGTGAAAAGAAACTTCAGGATTGTGGGTTAGAACCTTTCATATACAAACCAAAAGGATTCATTGAAATTGTTAACAACAAACTAAGAGGATGGTTCTACCGTAAAGATCTTGTAAAGGCAAGACAACAAACTGCTGACATCATCATACAAAGTTGCAATGACTTTGTTTTTGACAAAATCAGAAGAAAAACTAATTACCACGACACTTACATTGAGGAGCTCCTTCATATCATTGATGAAAAGCTGAACAACGCTGATGTTGAAACAGACACTGAGTTTGAAGTCTCTCTAAAACAGCACATCTGTGGATCTGCAGCCAGACAGTTTCAGAAAATGCATGAAGATTTCATACAAGAAAATGATCCCTACAGCTGTCTGGAGAAAAACAAGGAAAAGTTCTGTTCAGATTTCAAAGATGTGTTCCAGGAACGAGACCAGTGTCAGAAGAAGGCTGAAGAATTCACCAACCAGTGCTTGAAGCCTGCAGTTGAAGAGTTCATCAGTCGATCTCTGGGTCCAAACATTGTTGATGAAATGATGACAAGAGAGGAGTTCAGCACTCAAATGTCTTTCCAGTATTCAGTGTTGATGGATTTACTCTCAGAGGATAAATTCACAAACTTTAAATCCTACAGTGACTTGTATGAAAGTTTTGTAAAAGGTTGGATCTTTCTCAGAATTCAGGACCATTTCTCAAATGTTGCCATAAGTGAGTTTGAGGACAGACATCTTCAGTCAGGCATCATCAAAATAAATGATGCCATCAAGAAGGCCAACACAGAAAAGTCTGGCAACCTGAAGACGTTTGTTGAAGTTTTCTGTAAAGAACTTGGTGATAAACTGGTCATTTCCCAGGATGCTCTTGGTGCCTTCATGATCCTGAACAATGCTGACCAGGAACAGTTTGCTGACTGGCTCACAGAGTCTGTGAAGGACATGGAAGAAGCTCTGAGAAGGAAATTTAAAAACACAGACTTTGAAACAAAACTCAGTCGTCTCCAGATGAACCCTCAGGACGAGCTTTTCTTCAGAGTGGCTGGTTGTGGAAAACAGTGTCCATTCTGTAAAGTTCCCTGTGATGCAGGAGGAAGAGCTCACACTCAACACTTTGCTTCACTGCATCGACCAGAGGGCTTCAGTCAAAGCGGTTGGAAGGGCACAGAAAAACTAGACACTGACATTTGCTCTTCTCTTGTGACCAGTGAAACACGTTTTCGCTGCAGTGCTACCAAAGGTAAATACCATGATTATAAAAAATATAGAGACATTTTCCCAGACTGGGATATTCGTCCAGACAGCAGCCTTGAGGCATCAGACTACTGGAAATATGTGATGGCAAAGTACAACAAGGAGTTTGCTGAAGCAAATGGTGCAAGACCTGCTGACATTCCTGATTCTTGGTACACAATCACAGAAGAACAGGCAAAAGAAAGTCTGAAAGAGTCGTTCAACATTAGAACTCACTTCTAGCTTATAACAAGCTGCATCTATCTCTTTGATGTACAGAATGTTTTTCATACAGTTTTTTCCTTTTATTTACAAAAATCATTTGACAATGGCACAGCTAGGCCTCAGTTATCTCCATCAATTAAAGGGGAGTCCTAGAACTTACAGTAGAAAGCACTATACAAGTACAAGACATTTACCAAATCTTTTTCTTATTTTATTTTGTGACACTTCAGAAAACACCCAGCATGCATATGAGATTGCAACGTTTGAGAATTGTATGATTTTTTTTTTTTTTTAATTTTTCAGGTTAATGATAATACCAATATTTGTTTGCTTCAGGAGAACTTTATCTTTTTTTTACTGAGTCATGTAATCTCAACTATAGAGAATTGTCATGAGATCAATTGTTACCAAATTGTATAAATTCAAAAGTTAAAAATTGTTTAGATTAATTCTGTCATTATTCAATAAACATCACAATCTGCAGGTTGGCTGTAAATGACTAAATGTTTTACAGATCTGAATTATACCATTTCTAAAGTAACAGAAAACCCCTCTTTCATTTATCTGATTTTACATATTTTATCTTTTTTATTATTATTACCTGTAGTTTAAAGTCATTGCAGCAACAAATGTTCTTTCAGGTGTTTCTTTCACATAGAAGTAGGTTTGGATAGTTTTTTTCCCTAATAAATGAATGAAAACTTTATTTTATGTTTAATCCATTTCATTTGTCTTATTTAAATTTGTTTACTGATATGGTAAACAATCAATGATATGGTAAAAAATGATATGGAACACTGAAGTGACAAAAAAGTAAAAACAAGAATCTATGAGGGGCTAATAATTTTGCACAGTGCCATATAGTAATTTAATAAATAGTCTTGTATACCAATGCATACACAACTAAATTAGTTTCTGAAATTTGATTTTAAAAGATTTTATTCAACCCAGTACTAAACACATGGACTTTTCTGGGTGCTCATTTGTAAAACTTGATCTTGCAAAAAAACGAGCCTGAAAGTTGCGTAAGTCACTTTTTACGCAAACTTTGGGATTTATAAAAGAAAATGTTATGGAAAAATGTACCTAACTTTACACACATTTTGAACATTGTGTAAGCACATTTTGGAGATGTGAAGCCTGGCAGCACAGCTGGTGAGATGGACAACTGTTTCATTTAAGACACAATTTCAGACTAGTAGACCTTCGCGGGCACACAGAACCAACAGTCACCTCCACCTCATCTTTGAATTAAAATCTGAACAAAAATGTCACATTTTAGAGTGTTATCACTGAGACTTATGAATCATGCAGTGGCACTTGTGCAAAATGTGCTGCTCAGCTCAGTCAGTATATCACAGACTCCAGATGGATGGGGGAGAGTTCTTAGAGATTTCTAAATGATGACTGGCTGATCGATCAGCTGATAAGATTCTTTAGAGCATCCTATGGATCCGTGTGTTAAACTGGACCCAGTGTTAGAGCAACAGAACCATCAAAACCCGGCATCACCGGCACCGCTGCAGCTTCTGACTATTTTGGGGTTCCTTTCAACCAGTGAATTATCAAACAGGTTGGTGTCATGTTTGGTTGGTTTTAGTCAGACCCTGGAGCGAACACAGAGGAGCTAAAAGTAGGTTAAAAAAATAATTTATTTGTTAGAATGATGTAGTTGTGATGGTAGATCCGAGTGGTCCAGAATGATCTTTGTACTGGTTGCTCCACTGGGAGAGAGGAGAGGAGAGTAAGCCACGGAGATAACTGATATTTGTAGAAGATGATAATGAATGGGTCTCACTGTTAGAAGAGATGAGCACATGGAGGGGGATAGGTCAGTCTGAGGTCCAGGCAGGCAGAGGAGAGAGGCTGGTGAGGAGATGGAGGCTGGCTGGCAGGGGGACAGGCAGACCAGGTGGATAGGATGGTGAAGGCTCCGGAAGAGGATGATGAGGTTGGTGCAATGGCGCCGAGGAGGATTAACTAGAGGGACAGGAGTGACAGGAGGTAAGAACGAGTAAAGCTCACAAGATAAAGAAGAGAGCCAATTGTTACCACGTAGGTAGTGGAACGCTCTGGTGCCGTTCCTCTGAACAACCGGTCTCGTTATGCTCCACCACTGATTAGGCCTGATGGGTCACAGCTATGGTCAATCTGCCTGCCACATTCTGCTAATTAGAAGGAAAAAACCACATGTAGGCTGTCTGCAGGACCTCAGGACATGACAGTTAGCTATTTGTTTGATAGGATGAACAAAATGACGTTATATTTTATTATTATTATTTAAAGTGCCCATGACATCGGTTTCCATGTTTTCTGACTTATCTATCATGTTGCAACGTTGAGTTCTCACCTTAAACCTGCCAGAAAGAGCAAAAACCGGCGTCCATCTGTCTCCTAGTACAGCCAGTGAGAAGCGCTTCCAGATTTCAGACCCAGGTTTCAAACAGTTTTTTTCACTCCAGCCCGCTATGAGGTCATAGTGATCCGGACTTGCTTATATGGTCAATTCTCCTCCCACATGCACGTTCACGACACCTGGAGCGAGGCAGTGCCGCCGCCATTGCCCATAGACCGTGTAGTGTTTAGTTTCAGTTTCGTTTCTCTTTCACGCGACGGCACTGCCCCCTGCTGCAGCAGAAGTGTCAGGCTGCCAAATAAGGAGAAACCCAGCAGAACCGGAAGGCGGCGCTTTCTTCTGATCTCTGAGTTGCTCGTTAGGAAATAATTACAGCGTATTTTGAGTTATAATGGTGCAACGCTGATCTAGAAGCATCAAAGATTACACCTGTTTAATATAAAGTGATTTAAATATCGAGTCACGGGCACTTTAATTATACTTAATAGGCAAAACGATCAAATCAACCAAATGTACAGAACTCAACATGCTCACTTCTGAGGTTAACAATACTCATTAGTTTAAATCAAAAACAAACAAAAGACTCAGAGGGGAAAAAAAGTAAATCAATTCCACAACAGCTACGGTAGGAGCAAAACCAAACAGAATGACCAAAAAGGTCAGGAGGTAACAATGCTCTAAGAGCAATCAAAGCTAACAGGTTTACATAAACAATGGTACACTTATAAGTCCTAGACAGAGCATAATCCTAACAAAGTACAACGGGCAGGAGACAGCAGCAGCTGCTCCTCTGCGTGAAAGCAGAACAGAGTCTTTTATCATGGAGGAGCTCATCAGCAGCTCCTGTCAGGCTGACTGACAGATGAGGCAGAGCTGAGAGCACTATCCTGGTGGGGAGGAGGAAACTGCAACTGGATGATGATGATGATGCAAGGCTAGTGCTGACAGAGGATTGGAGGATGAAACAACAACAGGAGCCTGCAGGAATCCACCTCTTAGACTGGAGGCATGTGCCAACTGAATGCCCACTAAACGGAAGACAGAACTCAAAGAAAACAGAACCACTGCAAAACATAACAGATAGGATGAAAATATCCTAGAAAATACAAAGAGCTTTATGAGAGATTCCCAGAACATGAAAGATGAAGAGAGGTGTGAGGAAAGGAGAGTAAGGAGAGGGAGGGATGGATGGATGGATGGATGGATGGATGGATGGATGGATGGATGGATGGATGGATGGATGGATGGATGGATGGATGGATGGATGGATGGATGGATGGATAGACTGATACTTTAAAAATCTCTTTTGGGAAATTGTGCTTTACATACAGCAAAAAAAGAAATAGCAGAGAAGGGGAGAGGAAGATGAGAGGAAAACAAGGGAAAAGGGGAAGTCCTGGTGTGTGGGGGAGCCCATCTGATATTTTCTTGTCGCAGGACCTGGACCAGACTGTCAGCTGGTCTGGATGAAGCTATAAGACCAGCTACTGTTCTATTAAACAAAATGTATAGTCCAACATCTGAAGGAGGACAGCATCTGTTCTGTGTTTAACTTTGAGAATGATTTTGATTTATGCTGTTTGTTCTAAATCTGACATATTATTGTATTCCTCACTACATAGTGAAAATACAAACAAGCGGAAAGTTAAAAGTGTTTGGTTTCATAAAGGAGGCTTTCTTTGCGTTCAGATGGATCACCATGAATTCTGCCTTTTTAATTGTTTGATGCATTTTTTAAGTAAAACTTTTGGAGTAAGCATAAACTTGAATTACTTTTTTTTAAATTACTTATTTTGGGGCACAAATTTTGTTTTTAGGCTTTATGGAAAAGTTATTGAATTCATGCTTTTATTTTGAAATTCTTGAACTTGTATTAAATTATTAGTGATCCAACAGGAAACAAACAAAACTCAGTTCAAAAATAAAATGAAACGTTTCTTTGAAACCATTCAAGCTCAAACTAATCAAAAGTCATCAAATCAAATTCCTTTAATGAATTAAAAACAATTTTAGATCAAGTATTTTTTTTTAGTTGTTTCTTACTTGAATATGTTGAAATAATTTTGCCTTCTCGAGTGTTTTTTTTACTGTCAATTTTAAATTAACCCTTCAACACCTACTATGTTAAATGTTAAATTAAGATGTTAGTAGTGAAAAACAGACGGTCTTTGGACAGATGATCAAAATCTCTCCTCTGATTGGATGAGTTCTTGTTCCAGATTCAGGTCCAACAGGTTCAGCTGCTGTAACTGAAGCTAGCAGTGGAGAAGAATTCAACAGAAGTATTTGAACATGGAGTCTCATCTTGAACCAATGAAAAAACAACCTCCTGCTTCCTCATTCTTCACACATAGTCACATTAATTGAAGGAAAACAAACATTCATTAAAACTTCCAATAAAACATTTAGCTAAACTAAGTTTTTTCAGCTACACCTCAATATACATATAGTAACAAATCAATCACAGCAACACAGAGTTTAAGTATTTTGGAAATTACGTTTAAAATAAAGATCACATTGACAGGTTACAGATTGAGTTGAACAGAAGATATCAATCTGAATGTGTTTTAATGTCAAGTAAAAAGTTGTGTACCACATAAATACAGTAGTAGTGAAAAGTATCATCACTCTACAGATACTTTTAAAACCTGTTTCTGTTCACATGGAGGTTTGATTAAATAAACAGATGTGGTGACATTCCTGTTAGACAGTAATCAGGGTGTTTAGCTGAGGGTGTGGAGCTCAGGAATCACATGATGACACAAAACACCCACAAAACACCCTAATGCTAAATGTTGGATTGATGAGCTTTAGCTATGATGTTTTCTGGACAGTAGCCTAGTTTTAAACACAGGCAGCTGGAATCCAGTCAGTCACCCTCCAAAGCTGATCTAACAACAAAGGTGATTTTAGGCTGAATTCATGACAGAGATTTTGACTTGAAAGAGTAAAGAAAGCTGCACTAGACTCCTGCAGCTCTGCATGATGGGTGTTCTGTGGAATGTTTAGATGAAATTCCACTAAGTGGAATGAAGCTGATGGCTTCATTAAAGCTTGTTTTACTGTTTTGAGTCAAAAAATGTAAGAAATTCACTCATTTTCACTGTTGTGGACCACGCTGCTCTTCCTTTTGTGTGTTAACACACTCAAGGAAATAAAGTTGAGTGTGAAATTCCTTATTGTGTATTTATGTTCTGCTTCCATCTTTCAGTTTAAAGCTGTCGAACTCTAGTCTGACTGGTTTTAGCACTGATGCCTACAAAAATATTAGGGTCTCTGCAACTTCAGGCTTTTTCCCTACTCATGGTAACATGATGAAAGCTTAACTTGTTCAGTAGCAGGTTGCAGTTTGAGAGATTAGCTCATGGCACTGTACTTTCTGACAAACTAATAGATGTTGTTGGGTTTTTTTTATGACAAAGAGACAAGTGAGAACAACAAAGCAAATCTCAAAAGAAGTCAACGTGGTGATGATGGGTTTATATTACATCATTTCAACATGTCACAAAAATCCAGCCATGGTCAAGTAAGATCATATCTCTTTTTACGCCAGAGGCCTCCTACGATGCTCCTCCAGGCCACCAGCCTGCGTGAATTACAGGTTTCCCTGCTCCAACACACTTGATTCAAAGGACTGAATTTCCTGCTCAGCATTTCATAAAGTTCTGCTGAAGCCTGTTAATAACAGGTTCACCTAAATCAAGTGTGTCAGAGCAGAAAAACCTCTAAAACATGCAGGACTCTGGGCCGTGAGCAGATTTGGAAACCTCTGTTTTATGTGATAAAAATTGTCTGACCCAACTACTTTTGCATGAACATTGCCCTCTGCTGGACAAAAAATGTATCTTCCCCAAATCTCTAACATGATAACAAATTCCTGGTTGACTTAAAGACTTCACCAGCATGTCTGAGACACACATTACTACAGTCTGTGCTTTCCCTTGTCAAAATCAAAAGTTCTTCATTGATAAGTGAAGCAAAAGTTAACATTTTTTTACTAACAGGACTTGCTGCTTAGTTTGGATGCTTTTACCACAGCAGATAGATGGATGAGTTGAAAACTGTCCGACAAGCCTGCAGCTTTGTGTCTCCGACGCCTGCTGCTGCAGTTCTCACCCACTTTCCAGTTGAGTTCAGGTGAGTTACTGTGTATAACAAAAGCTGCTAGTTTGATACTGATAATTGTCAAAAGTAGTGGAATTACAGTAATGTATTACTTTCAATACTGTTAATAATTTAACCTAAAATCACAACCTGAGCCTGTCTAAAAACATACCTGTTTAGTGGATGTGCTGGGATCAGACCAAGTAATGTTATGTTACAGCTACTGCAGCTGCAAAAATAACAACTTACTGTTAGACCTGACATCCTTGATCTCTCATCATTACTAAATTTGCTGCATCGACGTCAGCCTCAGACCTGGCATTAGTTGGGTGGTTCATGGCTGTTCTTTCACCTGATCCAGGTAAACCATGGTGAATTGATCCTTCCTCCTCATCTGCTTTAATTTGTAATAGGTGATGGGCATGCATCTGCTTTACGAAAGTAGGAATTACACACCCAGGCCCATAGCAAAAAAGCAGAAAAGCAAAGCTATTGCCTTAGGCCCCAAGCTGGTTAGGAGCTCCAGAAAATTACTGTTCATGAAATAAATGCAGTAATAAACTGTGTAAGCTCAGCGTTGCAACAAGCAGCAGACCAAAGTTTTAATAACTTATTTAGTGAAGTAAAACAGAGCTAAAATATTTGAAAACCCCTAATGTTCCTTGTGTGATATTGGTGATTGAAACAAATCTAACAATTCTCAAATGAATTAGACACAGGCTGAATTAGTGGAGGAGGTGATTAAAGGAGAGAAAAGTGGAGAGGCAGAGCAGGAAGGTCAATCAATTTTTATTGTTATTTGCATCTGATTATATTTAAACTATTATGCATATCATATATTAAATTTCTCATATCGCATTTACACACTCTGTGTTTAGTGTGCAGCACAGAATGGGAGTTCACAGGTTTTAAACTAAATAAACAGCATGCAGGAAGTTTGGACAGACAGCAGGTGATTCCAATTTCCAACTTATTGACATAAATTACTTTGTTAAATGATTAATCATTTTGTTTTTAACTAAAACTGACTAAAAATAGATTATAACCTTTTGGAGTTTTTGTCGACTAAAACTGGACTAAACTAACGTGTACAAGGAAGACTAAAATGGAGTAAAACTAATAAGCATTTTAGTCCAAAAGACTAAGACTAAGACTAAAACTCAGATGGCTGCCAAAAACATCAAGTGAAAGGAGCTTTTCTGCTTTGAAGCAGATAAAAACATACATGAGGTCCACTCTGACCAAGAGAGACTCTCAGGACTGGTATTTATGTCAATTGAGCGTGATGATTGTTGGTCTTTGGATAGCCTAGAACATTGTCATTGCCTTTGCTCAAGCCAAGGCTCGCAAACTGCAGTGTGAGTCATTTTGCACACAATGCACTGCAACAGATGATTTTGAGAAAAGTTTTTAAAAGCCTTGTTTTTAGTCATATTATCTTATTTTTAGTCTAAAACTAAAAATGTGTTCTTATCTGCAGAACAGCACTACTTTTAATAAGGTAAATATTCTTAATGATCAATGTTTTTTCCATTGGCAGATTTTTTTACTCAAAATTTGATCATATTTTAAAACATTTACATTATTTCAAATAAGGCATTTTTTGTAAAACAAAAGGAACAAACAAAGCAAATGACACTGTCAAGTTAATTAAATAAGGACAATCAATCGACAGGGTTGTCACAAGCTGTCAAGAAGTATTCTTTGAATAAATATCTATTTTATTAGCGCACCACCAGAGAGACGATAGACTGATCGCCCCGAAACTTAAAGGGTCAACCCCTTCACAATAAATGTTCACGTGATTGACAGTAAAATTAGTTCATCTAAGTACCGTCTCACACCTTCACCCCAGGGGTCGTGTTAAAGGAAATGTTTCTGTATTTGATGGGGTTTTTTTTTTTTTACTTTGACAAAAAGATCTGAAGACCGTCGGTCAATTTGACAGATTACAATCACACACCTGTGTGTGTACACACTTGCCTACCATCAGACCGCTGTTAAATAACAGCAAGGCAGCTGTGGGGCTGCGAGCAACTGTTTCTCACTCCGTGACTGCTGATAGACACCTCGGGCCTCATTTATAAAACTTGCTAAGACAGGTCTGAGTTGCGTAAGTCACTCTCTCCGCAAACTTTGAGATTTATATTTAAAAAAGCATGATAGAAAAATGTGCGTAACTTTATGGAAACTTTGAACCTAAGCACATTTTGGAAACGTGAAACCTGCAGCACAGCCGGTGAGATAACATGGTGAATTTGAGACATGTTTTCAGACCCTCGCTCGCACACACACACACACACACACAGGCAAAACCAACACTCACCCTCCACGCGCGCATCTCTGAACAGAAAAAAAAAAAACCAAGAATTTGAACAAAAATATGTCGCATTTAGAAGATGTAACGCCGCCAAATGCGTTTGTTACGACCCTTGAGGGTCTAGGAGCAAAAACAGGGTCTAACAAAAGGAAGTGGGTAAATAAAGAGAGGTTTGTAAAGTAAAAAGTATTTTCATTTATTCTCAAACAAAACAGAAGAGGTATATTCACAATAAAAAGGTAAACTAAGGCACTCTTCACTAATACCAATAAACAATTAACTAAAAGAGGGAGGATAAGCCTCAGAAAATACTAAATACTAAACTAAAGATGCTGAAAACAAACTGAAAATGGCTATTAATTGCCAACTAACAACACTAAAGAAATGACCAAACAGAAACGCTGGAATCCCAGCCCTAAACTCCAAAAATAACTGAAACTGCTAGAAACCCAGCCACCAAACAACTCTCCAATATTACTTTTACTTTTTAGCACTACTCACTAGTGTAGCGTTTTGGAATAACTATTTAGTTATTTTAACTACACCCTCTGTAAATTCACTAATAAGTTTTGGAAGTTTTATATGGAGAAAATATCTCCAATACTATCACTTATATTCAGTGTTTACAGGAATTATCTAGGTTCTTTGAAAGAGTACAGTGAATTGAAATACCTTATTAATAACGTGAACTGAGGCAGATAAAGATTGAACAATCGTTTAATTTGAAAAACCTAAGAACACAGACAGATAAGACAGTTTGAAAGTTTGATGTAAACACAATTAATATTCTTAAACATGTTGAGGATGTTAAAGATAGTTTAATTGTGAGTTTTAACGGACCGTAGCATATG
>SSNR01000213.1:1001693-1023591 GCA_006937965.1 Callopanchax toddi
GCAAGCTCATTGTCATGTTCATAGCTGTTGTCCAGTTGTGCCAGCTCTGGTGACTTTAAACCTTCAGTGTCGATGATCACCATGAAGTCACAGTTCAGAAGGTTTCTGACGTCTTCATTGACTTTGATGAGCAGCATGAAGGCACCTCGAGTGCATCGACCACTGCTGACTGCAAACTGAACTCCAAACATGGTGTTGAGGAGAGTGGACTTTCCTGTGCTCTGAACTCCAAGAACTGTGACCACCAGGATCTTGTTGTTTGGAGACACCAAGTCATTGAGCTGAGAGAGAACATCACTCACCCATCTGAGAGGAATGTTGGAGGCATCTCCATCTACAAGCTCAACAGGAAATCCATCCAGCAACAACTGAGCACAAAGTTTAGGCAGATGCTGCAACTGTTGACGTGATGGGTTTGTTTCTGGAAGGGAAAGAGAAGCTTCATAGATCTGACCCATTTCACGGAAGAAGTGTTCAGTTCCCAGTGAGCTGCTGGAGAGTTGTCTGTCAATTTCTTTCATTTCCCCTTTGTTTTCAGAGTCCTTTCTCCTTTCCTTGTAAATCTCTCTGAGCCTAGACAATTTTATAAGAGACAGGTTATCCAGGTTCATTCTCAACCATTTCAGGAAGTAACACCTCTCTGTTTCAGGGCTGGATATTGCAAGTATGAAGTGTGTCATTGCTGGGGATACATCATGAGAGTTTTGCTGGTTTCGCAGCTCTTTTTTCTGCTCTTGAAGTGTGCTTTTGTAGATCTCTATGTTTTCAGTACCAATCCTTTGAAGATGAAATTCTTCCTTTTCCAAGTATGTCAGTTCTTTCCATATCTGGCCTTGCAAAGGAAGTTGATCTTCTTTGTATTTTAGAATGTCTTTGATTTCTGCAGTGATGGCATCTGCTTTTGTCTTTCCAGTTTGGCACTCTGGAGAGTCTTCATCTACTGAGATTTTCAGGTCATGTGCAACATCAGCCATCTGCTCTATTGACATCTTCATATGTGGCCTGCAAATTATATCGCCTATAGTTTTCCTTAACATTTTGACAAAATCTGCATTATTTATCTGTTTTGTCTTTATGATTATATTGTTTTTAGTTAAGCACAAGTTGTTAGCCAGTATTTTTAGAGCATCTGAGCTAAAACTTTTGCTTTGATGGTTTCCCACCAATATAATCTGTTTGTTGTAGTTCTTGTTAGTCAGCAGTTTGCACTCAGGGTCCAGCTGGTCAAAGAACACAAAAACTGCTGCAGATGTCTGACACAAAAAGGAGAATTGTGTTTCAAATGAAGTGATGTCACCTCGAAGGTTAGCTATAGCTACTGGCTCACTGAAAATATCCATGTTTTTGTTTCCACAGGGAAGGTACCAGGTGATTTCAGTCAGTCCATTGGATATTTTTCTTGGAGTGTCTCCACTCTCCATGTTGCGATGAACGAAGGTGTCATGGTGCTGCTGAGAATTACTCAGAAGTTTATTGAGGATCTCTGATTTAGACAAAGAACACTCACCAAGTCTCACAAAGGAGATCAGTGGTAGTTGAGAAAGAACTATTCTTTCTTCTATGAAGCCCTTGGATTCTGAGAGAGCCTGAGGTCTGTACTTCTTAACTATGTCTCTCATGGCCCACAGCATGAGTGTGCTCTGTTTGGTATCACAGTTAGGGAGCAGCAGAGGAACAGAGAACTGACACATGGACATCTTTAGAGCCAGTTCTTGATGAACAAACCCATCAGAACACAGGAAGAGAGCAGTGATGATATCAAGAGGGTTCAGCAGATCATCTGTGTTTCGACTGTCAATCAGTTTATCAAGATCAAATTCTGAAGTCTTTGAAGTCTCATCAAAGTTTTGTTCATATAATGGACCTTTCCCATTTCTTGCTGTTACGTTAACCATCATCAGTTTCTTTAGAAAACAAAATGGAAGATCTGATTTGCACTTTGGATGTTCATTAGTGATGGTCTTCTTGTTGATCTCTAGTATACTGCTGAGTGAGAGCTTCTCTTTGTAGAACTGCTTAAATCCCAGATCCTCAAAAAATCCCTGCAGGTCAATCTCTGTGGAGATAAAAACATATATAAGTATGATATTTGATTATGAATAACAATAATATTTCTTGTATTTTTAGGGTGACCATATTTTAATTTTGAAAAAGAGGAAACTTGGCTTGCAAAACACGACTAAATAACCTGTACTGTTTAATAAAGAAGACTTTAACCTATTTTGAGCATGAAGTCTTTGTGTGGATAACAATCTTCAGATATTCTTTCAAAAGTCAACAAGTACAAAGTTTGCAATACTAATGCCATAACCACTGAGCCTGCTGCCAGTTTCCTCAGGAAAATCTTTTGAAATAGTGTCTGAAATTTTTTTGAAATGAAATGCTACGACCTGCTCTTTGTTGTCTCTGAGAGGGATGACATCACATGCAAGAGCCTGCTTTATTCACACCAGTTAAATTTAGTACATGCCTATTTCCAGTATAAAACAATAAAACCCGACCATTTTCTTTAATCTGTGAAGGTTTTGTTTTGATCAGTTTATATCTGATTCAACCCCCTTTATAAGTACGTAATAACACTACACTGGTGTCTTCCATCTGCCTTTTGACAATACCCATAGATTCTCTATGTGGTTCAGGTCAGGCCAGTTTGCTGTCCAATCAGAGCTCAGTAACACCGTGGTCATTGAAGCAGCTTTTGATATGTTTGGCAGTGTGGGCAGATGCTATGTCCTGCTGGATAATACAATCAGTATCTGCATAAAGATAGTCAGTAGAAGGAAGCATGAACATCTCTAAAAAGTCCTGGTATAGGCTGTGTTGACTGTCACCTTCAGAAAACACAGTGAACCAACACCAGCAGATGGCATGCCCCCAAATCATTACTGACTGTGGAAACTTCACACTGGACTTGAAACAACGCATATTCTGTGCCTTTCCAATCCACAGTATTGGCAGGACCACTAAAACAGGCAATCCGGTCTCTGTACAACCAAAGCATTAGCTAGTCCACATTCTGAACACAAAGTTGAGTTTGCTCCAGGTTGGCCTCCACCAGGACTGTGCCTGGTTCCCAATCCTTTTGTGGTGTTCATGGACAGAATCTCAAAGCATAGTCATAGCGAGGAGATTGCCAGGATTGAGATTGAGGTTTGGGAACCTCAGCATTCGGGGAGGCATGTAACTTTGTAGGTAGAGTGGCCGGTCTGGCAACTGGAGGTTTGTTGGTTTGATCCCAGCTCCAGCTGGGTTGCCTTGTCATTGTGTCCTTGGGCAAGACACTTCCCCCACCTTGTCTAATGGTGGTGGTCAGAGGAATATGGCGGGTATGTATAGTATCCCCTGTCAGTGTGCCCCAGGGCACCTGAGGCTACAATGTAGCTTATCACCACCAGTGTGTGTGAATAGGCAAATGACTGTTAATGTTGTACAGCGCTTTAGGGAGTGCAGAAAACTCAAGAAAGTGCTCTATAAATACGGATAATTTACCATCCCATCTTTGCATTTGACGGATGATGTAATTCTGTTTGTATCACATCACATTCAGTGTGGTTTGAAGTTTTATGTTGAAGCAGCTGAGATTAGAGTCTGCTTCTCTAAGTCTGAGGCCATGGATCTTGACTAGAAAAGGAAAGAAGGCTGTCTCTGGGTTGAGATTTGTTTTCTGTCTCAAGTGGAAGATTTCAAGAATCTTTGTATTTTGTTCACTAGTGATGATAGTATGGAAATAGAGCAGTTTATGGAGCGGGAGATTAACCAAAATGTCGGGGCATCACTTTTAGTAACAAGGGTGTTGGAGGTCTGGAGAGAGGCTGGGCTTAAAAGAGCTCTGTCATCCAGGAGGTGCTTGGAGTTGAGCCCCAGCTCCTTCATATTTAAATGAGTCAGCTGAGGCGGTTCAGGCATCTGATTAGGATGCCTCTTCCCCCTGGGGGTTTTCAAGACACATCCTACTGAGAGGAGAGCCCTGGGAAGACCCAGGACTTGCTGAAGAGATTGAATATCCCTTTTGATCTGGGAATTCCTTGAGGTCCGCCAGACGGAACTGAGGAGAAGGCTTTCTGGACTTTATTCCTGGACCTGTGATCTCTTCACCCTTACTTTGGATAGATGCACATAGATTGATTGAAGGAGTGGTGGGGGTTTTCTATGTTGATTTTTGGTTTGGTTACTTAATTGGCTATTTCCTCTACTCATGTATGCAGGTGTAACAAGAGGCTTACTTGTACTCTCTGGCAGCACATTTTCAAAGGCCTGAATGCTGTCCTCTCCTGGACTCAAGCTACTCAGTGTTGGGGTGTTGGCATCTGCTATTTTTTGTGGCATTTCTTCCTCTTTGCAGCTGGTCACGGTACTACTCACAACCTCTCCAATGGAATTGTCAAGAAACTGAGACATTATCTCACTGCTGATAATATTTACAGATGTCTTCCAGTCATGATAAATATCTGTGATAATAAAAATACAAAAACTTGTTATGGTAAAGCACAAATTGCATAAAATACAATATCATACTCTGCTTGAAAGGAGAAAAAACTCAATTGACTGAGTTTTACCATTTGTAATAGTCCGACTGTCATCAATACAGTCAGAACATGGTGTTATTAGAAAATTCTCTGGTTCCTTATAGCAAACTTTGCCAGCTGAATCATCTTTGTTGTTTACCTTTGAATATATGAAAAAAAAGAAAACGTAAGTATCCCATACACATGATTTTAACAGTCTTACAATTGACCCATTATTACATTCTTTATTTTTGTCAGTATGGACATTTACAAAGTGGATATACCTCCTTTTTTGATAACGACTTTTTAATGTCATGTTTCTGCTGGTTATTCAGACTGCTTCTTTCTGAAAGTAATTAGAGACAAGTGATTTACACCTTTATTGTTCACAAACTGCATCTACAAATTCTGCTGCATTACCTGGATCACAAATACCATAATTGGTTCCATTACAAAAAAGAATCTCCACAAAAATAAAAAGAAGAGTTTTCATTAATATATATTTTCTTTCAGATTAGTTTCTGCTAATCACATATATACAAATGAATGTAGCATCTAATAACAACAACAAAAGAAAAGAAAAGTATTATATTCCTATTAAACCCTCTAACTGATTACTGCTGCAAAAATCACTGAGGTAGTCAAACAACTACACAGCGATGGAGCCCCATGGGTGGATGAGGTTCGTCCTCGGTATCTCAAGACTATGGATGTTGTACGTCTATTGTGGTTGACACGTCTCTGCAACATTGCGTGGTCATCGGGGGTAGTTCCTGTTGAGTGGCAGACTGGGGTGGTGGTTCCCATTTTTAAGAAGGGGGACCAGAGGGTGTGTTCCAACTATATGGGGATCACACTCCTCAGCCTCCTTGGAAAGGTCTACTCCAGGGTACTGGAGAGGAGGGTCTGGTCGATGGTTGAATCTTGGACTGAGGAGGAGCAATATGGTTTTTGTCCTGGTTGTGGAACTTTAGACCAGCTCTTTACCCTTGCTAGGATGATGAAGGGGTCATGGGAGTTTGCCCAAAATATCCACATGTGTTTTTGTGGATTGGAGAAGGCTTATGACCGTGTCCCCATGGGCACCCTGTGGGGGGTGCTCCAGGAGTATGGGGTGGATGGTCTTTTGTTAAGGGCCATTCAGTCCCTGTACCAGAGGAGTGTGTTTGGTCCACATAGCGGGAGAGAGGTCTAACCCCAAGTGGAGGAGTTTAAGTATGGATGGATTGGAGTCTTGTTCATAAGTGAGGGATTGGAGCAGCATCTGCAGTGACGGAGAAGCTGAACTGATCGGTCATGGTGAAGAAGGAGCTGAGCCAGAAAGCAAGATTCTCGATTTGCCGGGTAATCTATGTCCCAGTCCTCACCTATGGTCATGAGCTTTGGGTAATGATCAAAAGAATGAGATCATGGATACAAGCAGCTGAAATGAGTTTCCTTCGCAGGATGGTCAGGCTCAGCCTTAGAGATGGGGTAAGCAACTTGGACATCCAGGAGGGATTCAGAGTAGAGCCGCTCCTCCTCCACACTGAAAGGAGCCAGTTGAGGTGGTTTGGGCATCTGGTTTGAATGCCTACTGGATGCCTCCCTTGGGAGGTGTTTTGCACATGTCCTGTCAGCAGGAGGCCCCCAGGTTGACCCAGGATATGCTGGAGGAAACACATCTTCTGGGAAAAAGGTGGCCTGGGATGCCATAATTGGGATGCTACGCTGCGACCCGAACCCAGATAAGTGGAGGAAGGTGAGGTGAGGCTTTTTATTTTCATCTGGGGATCAGACTGCCAAAGCTCCCAACTTTGGTCTGCTACCCAATTTACAAAGTACTGGACCCTTCTTGTTCCTCCTGCAGGTGGTGGGTCCGCAGGTGGATAAACCCATGTAACCAGTTTGGGCTGAAGCCGGCCGGGCTTCATGGGCGAAAACCCAGCCACCAGGCGCACACTCATAGGACCCAATCCCAGGCCTGGCTCCAGGGCAGGACCCCAGTAACCCTTCAGGCTGGATACGCTGGTGCTTTGATGTGTTATCCATAAAAGGTCATCTGAACCGCCCTTTGTCTCACCTTTCAGCTAGGACCAAATTGACATGGGAAATCCCACCAGGGGAAAAAAGCCCAGACAACATAGCTCTTAGGATCACTAGGGCACTTAAGACTCCACCACGGTAACATGGCAGTTCAAGAAGGTGAATATATTACTATTTACATAAAAATATTTAGACAGTACACAACAAATTGTGTTGTCTGGGAAAAAACAGTAAATTGTATTAGTTGATGTTTACCTTCGTAATTTTCGTCAATATTTGTCTGGCAGAGAGAATTTCCTGTTAGTGGAGGATCCATTATGTCCTCAGAGGGAGGCTTACCAGTCCACACAATGTCAGTTATTATCTTTTGATAAATGAGAAAAATACATTTGAATATCTCAAAAACATATCATTAATGTGAATGTAATAGAATTGTACGGGGTGCCATAGGACCTACTCCACCAAACCCTAACCATTTCCTTCACACATACAACAATAGGCACACACAAACACACACCACTACAAGCATGCACACACACTACTAAACTCTCACACACACACACACCTACACACACACAGACAGACCACTACAAACATGCACACTCTACTACAAACATGCACACACACTAAGGACATACATGTGTATGTGTGCAGATACAAGTAAGAATTAGAGGTCATACATGTGTGTATGAGCTAATAGTATTGTGAATGAGAAGTTATACAAGTGTGTGTGAGAGCTAATACTAATGTGAATGAGGGGCAATTTTGCCCAGAAGAGGTCAGGCTAGCTATCTTAGCAACTGGATGCTAAAAAACGAATCGGAGACATGGCTAATGGGGTTGTAACTAGGTGTAAACTCACAGCGGTCTGGCCAGCCTCCACTTCAGAAATGACACTAAAATCAGCCCTCATTCGAGTTTTACATCTGGGACAGTGGAATGAGACGCGGAGTTACGTTGCTTTTATTTATGAGTGCCTTTCAAAATAAAAACGTATGCTTGTAGTATGTGTGCATCAGTGTTGCCACAGTTACTTTGAGAAAGTAGTCCAACTACTGATTACTGTTTACTCCTTTAAAAAGTAACTTAGTTACTCTAAAGTAACTAAGTTAGATTACTAGTTACTTTTGTAGTTACTTTATTAGTGACATTTAGCTGCCGATGACTCCTCCCCCTGCCTCAACATAAAAATGACCTCCAGTTTTACTAAAACTCTCTTTATTAGAAGTAAATTTTAACAGCAAGTCAACAAAATGGATCTTCTGACATAAAAGTTGATCTTACAAACTATTTCCTGAAAAAAATACTAGTTTTGATGAAGTATAAATTAAAGACAGTCTTTCTTGGCCTGACATTTAACACTTTTATAGCAAAACTACCTTTTATAAAATAACTTGTTTATTATTGTAACTATTACATTTATTTTAACATGTTTTATGAACATTAGAACAAACCTTAATCTTATCATCTTTATCTGACACAAACTCTAAATACTGACTGTATTTATTCCAGATAGAAAATGATCATCTCTCTCCTCCATAGCTTTTTTTTTTAATATTCATGTTGCTGCAGCTTGGTTTTTACAGTATTTACCTGAAATTCAAGTCAACCCTAACCCTACCTGAACCCCTTTTTCAAAATATACTTTTTGGAAAAAGTTTTCTTTGACAACAAAATCTCATCTTTTAGAAAGATTTTTTTAATCAAAAAGCATATTTAAATTTAAAGTATAGTAAAATGTACAACTATGCCTAAAATTAAACACTTTATGGCAAAACAATAATAATCTGTGGCGTGACTTACAGTAATCTAACATTCTGAGCAGCTCCTCTGATCAGCTCTGTTCCCAGACTCACCTATTATTTCCTTTGAAGCTGTGGGTTTTAGGACAATGGGGATCTAACTTCACTATCTGACAGCTCGTGTTTCTGCTAGCTGCATTGTTTACTGACTGCTGCGCTTGTCACAATGAGTGAAGGATGCATCAAAACATCTCTTTAGTTGCTGCATCATTTATCCAGCTTTATGGAGCTACAGCTACATTCAGGCTGCTAGTGCTGTTGGCTCGACTGTCAGACAGCAGCATCCAGTCAGCTACTCCTTCTCACATCGGTTCTCTGTCGGTTCTCAGTCTTACACTGGTTAATAAAGTCTAGACCCTGAAGATAAGACAAACCGGTTGTTTCAGAGGAGTTAACAAAAATAATGCCTGGGTATTCAGGTAAATACGGTATTACACGTCAGTCTTCCTCATGCTGAAGTGACTCCACACGCTGTCCTTGTGCAAAGATAGAAATGCAGAGTAACGCAGACTGGCTCAAAAATAACTTTAATCAGATTACTGGTTTGTAAATAGTAAAGCATCCGATTATTCGTTAATGAAAAATGACATAATATTAAAGTAACGCGTTACAAAGTAGCATGTTACCACCATCACTGGTGTGCATGCTTGTAGTAGTGTATGTGCATGCTTTTAGTAGTGTATATGCATGCTTGTAGTAGTGTGTGTGTGCGTGCTCGTAGTAGTATGTGTGCGTGCTTGTAGTAGTGTATATGCATGCTTGTAGTAGTGTATGTGTGTGCTTGTAGTAGTTTGTGTGTGTGTGTGCATGCTTTTAGTAGTGTATATGCATGCTTGTAGTAGTGTGTGTGTGTGCGTGCTCGTAGTAGTATGTGTGCGTGCTTGTAGTAGTGTATATGCATGCTTGTAGTAGTGTATGTGTGCGTGCTCGTAGTAGTATGTGTGCGTGCTTGTAGTAGTGTGTGCATGCTTGTAGTAGTGTGTGTGTGCATGCTTGTAGTAGTGTGTGTGTGCATGCTTGTAGTAGTGTGTGTGTGCATGTTTGTAGTAGTGTGTGCATGTTTGTAGTAGTGTGTGTGTGCATGTTTGTAGTAGTGTGTGTGCATGTTTGTAGTAGTGTGTGTGTGCATGTTTGTAGTAGTGTGTGCATGTTTGTAGTAGTGTGTGTGTGCATGTTTGTAGTAGTGTGTGCATGCTTGTAGTAGTGTGTGTGTCCATGTTTGTAGTAGTGTGTGTGTGCATGTTTGTAGTAGTGTGTGTGCATGCTTGTAGTAGTAGTGTGTGTGTGCTTATATTGTTGTATGTGTGAGGGAAAGATAGATTTCGCCTTTCTACGGCACCCCATAGAAGTGAATATTAGTTTACACACATATAAAATGCTTGTGTACCTCTGTAGATGGGTCTGTAGATGTCCATACAGGATATTCGTCTTCATCTTGTGTTGAATTAGAGGCCTCATTGAGAGAAATATTTTCCCCCGCACTGTACTCCGGGCTGTAATTATTTACTTTTGCTTTTGTATGTGAACAAAATTATGGGGGGGAGACAAAATAAAAAAAATTACGCTTGTTATTTCTGATAAACTTATGAAAAGGTAAGCAACATATTGTGCATGTTTACTCAAACAGTTATATAGTTAATTTATTATTACTTTCATATGTCTGCTGAATATCAATTCCAAAGGCAGGACATGCTGTTGATGAAGACTCTTCTGTCTCACAAGAAATTATATGAGTTCAAGAGCTTCCTTTGTCTGATCAGCATATGAAATACTGGCTGCTTCACTTAAAAAATATTCACGGAGAACAACAAAAAATAAGATAAAACAGCACAAACAATATTGCTTGTATGTCCTGAAAACTTGGTAAACAGCTGCTGACACTTCATTCACTTTAGTAAAACATGTCTGGCCTTTAAAGTGATAATATGCAGTTTTGCTTGTTTTGGGCTCCCTCTAGTGTCCGTTTTAAATCACTGCATTAAATAAAATAGCCCATAGTTCTTGCTTAGAAACTGCTAAATCTAACTGTTGAAATGTCTCCTCAGCCTTCATAGTTTTCTACAGGAGCAGTTATTTACTCCTTCAAAGAAATCAGCTGTGTTCAAGCAGGGAGAGATTTAAAGAAATCAGGAATCATGAGCTAAAAACACTCCAGAGCTAGCATAACAGCTAGCCACATTGGGTTAGCCTAACCCTCGTGAGACACGTGACTTCCTGGGCACCATGACGGCGACGGAGATCTTGCAATCGTGGTATTCCGTACCTAATCACCAGATGGGGATAAGTGACTTTTCATTAACTCTGTAAAGGGTCATATTAGCACAGACTGGCTCAAGGAAAAGATTTAAAAATATGAAAAACTTGCATATTATCACTTTAAAAGTCCTTGTTTTGCGGAACCAAAACATTTATTTAGAGTCAGAATGTTCAGAATATCCTGCAGCTAGTGAAATTTTTTTTACAGCATTTCAGGACAAAGGCAAAATTATGTTCCAGGATGTGTGCTGCTAGTGAAATCATGATTTAAACTGATTTTACCTTCATAATTATCTTCAATCTTTCTCTGGCAGACAAAATGTCCTGTTATTGGAGGGTCCATTATGTCCTCAGAGGGGGGGTTACCAGTCCACACAATGTCAGTTATTATCTTTTGATAAATGAGAAAAAAAAATAGAATAACTCAAAAACATATCATTGGTGTGAAAGTAATACAATTGTATTTTAGTTCACACACATAAAATACCTGTGTACCTCTGTAGGTGTGTCTGTAGATGTCCATACAGGATATTCATTGTCTTCATCTTGTGTTTCATTAGAGACCTCATTGAGAGAGAAATTTTCCTCCGCACTGTACTCCGGGCTGTAATTATGTACTGTCATTTTTTTTTTTTTGTAAACAAAATTATGGGGGGAAAAATTAAAATAAATGCTTATGTTGTCTCACTTAATCCTTTTAAGAATAAAAACAACTGCAAGTAATAAACAATAAGACAGACGGTATTGTTTGTATGTCCTGAAAACTTAGTAATCAGCAGCAGACACATCTCTCACATAAGAATGCTTGTGAAAACACATTATATTTGTTCACCAAATAAGCTAAATGTGTGTTTCTATAGTGAAACCATGATCTAAAATGATTTTACCTTCATCATATTCTTCAGTGTTCTCAGAGACAGAATTTTCCAGTCTTAGATGGTCCGTTGTGCTCTCACTGGAAGGCGTACCAGGTAAATCTTCTTCATACTTTTTGTAAAATGATAAAAAGAAAGTTTAAATATCTCAAAATTTTACCTTTAAGTGAATACTGTTTGAAATGTATTTTTTTATAGACATGTATAAAATAACAGGTGTACCTCTGTCAGAGTGTCTGCAGACTGCCAAACAAGATTTTCACTGTCTCCATCCTGTATTTCTTCAAGAGTCATGTGAAGTGAAAGGGCATTCCATGCGCCAAAGGGAGGATGTACTTCCTGTGATAACTGTTGTGTATAAAGGGTCAGTTTTACAGGAGATTTAAAAAAAAAAATACAAAATTATGCCTTGTGAAATAATATGGAGAAGATAATGTATTAGATAGATAGAAGATATTATTTTAAGTGAATGGATGTTGTTAAGCTGCTTAACTTTGACCTATGACCCATTGGTTTATAAAATAACCCTTAACATCAAAGACTTAGTAAGTGTGGAGTGAGGTAATACATAACTTACATCTAAGTTGAAAATTAAATCTGTCTCACTGACTGACTGAATCTATGAAACATAGTGGAAATCTGAAATAATCAAGTTTTAGGGACAAAACTTCAGTTTCCCCATATCTTTCCATCATATGCTTTTTCTGGAAGGCATTGTCATCATTAGCAAACTATGGGTTTATAGAAAATACCAGTATAATTTTGCACAAAGAAGTTGATTCCAAAGAAGCTATCTAATCAAGATATCAAGATTTCTAATCAAGATATCTCTAGTACACTTTACCAACAAATATTCAGAAGATGATTGAACCTAGAGTTAGCAGTTATATGTTGAAAGGAACTAAAGTCTTTAAAAAACCTTGATTTAGAACCAGAATAAAGGAAATGAGTATTTCAGTAAATGGGGTGAAATTAAGGGAACAACCTTAGTTTGGAAATTAAAGAATCAACGTTGCTTAACATATTTAAAAGATGTATTAAATTAGATGTATTGCAGAATTATAAAATTGTAAATTGAGTCAGTGTCTGTGATTAATTTGGAAATTAAGAATATGAATATAGGCTGCATGGTGGCGCAGCTGGTTAGCACTGTTGCCTCGCAGCAAGAAGGTCGTGGGTTCGCGTCCCGGCTCTGCGGCCTCTCTGCGTGGAGTTTGCATGTTCTCCCCGTGCATGCGTGGGTTTCCTCCGGGTACTCCGGTTTCCTCCCACAGACCAAAGACATGACTGTCAGGCTAATTGGGCTGGTGAAATTGTCCTTAGGTGTGAGTGGGTGTGTGGTTGTTTGTCTCGTTCGTCTCTGTGTGGCCCTGCGATGGACTGGCGACCCGTCCAGGGTGTCCCCCGCCTCTCGCCCCTTGACCGCTGGAGATAGGCACCAGCTGCCCCGCGACCCTCTGTGGAGGAATAAGCGGCTACAGAAAATGGATGGATGGATGGATGGAAGAATATGAATAAGATAAAAATTGTAAGTTTGTAAAAATATGAATGGATCAAGGATTCTGTTTGGTAACTAGGGGCAGAAAATATAAACATTTTTCTTCCTTATGCCCCTTTTCATTCATGTGTATTGTTATTGTGTTTGTTTATTTTGTTTGTCTTTTAAATTTTTGTTTTGAATGAAATAAATAAATCTTCTGGCTCTCGAGGCAAGCGGACGCGTTTCCCCTTCTCTCCCTCCCTCCCCCGTCTTCCCTCTCTGTCCTGTCAACTTTCTCCAGAGAACCCGCCTGCATCTCCCTCTGGACTTTTAACCATGAATTGAATCAGCTGGTAGGAACGGATTGACAAATTTCTTTTTTCCCCACTATTTGAAGATGTTTACATAATTGGATCATGGCAACCGGGTTCTACTGTTTGGCGTGTGTGGGATCCGGTTTTTTGGCAATTTGGACTTGCGGGACTGATTGGCAAACAAACCCGGGCTCTGTGGATGGTGCCGTGCTGTGTGTGAACTCTCAATCTGGCTGGATGAGCTGAGGCAAAGGGCTGGATGCTCTGTGATCTGGTCGCATTTTCAGACTCATACGCAGGAAAACATCTCAGAGGAATACTCAGCAGCCATCTGGCTGTGGTTTCGGACTGGTCAGCAGAAAGATGAACAGCTGAGAGGAATACTCAGCTGGCTGGTGGATTCAGACCCATATTTGGCTGTTTGGAGAGACCTAGAACTGCTAACACTAATGGCAGAAGACATTTTTTTACTGCCTGCTTCAAAACTTTATCATCTCAAAATTCGACCTCCCTGCTGGTCTTGGAAAAGGCTGAAGGCTCAACAACTACTCCAGAAAACAGCTGGAGGCTGGTACTCCACTAACCCCCTCCTCCCCATCCTCACATGTACTGATTACAATACACACATCTACTGATGCACAAACACGCCTCCCTACACTTCAACGTTCACCTTGGACCTGATGACCTCATTCCCCTCTAGAGTGGCCTTGGTATAGGCTGCACTCTAGTGGCGGCTTCATGGGGTGGCTCGGAGTTCCTCACTCTCCCATACCTAACTCTCATGTACAATATTTGTGACTGTTTCAGTTTTGTCTGCTTTGAATGGAGTGAGGTGGTTTTTTTCCTGAGTCAAGTCTCCATCTCCCCTATGGAGTGCAGAGAAATTAAACATGTTTTTTTAAATCCTTACGCAACTTCCCTCTTATTTACCATCTATCCCCCTCTGCATCAAAAGGGTGTGCCCTCAGGCAGCGTCCACGATCTACCTATTCCTGTAATGTGTTCTACATGTTCTGTGTGTCAAATCTTGGTCAGGTTGTACTGAACGCATATCATTGTACCAGGACACTGGTTCAATGACAAATAAAGCTTCTGATATCTCATAAGAAGAATAATGCACGCCTCAGGTCCTGGTCTAGGTTGTAGTTGGATTTGTTCCCTTTTCTTAAAGACATTAGCCTACTGGGGTGGTGTTTAGCTCAGTTGGTAGAGTTGCCAGTCTGGTAACCAGAGGGTCACGGGCTCAATACCCAGCTCCAGCTGGGTTAGATTGTCATTGTGTCCTTTGGTAAGACACTTCACCCAACTTGCCTGTGTGAATGTTGGTGGTGGTCAGAAGGGCCAATGGCGCAGAATGGTAACCTCACTTCTGTCAGACTGCTGTGACTACAGACATTAGTCAAAGTTTACCACCACCAATGAGTGCATGAATGAATAATGGAGCTTCTGTCAAAGCACTTTGGGTGTCCTGAAAGATGCTATATAAATCCAATCCATTATTATTACTCTCAGAACATCTGCTGTAGATCATTTCTAGATCTTGTTTTGTTCTCAAACTCTCCACTTCTCTTACCTTATCTACTTTAAGCCTGTATTGTCCACATTCAATCAATCAATCAATCAATCAATCAAATTTTATTTAAAAAGCACTATTCATGCCTGGGGCAACTCAAAGTACTATACAGATTTAAAACCTTAATTGAAAGTTCTCCCAATTTCTTGACTGAATTTTGCACAACAGCCTTCTCAAGGCAGTGGTTATCCCTTTTGCTGGTGCATCTTTTCCTATCACACTTTTTTCTTCCATGCAACTTTCTATGCATGTGCTTGGATTCAGCACTCTGTGAACAAACAGCTGCTTTAGCACTGACCTTTTGTGCTTCTCCTCCCTGTAAAGGGAAGTCAAACACCATCTACTGGACATCTGTCAAGTCAGCAGTCTTCTCCATGACTGTGTATACTGATCCAAACTAAGAGATCATTTAAAGGATCAGGTGACCTTTGCAGGTGTTTTGAGTCTGTTAGATAAAGAGGATGTCACACCATAAACTTCCAGTACTTGACTTTTTCACAAAATTCAAATTTTCTGTGACACTGAATGTTGGGTTTACATAATCTGAAAGCCACAGTCATTAAAACTACAGGAAAGAAAGGCTTGAAATGTTTCACTTTATATGTAATAAATCTATAGAAGTATAACTTACTGAAATGAGTGACAACAAATAATTTAAACTTTTCATGATACTCTAATTTGTTGAGATGTACTGGTACAATGTTGACCTCAAAGGGTTCTCGTATTTTATAAAAATAAAAATGTTTTCTGAACGTACTGGAAGAAGATTCTTCTCCTTACCAACATGTTTATGAAGCAGTGCATCATTAAAAAATAAAACTTTTTTCTCTACCTCCTGCTGCCTGAGCTGCAACTCTCAACACTCGGGGAAACTGCTTGAATTCCACAATACAATTAATCAAACTTGCTGCGACAATGAACTTGTCCAGAGCACTGTAAGGACAGTGATTAGCCCTACTGCCTGTCGTCTAAAACAATAAATGGCAGACAACATGAGATGGTATAAAATAAAGATTGTGGGAAGTATAAAAACACTTATTGTCACATTTTTGTTTTTGATAAATGTGGAATGGGAAATATTTTTCCATACATGATTTCCAGTAAATGCAAGTGTAAAGTGATTTTATTTTGAGAAATTGAAATAATTTACGTACCTCTGAAGTTGTTTCCACAGGAGTATCAGTGTGGTTGTTTGTGCTTTCATCCTTTAGCTTCTTGCAGCACAGATAGTTAAAGCATCTCCTCACTGAAGTTTGAAAAACAGACATGTTTTCAATTTCTATACCAAAATAAAGCTGAGCATGCTTTTTGTAAAAAAAAAATAAAAAAAGAGATCTTTGTTAATTATGTTGTTTAAGATAAAATGTCAAAACCACCACACAGAAAATCATGACTCGTTATGCAAGGTGTCTAAAAATTAAGACAAATGAAATTTGAGAACTGATTAGATTTCAGAGAATGGGTTTGATCTAGTTTAATATATATAGTTGCAAATTTTTATAAAGGCAACATCAGGACTAGATACTGAAGAAAAGTGTCATATTAGAGATATCAGCAGAGTTCAAAATTATCACAGGCTTCAAATTAAAAGACCATCAACAGCAGGGGGCAGCATGCCGTCTAATATTTTTAGTTTGTTCTTCAGATTCGGCACCAGACCTCCTGCCTCATAGCTTCAACATTATACATCTAATAACTATGTTCCCAGGCTAGACTAGCAAATTCAACTATTCAAGAACTACCTTTCTGGCATCCTATTAGTCTTCAAACCAAGCTTTTCACAGTAAAAAGTACTGTGTTTTGAAGAACTCACTGTCTAGTTCTAAGCATCTAGGAGAGCTATCCCATCTGATTTCAATAACTTCTGACTCATCCTGTAGTCAAATAGTATGACTTACTGAAGCAGCATCTTGTTTTTAGACTGATATCAATTTTATCCATTTTGTTTACTTTGTTTGGCACACACAGAACAATATACTACTGTGGGCACTCATAAAGCTAAGACAGAAAATCAGTTTAACAAAGCAGCCAAGGTAAGAAAACAATTGAGTGAAGTACCCAAAAAACGGGTGAAAAAGATCAAATTTCAAGAAGGCTTGGCTCCTTGGAAACAAAATAAAAATTAAGTATTTGTCAAATTATTATAAAATGTATTTTTTTTAATTTGTTTGCTTGATTAATTGAACATGTTCGAAATCAAGACAGCATAACAAAAATAACAATTCTAACTAAATAGAAAACATACGTATTAGAATGGGGTGGAAAGGGGACGAAGTAAAGTTTTCTCAAACTATGATTTATTTTCCTATTTCTTATTTATATATATATATATATATATATATATATATATATATATATATATATATATATATATATATATATATATATTTTTTTTTAGCTAATTTAGCATAAAACTGTTCTATATGATCATTTTTAGAAAATGTTTTAAAAGATAAATGCAAAGCAAAAGGATTTGATCTTTGACATTTTTCCAGTTACATTGTACCTTTTAACTTTTTTTTTCAAAAATTTACTATTCACGTTTTAAATTTAGCCTTTTTTAAAAATATTTTTTGGCAACATGACTTAATTCTAAATGTGCTGACTTTGTTCTCAAAATAAACGAAAAAAGAAAAAGAAAATTGACTGCTTGAAGCATTTTTAAAATTAAAACATAGCATGATATTTTATTAGGATTCATGCCATAAGGAACTATTCATTATTTTTCATTGTTTTGTTTAATATTTCTAGTCATTGCAGATGTTTTTTCTTCACTAAAACAGCCTATCAGAAAAATTACCTTTAAAAACATAATAAATCAACTTACTCTTGGAGAAGTTCTGCTCTGTGGCAAAAAAACGCTTTTAAATAAAAAATATATCCATCATGTTCTGTTAAAACTTTGACATAAATTGTCCTGTAGAAAACGTATCACACAAATATGCTTATACCAGACCAGTGGAGGACCTTATATACTGCAGGCTGAAGATACTTTCACTTTGGGTTTCATGCATTTGGAGTTTACTAGAAAATAAAGCTGCTTACAGTTCAAGCCTTGATATAGCATTTCAGTCAAAAATAAAAATAGGATTATTGCTATCCACCTTGCATGGGATAAATAAAGTAAAATATCTGTCTTTGTCATATTATGACCAGCCACTTAAATCAAATACATATAGGTTAGTATTTTCAACTTCAACACCAACCAATACTATAATGTTGTCTTTTATTTAAAAGATGATTTTCTCTCTCCAAAAATTAAGAGGCACAAGCATTGATCTTCCATGGCAGTATAATCAAAATCCATTTTAGCAAATGAAAATGATTTGATTTGATGTACCATTTTAAAAATGTTTCTGTGAACTTTAAATTTAATGATGAACATGAACTGAACGAGGCTCTTTATGGATTGAGAACCTTGGCTTCAGATTTGGAGGTCCTGATCCTTATTCCCAGCCACTTCACACTCAGCTGCAGATCTCCTCAACTAGAGCTGAAGGTGATAGTTTGATGAAGCTTGGAAGATCCACAAAAAGCATAGGGAAAATCAATTTGCTACACAAATTGACCCTGTCTACCCTAATAGCTGTTCATAAAGTTATAAACTGAATCAGTACCAAAGGGCAGCTGGTTGAGTCCAACCCTTAACGGGAACAGGTCTGAGCTTATCACCATGACTGATAATCAGTAACATTGTGGCCACAACTAGCAAAAGTCACATTAAGAATTGTAGAGCAGAACAAGGCCCTTGTGAACTCAATGACCACCACTCAACTCACCTCAACTCAAACTTTATTTATAAAACACATTTTTAAACACTAAGTTTATCAAAGAACTTTACAGATAAAAGTGAATTAAAAATCATGATAAAATATCGATAATTTCTTAAAATACCAGATAAAACAACACAATAAAAGCTACCACTGTATGAGTCCAGCACAGGCAGAATTAAAAGCCAAGGAGGGTCTTTCTTAAAGATTAAAAATGCCCAGGGTCTCAGCAGATCTAATATGACCTGGTAGACATTTTTAAGAGCCGAGGGGCAACTGCCCCAAAAGGCTTGTTTGCCTCCAGTCTTCAGTCTGGTTTTGCAGACCTGCAGCAGGAACTGGTTTGCTGACCTGAGCATCCTGACTGAAGTATAAATGTAGAGAAGGGCAAATAGATAGTGAGGTGCCAGCACATTCAAAAATTTAAAAACAAATAGCCTCCTCCTTGCCTTGCCTTCCTTCGCTTATCTTGGTCCAGGTCGCAAGAGCAGCATCCCAAATAGGGCAAAAATATCAGCAGGTTTAAAAAATTTATTCTAGAATGAGCTGGGAGCCAGTGAAGTGAGGCCATGATGGGTGTTATATGGGCATATTTGTGTTTACCAGTGAGAAGACAGGCTGCAATGTTTGGCACAGACAATGGATTAATGACTTATCAATGCTAAAGTATAAAGACTTAGAGTAATCTAGGCATGAGGACATAATGGTGGGTTAGAATCAAGGAAAGGTTGGTGGATAACCATGGGTTTAGCCTGAGGACTGGGGTGGGGTAACTACTGGTGTTCCAACCACATGGAGCCAATTCTCCATTTCAGACAGCCTCATATCCCAAAGCTACAAAGGATTACAATTTTTACATGTATTATTATTGCTAAGAAGGACAGAGGAGTAGCAAAACATCTGATACACAGACATGTGGCGCCTAAAAGGGAGATGCACCAGCCTGTTGCTAAAGGAGCTCTCCAGTTCTCCAACAGCATCATGCATGGGATGGGAGACGTTGTCCAACACAGATGTTAGGACAGAAGATGGCCCACTAAGAATGTTTATAAAGAATTCTGTGCTACACCTTTGCCAGGTAGCAATGTGAATAATAATGATAATATTGCATTTTATTTAAAAGCACCTTTCAAGGAACACAAGGTCACTGTACAACAATTAAAGTGATAAAAATCAAGTTAAATTCAGGTTAAAACACAAGACTCATAAAATACTAGACAACACAAAACCACAATACAAGATCAAACTAATTCATAGACAGTAGGCAGTTTGATACAGGTGGGTTTTGAGTCTGGATTTGAAAGTGGAGAGGGAGTCAGAGTTCCAGATAGCTTGTGGCAGAGAATTCCAAAGGTGGGGAGCAGAGCAACTGAAAGCTCTAGCAAAGACGAAAGGATGGTACAGTAAGATGGACAGAGGAGGATGATCTGAGGTGGCGGACAGGTGAAACAACGTAAATAAGGTTAGATGAGGGGGAGAGATTATGGATGGCTTTGAAGGTGAGAATAGGACCTTGAACGGGATTCATTGTTTAAAGCTGCACTCAGCAGCTTTGTAAACAACCTAGGTATCGCTAGCTATTTTATAGAAACGTATCTCAGAGCACTCACCCCTCCCGTCGGGTAAAATCCGTGCGCCAGCTTTTCCACGACATGGGACCCAGCTTTGCCACGGTAACTGTTCAAAACAAAACTCCAGCTGTAGAAACATTCCCCCAGGTTTTTCCTCTTTTTACCTCCAAACGTTTTTAGTTTTCTGCTAGCTGAAAAGGTTTTTATGGGAGGATTCTGGTATTTTTTCCTAAAATGGAAGTGCTAACAGCCGGCTGTTTCTGTTCTTCTCTCACTTCCGGGATGTTCTGCTGCAAAATGTGCCCGGGCGGATTAATGGCAGATCCCAGCAGTGCGGAAGTGCGGCGCTTCAGTGAGAAAGACAGCCGGATTGTCCAATCATATCGTTCAGTCCGAACCATAGGATTGGCTGAAGTTTTTAGAGAAGTGCAGGACAGCCACTTTATTGATTTCTTTCAGGGTTTTTTTATTCTCCACAATATATTTTTATCTATAATATGTTAGAACGTTATTAAGAGGCATTAAAAAAAACGTTAAAAGCTACATTGTTTATCAAGCTGCCGAGTGCAGCTTTAACTGGGAGCTAATGAAGTTGCTGGAGGATCGGGCTGATATGGTGAGACAGGGGAGTTCTGAGCCAACTGGAACTTGTGGAGGGATTTTTGAGGGAGACCAAACAGCAGTGAGTTACAGTAATCGATCCATGAAGTGACTAGACTGTGGATCAGTACAGCAGCAAAATGGGGAGAGAGAGAGAGCGGTTAAGGCATTTAATATTGCGAAGGTGAAAATAGGCAGATTGAGTGATATCGTTGATGTGAGACTGAAATGAGAGAATGCTGTCAAGGATGACACCCAGGCTCTTAACCTGAGGGGAGAGAGAAACAGTAAAGGCATTGATAGTGAGAGAAAAACTGGCAGCTTTGGATAAGATGGATTTGGTACCGATAAGTAGAATTTCAGTCTTGTCACTGTTTAGTTTGAGAAAATTAGTGGAGAACCAAAATTTTAGTTCAGCTAAATAGGAGGAGAGGGAGGGAGGTGGGAATGAGGAATCTGGTTTGGCAGACAAGTAGAGCTGGGTGTCATCCGCAAAGCAGTGAAACTGAATGTTCAATGTAGCGTGATCAATATACGCTCTGACCTCTGACCTACGTGATCATCAAAAATAATAATCCATCTTCTTCCCAATAACTCGGATTATAATGACTCTTTTATTATGTTTTAACCTGAATCAACATTCCTCCAAGGTCACGGTCGTATCGGAAGAATCCACCGGACTTTATATAATAATAATAATAAAGACTCTTGGTGTCTCTTCCTGAAATGACACCTTAATCTGTTACAGAAATGTCTTAAATGATTAATGCACTTTCTCTTACAGCATTGTGAATGTTTGATCCAGCTTCAGTATTATTGTTACTTTGCTAAAAGGTTAAATCAGTATTATTACTTATTACTTATTTCTACTTTGCTAAGGATAAATAAGTATACTTTTCCACACTCCTTACACGGAGGTGGCGTATGACTTTAGAGCCTGAGTCACGTGTCTTGTTTAGAGTCTCCTGACTGGCCCACGTTTTACTGACAGCTCTCAGCTGTCTGCCCAACACGGGAAGTGATCAGTTCTCCCCCAGCCTCGGAGGAGACGACAAGCCCGCTGTCAACTTGCTACACAGTGGGTTATTGATGCCGACTGCCCCCCCCCCCCCCCCCCCCCCCCCCCC
>SSNR01000213.1:1023601-1051924 GCA_006937965.1 Callopanchax toddi
CCCCCCCCCCCCCCCCCCGTAACGGGTCAAGCCCCGTAGCAGTCGAAGAAGCTTCTTACCCCTGAGAGCAGGAAACATCCACCTGCCTCTCTGTCTCAACCAGAATGGGTAAGACAGCCAGCTATCAACTGACCAGCCATGGGTCCCACTGACGTCGCATCCACGGATGCTCTCCGCTTGGCCCGGCGGGTCCACATACCTGTCAGGCCCCCAGATCGACCGAGGGGGAATCTCCGCTTCCTCGTCGAACTCCACCAGCCGGACGTGATCCAGGAGCGAGGTTCAGTAACGATCCATGACCTGGTAAAGCAGGCTACTTTGATAAAGCTAACCCTATACCACTAGGCTGCTCATCAAAGTAACCTCTCCACTTTATTCCTAATAACTAAACCCTTAAGCTAACTCCTTAGTCTTGATATCACCACGAGACTCAAGTTCTAAACTCAGAAGATCAATTTTAGAACATCTACCACTTAGTGAATGCTAACCAACTTGCTACCTCAAATGCTAATCTGTTTACAAATGTTCGTCAGCTTTTATAATAAATATTGAATATATTTATTCCTGAGTCAGCTTCCATTCGTCAAATAACAGGTACATAAATACTCCCTGCAACTAAAAAGAATCTAGATAATCCTGCTTTTATCACAAACAGTTGTTCAAACCCAGGTCTCCAGAGCACACAGACTCTCGGTTTTAAACCCTCGGTAACTGTAATGAATAAGCGGAAGGTGAGTAATAAAACATAGCTTTTATACACACTACATCAATTTACGGAATATTTGACCTAAAGGAAGGATGTAAATGATGAAGGGAACAGGCCCCAAGACAGATCCCTGGGGCACACCTCTAGTAACGGGAGGAGTCAGATCTGAAAGAATTAAGTTGTATGAATTGAGAGAGAGATAAGCATGAAACCAGTTGTGTGCGTTATGGGAAATGCCAATAGATGAAAGCCTGTCAAGAAGAATGGAATGAGAAATGGTATCGAATGCTGCGCTCAGATCAAGGAGGATGAGGATGGAGAGTAAAATCAGCTGCAGTTAGAAGGTAATTTGTGATTTTTACAAGTAACCAGGGCGAGAACTAGACTGAAAGGGTTTGTAAAGGCAGTTATATGACAAATGAGAATGAAGCTGGGAGTCTACTACTTTCTCCAGAATTTTTGAGATAAAAGATAAGTTAGAGATGGGGCGAAGATTATTTAAGTTATTGGAATTCAAACCTGGTTTTTTGAGTATGGGAGTGACTGCAGCAGTTTTAAGTTGAGATGTGACTATACCAGTAGTGAGAGGGGAGTGGATGATGGTGGTTATGAAAGGAATGAGAGAGGGCAAACAAGTCTTCACTAGAATGGTGGAAAGGGGATCCAGATAGCAGATGGTTGGCTTAGATTTACTGATCAGGTCAAAGATTTCAGAGGCAGTTGGTAGTCGGAAGATGGAGAAAGGTTGACAATGTGGAAAGGAATGAGACTGGAGAAGAATAGGAGGATCAGAGGACAGATGCTGGAAAATGTTACAAATTTTCTCGTTGAAAAACAATAATAAAGATATGCAGGTGTCAGAAGAGTACATGTGAGATGGCATGGAATCGGGTGGTTGAACTGTTTTCTTTAATAATGAGAATAATGTTCTAGAGTTACCAGTGTTCGAAGTAATTAGTCTAGAAAAATACTCGGATTTGGCAGAGACTATACAGTAGAGGCTTTGTAATGCGATAGATGAGTAAGATACTGTTCTTTGTGCAAAGTGAGACCAGTTCTTTTAAAGAGACGTTCAAGTCAGCGACTTTTGGATTTTAATGTACGCAGGCCAGGAGTATACCACGGAGCACTTGAGGAGAAGGAAACAAGCCGGGTTTTCACAGGAGCAAGAGTCCAGGATGCCATTTAGGAAATTTTTATAGGCAGAAATAAGTTCATCATGGCTGGAGAGGTGATCCGGGATTAGCATATTGTTAATACTGGCACAAAGAACATTCATGTCAATAGATTTGAGGTTCTGAAATTAGATGAGGTGCGGTGGATTAACTGCAGACAGATGAAGGGTGACGTTGAATGAGAGGAGAAAATGGTCAGTAAAGTGAACTTCATCAGCTGAGTGGTTGGCAGGAATGAGACCAGAGCAGGATATCAAGTCCAGTGTGTAAGTAAGTAAGTAAAGTTTATTTATATAGCACCTTTCACAGAAAAAAATCACAAAGTGCTTCACAGAAAACAGAATCAAACATGATAAAACAAATAAAATTAATAAAACAAACAAAATATCATTACAAATCAAAATCATTAAACAACAACAAGAGAACACAAAGTAGTTATTTAAAAGCAGTTTTGAATAATTGGGTCTTCAACTGCTTTTTAAAGGAGTCCAGACTGTCTATACAGCATAAAACTAAAGGAAGGTCATTCCAAAGTCGAGGTGCAACAGACTGGAAGGAGCGATCACCTCGACTTTTAAATCTGGTCCTTGGAACTGTTAGGAGATTCTGGTCTGTGGACCTGAGAGCTCGGGTTGGAGCGTACGGCTTTATCAGTTCAGTAACATAAAGAGGAGCTTGACCATGTAGGGCCCTGAAAGTTAGAGTCAGGATTTTAAAATGAACTCTACATTTAACAGGTAACCAGTGCAGAGACCTCAGAATAGGAGTGATATGATCTTTTCTGTTTGCTCCAGTGAGGAGCCTCGCTGCAGAGTTCTGGACCAGCTGAAGGCCATAAAGGGCTTTTTGGTTCAAACATGTGAAAAGTGTGTTACAGTAATCTAGACGGGAGGAGATCAAAGCATGAAGAACCATTTCCAGTTCAGGTTTTGACACCAACTTTCTCAGTTTGGAAATATTTCTCAGATGATAAAAACAGTTTCTGACCAGCTGTTTTGAGTGACCTTCAAGAGACATTGATTGGTCGAAAATAACACCCAGATTCCTCAGGTTTGACTTTACAGCAGAACTTAAATGTCCAATATGTTGACTGATCAGAGGGACCATCCTATCAGGGGCAACAATCAGACATTCAGTCTTTTCAGGGTTTAACTGAAGGAAGTTATTTTCTAACCAGTTAGTAATAGCTGACAGACACTCCAGTAGTTCAGACAGTTTGTAGAACTCTGAGTCCTTGAAGGAGCAGTACAGCTGAATGTCATCTGCATAAAGGTGGTAGGAGACATTGTGACATCTATTAATGATCTGTCCAAGAGGATGGATATATAGTAAAAACAGGAGTGGACCCAGAACAGAGCCTTGGGGTACCCCACAGAACAGATCTGTAGTATCTGACATGATGTTGTTTATATGGACACTGAAACTTCTGTTTGAGAGGTTCGATCTGAACCAGTCTAAAACTGTTGCAGAGATCCCCACCAGGTCACGGAGTCTGTTCACTAAGGTGCTGTGATCAACAGTGTCAAAAGCTGCAGAAAGGTCCAACAAAACTAAGACTGTAAACTCCCCGGAGTCTGCTGCGGAGTCTGTGACCCTTGATGTGTGTTGGAAAGTCAATAAACTGACTGAGTCCAAAACTCTCCATCTCTGGTAATAGGCAGATTATTATTATCAATATGTATATTAAAACCCCCCAGCAGTATAACATTCTGGGAGAGGGTGGAGAGATGAGTAAGTAATGTGGAGAGATCATTTATAAAGTCACTGTTAGGCTTAGGGGGGCGGTAAACTGAAGCAACGATCGTGGGAATAGGACCAGGCAATTTAACCACCAGACATTCAAATGAGATGAAATCAGGCACAGAAACAGGCAGGACTCTCCACTTCTCGCGATGGATTATCGCGAGACCTCTTCCCCGACCGTTGCTACTGGGATGGCAAATGTAAACAAAGCCCATAGGAGCTTAGTCATTTAGCTGGGAAAAGTCATTAGGCTGCTGCCAGGTTTCATTCAAAATTAAGAAATCCAGCTTACGGTCAGTGATGAGATCTTTGATGAGATCCGCCTTGTGCGTATGCGAGCAGATGTTGAGTAGGCCAAAGCTGATGGTGGAGTTATCCAGTTTTACGGCGGTGCTAGCCAACCTAGCAGGGCAGGCTAGCACACAATGATCAACAGTCCGGCCGGAGTTTCTGAAGTTTTTACGAAACGTGGACCAGAAAGACTTTATGGCCTTAGAGGTGTCGTAAAGGAAAGACCTATGGGAGCCTCGGTGAATATAACGGCGTCGTGGAAGAAGAGCGTTGTCCGGACATTCATGCAGAGCAGAGAACGGAGGGTCAAACGCAGGCAGACTCCAGCGCAGGCCGAGAAGAGGGTGAAGACAGCGCAACGCAAGCAGCTGAAGGTACGTCTTCCATCTTCTCAGGTGGAAAGTTTTAACCTTGGTTTGATAAAAATGAGAAGCGATTGGAGAGTACAATCGAATGCACCAGGACCGCAGATTCCGTGGTGGACGGGTTGTTTTTTTATTACAAACTTTGTTTGAAAAGGTTTGTACATAAAAAATATACACCAAACAGGTGGTCCAATATACATGTAAAATTAAAGACAAATAAATAATTTAAATAGTCACAGTAAATTTTGGTTGGTAATTGATAATATATTATATTTATAACAAAGTTACTTGTCCTAGTAACTAGTTACTTTGAAAGTAACGAGTAACTAAAGTAAATGAATTTTAGGATATTAGCAGAATCCTAAAATTAGGAAGGGAAACAGATTAACTCAACCTGATGTTTTCATAAAATTTATTTAAAATGTATTTATTCAATTAAAATTGTCAAGCAAATCATTTTACCTGACAATGATAAATTACAGCAGGCTAATGTCTGCCATCAGATAGAATGTACTCATGCGCTTGTTCAGTTTATCAATAGACAGATTGTCATCAGTTTTGTCAGAACTGAAAGGTTGTCAGAGGAAAATACTTATTGATATAGCATCTGTTTTAGATCCCAGGGGTCACCCTGACGTGACCAGGAATGACCCTCACCAGCCCTCCATCTAAGGAGTCTGTAACTTATTGGCCCAGGGGCTTTGAGCCTCAGTGAGTTTCCAAGAGAGGTTAATTAGGCTGGTGTGTGAGGGGACTCACCCAGATTTGGCTGTCTTTAGATCTCGAATCCTCACCCTATCTTCTGCTGGACTCCGTTTGCTCCTATGTAGCCTCGGGAGAAGCATTGGTTGACTCCAGCCGATCCAATTAACGACAGGTCCCCCAACAATCGGTGCAGTTGTAATTGTCTGGGTAGGTTTTAGCAGCTCCAAGGGCGATGTTTGATACTGTCATTTTTATTAAAGCAACGTTTAAAAGCTTCCTCAAATTATTGGGTGTTATTATTAATTCTTGTTCTCTAGAGTTTTACTAATTAGAAGATCCAAGACTCATAAAATGGATGTCCAGAACTTCCTCTTTTTATCTTTGTCAATGCTTTATTAAAGGATAATAGGTTACCAAGGGGCTCTTTTAAGTGCTTTTCCACCTCATTTTGTTGTAAGCAAGATTTCTTATGGTTTGGCTGTTAAATATTTTCTGCTCTCTTACATGCTCTGATTTGACATGTGTTTCCTTGCTACACTTGATGTTATTAAGTTTCAGACTTAGGCTTCCTTTTTTGCATGGTCTGAGCACTTCTGCTTTCTCTGCTTTCCTCCTTATTGTCTTGAAAACAAATAACTCATACAATCAATACAATCAGATTAAAATCGTCATCATTGATTACATTTCCTTTATATTTTTTGTCAATCATTTCAGATTCCCGTATACCGAATTAGTTCCCATCATTGTACAACAATGTTACCATATATATTCATTCATTTGTTTGGTAGGGACAGTGCACATTAATGAACATTTATTTGATAATCAATACATGTAAATATGGCGGATTATAGCACAGGAGTTAGTTTGCATCCGTATTCCCGATATATTGTTTAATACATCCTTACTGCAAGATTACTGTACTTTAGTGAGTGTTCTTATAAGCAGTGCAGGTAGTTAAAAGAGGATGAGGGCAGATGAACTTCAGATTTCATGACACATCAGAAAATGATCTCAAATGTATATATTATTATTCTTTTCTAATATGTGAAGACATGCTACTAAGATTGGTGAATCTTAGTAGCATGTCTTATTAGACTATGAGCCAACTGATCATTGTTGGCTCACAGCAAAATGATTCTCAGATTCAAAACTCATCTGCAACATTTATTAGTAAAGGTTTCATGTGGGGAATATGCATACACTGCACATTCAAGGTCAACTTCAGATGTCCAAGCCACGTAGCACTTTTGAAACATACAATAGATTAAATTATCAGCACAAGCAGCTTAATCAAGCAATTCAAGCTAAGAAAGAATGTAAGGTTCAGTCTTTTCATCTTCATCAATCACGTCCCTCTATACAGTTTGCTGTTATAAAACTGATATACAATATCCTTTTTAACAATAAGTAACCCCTGTATCTTATCAACAATGTATTATACACTAATCTTGATAATAAAACTGAAATGAAAGAACTTATGATTTTTTATTGCACAAATCCACATTAAGTAATATGTGTGTTATCCATTTCCTTGTAATTTTACAGCATCTTACTGACACTGCCAGTAAACTACTGTACAAAGTCTTCACAGTACCTTACAAGGAGAACTGTTGCCAGTAAGGTACTGCAAATCCTGTAAATGGGTTTATTAGTATTGCTATTTTAATCTAACTTGGTCTTAGATCACAAATACTTTATTGCAACTATGTGAGTATAATTTATCTCTGTATTCTAGAATGTGGTTAAACAGGAGTCTCTAGTCTGAGAAACAACAACAATGTTTATTGTTGCATCATTAGTTCACATTCTCACAGATTTTTAAAAATGCAGTGTTTCCCACAATGTTATATCACTTGGAAAATATGTAATACATTAAAAATATATTTTAAAAGAATCCAGTCTCTATCCATATTGTGTGGTTGGTTATAGAATTGAATGATCCATTAAAAAAACACAGAAAAACAATCAATGGAGTGCTTTAAATTGATTAGGTTTGAACATATTTAATATTTAACATAAAGATAAACACGTATATGCCAACAAATCATCTAACAACAGTTTTGTGGGAAACTGTATCCTGGTCATTATGCATACAGAAACAGATTCAGCAAAGTGTTTAAGTTGTTGACAGTGGTTTTATTTTTGCAGATGGTTTTACTAGAGGTGGGGGGAACTCCAGGAGGAAAGAGATGTAGTCTCATAAGGTTCCTTGATGGCAGATGTCGGATTGAAGCTTGAGGCAGAAACTATGATCAAGAGGTGGGATTTTAGATGTACGTAGATGTAGAAACAAGATGAGGTTTTAGAACTTGGTATTTTAGAAATCTTAGAATGTGAGGTTATAAACTAACTGTAAGACTAGGAGCTGAGAGCTGGCGCCATCTGAAGTTTGACCTAAATACAAATATAAATATATTGCTGCAGCTGCCAATGATACAAGCACGTCAGTACTTATGGCATTTCACTCATGAATTATCCTAGTGAATGCCATCTTCAGATATTGGTATTTGAATATATATGACTCAAAAAGACACCAGTGGTTTTGACTGTCATTCAGTTCAGCAGATATACTAAAGACTGTCTTTTGAGGCTGTCAGTCATCGCAATGATCACACAACTTCTTTGTTGTTAGACTACAGAAGAAGAATATAACACAATAAACAATATATAAAACTGTTTATTGCAAATGGGACAAACAATAATCAATGTACTTCTTGCCTTGATAACTTGTTTAACTCATTGTTTAAATCTGGTGATAAATCTTTTTTTTTTTTCAAACTATAGACCAATCTCATTATTTCTACAGTTATCAAAAATTTTGAAAAATATATCTGTAAATAGGTAAAATAATTTCATAGTTAAACACCAAATACTCTGCGATCAGTAGTATGGATTTAGGAAAAATTGTACCACCTCACTAGCATCAATTGATTTTGTTGAACAAATAGCAAATGCAAAAGAGAACAAACAATACACAGCTGTGGTATTTTTTGATTTACAGAAAGCTTTTGATACTATAGATCACACATTACTATTGAATAAGTTGTTTAAGTATGGTATTAGAGGATTGGCACATGATTGGACAACTAGCTGCTTACAGAATAGGTCTCAATGTGTTCAATTTAATATGATAAAATCAGGCTATCAGAAGGTTACATGTGGAGTGCCACAGGGTTCAGTCCTTGGTCCATTATTGCTTACTGTATATATTAATGCATTAGATCTCAAATAAGTTCAAGTCTTTTAAAAATATATCAACATCTATTCATCATAGAAAACACATAAAAATATTTTAAGTGAATACGGAAATTCATTTATTTTAAGATAAAGATGAGTTTGCTGTATATAACTTCTGATTGAAGTGCTCCGTATTTTATTCCTTCTTGGTTAAAGTCAAAACAATAAATATTCATCAGTGAGCAATAATTCCAGTACACAGCTGTGAATGTAATAATTCACTGATAATAACAAGTCACACATAGGATTACTGTAAATGGTTTCAATTTCCTAGAAACCATAAAAATCCAAATCCTGTCTCATCAGGAGATAAAAGGGAGTCTGCTTCCAAGCACTGCCCCACTGCAGCGCTGCAAACTTGAGTGTTGCAGAAGTCAGCATACATGCAGTAAGATCTATGAAAGCTATTCATCTGTGGAAAACGTTTTCAGGAAGGTAAGCTGTTGATTTATTTGTTTTCTATTTATTGGTTATACTAAGAAAACCAAAACCTCATGAATCAGTTTATATCCTGAAAAAGTTAAGGTGTACTGTTATTCTTACTTAATTTTTTTTATCAATGCCTAACCTTTTAACAATCAGGACAATTGTTCAAATATTGCCCTACTTCCAGTTACACTGTAAAACCTAACAGTATATATTAATAAACAAAGTGAGTCCAAATAACTTATTTCCCTGAAAAAGTTGCAGACACTGAGTTCAATCAAGTTCATCTTACTCAAAAATGAAGACCTCAACAACTAACTCTGCAGATTTGAGTACATGTATTTTATTCATAGTGTTCAAGTACTATGAAAATATCAGAATTTAGTTAAATCTACTCATTTTATTTTGGTAGATGTCATAAAACTCATTTTAAGTAAATTATAACAGTGGGCCCTGCTGAATTGGACAGGAGACCCTGTGCACCTGAGAATGCCATGAGGCGCCCAGCCTTGCGAACCATTTTCTTTTTGAACTGAAGAGGGTGAGGAAACAAATTAGCGGACTAAAGAAGACCAACTGGCAGCCAATCTGCATTAAAATTTAAGGTAAGAAAGTTCATTTGAAAGTTATATTGCATGCTCTTTTTTCTCCTTGAACTGTAGTGTTAGCTTGAAGATATTAGCAGATTCATTAGCTCCCAGTCTCTTAATAACCTTGTTGGAATCACTCGGAAAAATATATTGGCAACTGAGAGTCCAAGGTTTATTCAATAAACTATTAACTGCGATGATGTTAAAAAAATGGAGACTGATGCATCGCTTCACGGAGAAGTTAAAGTTATCGTCCACGTGGGCCAGAAGTTTCAGCACCCGCTTTGTGAGTTTCAGGGAGGTGAACTGTTCAGATTTTCAATCGTTAAAACGGTTTTAATCTCAATATTGAAATGAGGGGGTTAACATAACATTTTTAACAAAGTACCCTAGTGGCAGCTAGGTGTGAATATTTGGTGCTTCTCCATTTAATTATTCTCCATGTATGCATGCGCTTCGACCCAACACATCGGTTCCGGTCGTGTTGGCTGAATAATTAAGCTAATGGGTTCGTCTGTGTGCGAATATTTAAAATACACGAAGATGCTCATGGAGAAATTCTCACTGGTCCCTCTGTAGAGCTGGCAGAAATGTCATTTTAGCAACACCCCCAACAAGGGGTCACGTTCACCAAAGTTTTTCCGTATTTGAATTTTTCCCTCTTTTTTTTTTTTTTTTTTACTCTGACAGAAAGATATGAAGGCCGTAGTTCAATTTGATGGATTACAATCACACACCTGTTTGTTTGTTTGTGTGTGTGAGCCTGCCATCAGACCGAGCTGTTAAACAGCGGCGCAGCACCTCCGAAGCGATGCAGCTGTTGGCTGCGAGCAGCCGTTTCTTGCTCCATAAGTGTTGATAGACTCCTGGCTGGGGCCTCATTTATAAAACTTGCTAAGACGGGTCTGAAAGTTGCGTAAGTCACTTCCTCCTTAAACTCTTGGATTTATTTTAAAAAGCGTGACAGAAAAATGTGCTTAACTTCATGAAAACTTTAACCACATTTTGGAGACAAGAAAGCTGCAGCGCAGCTGGTGAGATAATGGTGAATTTAATAAACTTTTTCCGACCTTAACGCGCTCGCGCGCACACACACAACCAACACTCGCCCTCCACGCGCGCATCTCTGAACAGAAAAGAGAATTAGAACAAAGACGTTGCTTTTAGGAGTTAAACCACCAGTCTGTTTATGCCTTCAAATTTTAGAACTGTATATTGGTGAATTCTTGTGATCAGCTATGTAGTTATTGTGATTACTGAGTTATATGAATACTGCAGTCAGTCACACTCTGCCTGTCTGGATGTGCTGCGCTGAAGATCAGCCAGTAGGCTCCGGACGGGGAGAGTTAGCAATTTCTAGATGATGACTGGCAGATCAACACCAGACTTATCAGTCCTATGGATCTATGAACTGAACCAGTCCTGGTTGTAGATCAATCAAATCATCAGAACCACAAGATCCTCTGCAGTTTAAACACTCTAGGGTTCTTCGGACTGAGATCCTCAGTGGAAGATGAAAATGTTGTGGAACAAAAAATATTATTCAAACGGAATTAAATAATGCTGCTGAAAGTGTCACTATTATAATTTTTAAAATATTAAGTGATGGATAAAAATAGATTGATAACCAGATTTTTTAAATGACAGAATTGAAAAAGTCTAGAGCAACCTCTGCTGCCAAGTTATTTCATAATCTCTGAGATCATCACGTGGACAAATAAACCACCAACTACACCAGTATTTGTCAAGCAATTACGGCAAGCCATTTTAATATTTAATCCACAAAACCTCTTTGTAATTCCTATTTGACATAGAAATAATATAATTCATCCTTGGCCAAATAGTATTCCTTTTGATCAAAATAGAAAAATTGAGATATCAACAAGTAGAAGTGATACTCAAATATATTCATATAAACTGCATAGGTTTGATTTGATTTATTGACTAACAATGGCAATTGTTGCATCTTTAGCCTACAATGGATAACACGAAATGTAAAACTATACAAACTATACAAAGACAATTCTTTGGCCCAATAATTAGGAATTAAAAACTAATCTGAGGAGTCACATTTTCAGTATGAAATATTCAATACAATCTCTTTTTAAAATTGTTTAGCTATAAGTACAAATGACAGCCTAATGATAGGTGAAGACATATTTGATATCTATTACAAGATAAAGTAAAAAACAATGCAAAGATTACTTTTACTACTACATACTCTTAAACATTTTTAGCCATGTGTTTTGTTTGAAAATTAAGACATGAATCTCTTATGTAAACTGCTATAAGTACCAGGTTGTTAAGTGTCAATGCTTTCTATCTGCAGGGAACTTCTCTTACATGAAGTGAAGCATTCTTTGAACGGAAACCTGTTATGTGAGGTACATAAACTCTGAGTCTTGTAAGAGTAAACCTTAGATTGATTTGTCATATTTTAAATTGTCAACTTTATTTTGTTTCTTTAGAGTTTCCACTTCAGGAGCTGACCAAGGCCCAGACAGTGAAGCACCTCTGGGTTCTCTTCTCCCCACAAGGATTTTGAACTTTGATTCTGCAGTTACTGGGAATCAAGGTTAAATTGACAAATCTTTTTTTTTTTTTTTGCCATTACTATTTTAATTCCATTCAAATTTCAATTCATCAATTGATTTAGGCTTCTCCATATTACAATTCATTCTGTACAGTTTTAGTCTTCTGCTTCACCTGGCATTGTCTGTCAAACAATGTGGATTGAACAACTTCTTTAAAATCTGCTGGTTGATAACCTGATAAAAATATCAACTTTATAATGGCTATCAACCAAGTTTGCAAACTAAATTAGTTGCTATCTAAAGGTAATGCGTTTGGTTAGGGATACAGATCATGTGGAAATGTAAACTTTGTAACTTTACCAGTGCCTTAAAAATACAATTACTAAGACACTACAGACTTTACCATGGCCAGTATTCTACAGTTTCACCATTACCTTGCCTCTATAACAACTGTCTGTGCACATTCAGTACTTTTAATTCACTGAAAGTACATTTGTCAAATGTACATCCCACACAAAAAAAGGTTAAAGAGGTTACAACCCCTGTTGTAAATCAGGTATTTCATTGTTCTCTGTGTGATTTTAAACAGCCCTTTCAAGGAAATGACATATTTGTGCATCTACGCAGACATTTGCGAAAAAAAGAAATGGTACAGTGTCCATTCAGAGATTGCAGTTTTGTATCAAATGTGTACTCCACCTTTAATGCACACAAATGTAGAGAACATCAAAACAAAACTGACTATGACACGGCAGTTGTAGTGACAACTGTTTTGGATGATGCACAGGATAGTGATGTTGGGTGTGATCAAGTGCAGTTTTCAGATGAAGATGAAGGTGACAGCCTAGTAAACTCTAGCAATGAAGAATTAGCACAGCAACTGGAGTACAATCTGGCTGCCTTCTTTCTAAAAATGCAGACTATTCGCCATGTATCTGAAAGAGCAACACAGGAACTCATTGAGCAAATAGACCAGTTGTTTACACTGTCAGAACCTCTTGTCAGAGCATCTGTAATCAAGACACTAGGAAAGCATGACTGTCCAATAACTAACACACTTGTAAGTGAGATTGTTATGGCAATAGACCCTGTGCACGTTAGCAAATGCTACTTCCGGTTTCTAAGCCTTGGCTTGCGCCTGCATTTCCGGTTGTCGCCACAGCGCTATCAATATGGATGGAGCCTGTAGTGACCTGTACTTCTCAAGATGCCTTGGAAATTTACCGACAATTTCAGTGGACGATGTTCATCGCATTGTAAATGAGTTTTCATCTGCTCCGCAAAGTAAACGGGAAAAGGGGTTCAAATTTTATATTTCCCAGTATGTGCACAATTACGAAGGTGAGTACACGGCAATGTTATGCTAGCTAGCTAGCTAGCAAGCTCAAACTGAATTTGGGGCTTTTCAAACTTGTTTTGTTAAATCTCTTTCGGAGTTATTGTCGCAATATTGTTACATGCAACCACTAGTTTAATTACAACTTTAAAAAAGTTAATTTATCCAGGGAGAAAGAAAGTGATGCGCCATCAGCATGCAGTAAAAGCCACTCCCGTTCGCCATGACAACCATAGACAACAAGAAGCCGCACACATAGCGAGATCCAATGCTGCACGTCCGGGTAGGAAAGCTACGAGATGGGGTAGCAGGGGTGGTAAATAAATAAAAATAAACACCGCTTATTCAAACAGAGGTAGCCTGAATGTAAAATTATGGGGAAATAGCAGCAGACGCGGTGGATAAAAGACACTGCTAAGCCAGTAAGATTCATTAAAGTCTCCGGGATCGCGTGAGTTTCTGGAAAGATGAGAGAGTATCACCATCACAAACTTTGGGTCATAATGAAGATTTTTCCATATTTTTCAATAATCATACTACAGCTACAACCTTTTGAACTAGTGATAATAAAATTAAATATTTTATAGGAACAAAACTCTGGCGCTTAAAGTAGCTTTCTTGTTTGTTATTTTGCTTTTGTTATGTAATCCAACATTGTCATAATAGCCAAAAGGCAAAACAAGTTTGTTAATCCCCAAATTATTTTTTTTACTAACAATCTATAAAATTTGTCAATAACCGTATTAATTGTTTTGCAGTGTCTGACAAAGATCAGTGTTCAGGAGAGGTGGTGGTCAGGGCAGAGTGCTTCAGGTCAATGAAGAGAACAGAGAAGCCTCACAAACTCAGAGTATGAAAAAGACAGCAGTTTTAAGTTATTGCCTATGTGTGTGTTTTATTATGTTTTTTCACATGACAGCAGTCCCAGAGGTTGTACTATTTGTCATTTATTGTAGACCCTTTGAAGTATTCATAATGCTTAAAAAACACACAAGTAAAAAATATTTAAAATACAAAATGGTATCATAGACGACTAGCACCTCTTTAATTTGCCAATTACGCATTTGAAGTTGCATACTTGGTAATATGTTTATATATGCTTCATTTTAAACTTAAAAATTATTTTAAGTTTGATTAAAAAATTATTCTATTTTACAGGTTGTCCTTAAAGAGGAAGGTCAAGTACAACTGGTGTACCACAGTTGTACTTGTAAGGCAGGAAAAGCATTCTGCAACCATTGCGTTGCACTTCTTTTCCAGTCTGCCCATTACTCTGGACTAAAACTGTCTGTGGTCCCCNTTTTTTTTTTTTTTTTTTACTCTGACAGAAAGATATGAAGGCCGTAGTTCAATTTGATGGATTACAATCACACACCTGTTTGTTTGTTTGTGTGTGTGAGCCTGCCATCAGACCGAGCTGTTAAACAGCGGCGCAGCACCTCCGAAGCGATGCAGCTGTTGGCTGCGAGCAGCCGTTTCTTGCTCCATAAGTGTTGATAGACTCCTGGCTGGGGCCTCATTTATAAAACTTGCTAAGACGGGTCTGAAAGTTGCGTAAGTCACTTCCTCCTTAAACTCTTGGATTTATTTTAAAAAGCGTGACAGAAAAATGTGCTTAACTTCATGAAAACCTTAACCACATTTTGGAGACAAGAAAGCTGCAGCGCAGCTGGTGAGATAATGGTGAATTTAATAAACTTTTTCCGACCTTAACGCGCTCGCGCGCACACACACAACCAACACTCGCCCTCCACGCGCGCATCTCTGAACAGAAAAGAGAATTAGAACAAAGACGTTGCTTTTAGGAGTTAAACCACCAGTCTGTTTATGCCTTCAAATTTTAGAACTGTATATTGGTGAATTCTTGTGATCAGCTATGTAGTTATTGTGATTACTGAGTTATATGAATACTGCAGTCAGTCACACTCTGCCTCTCTGGATGCACTGCGCTGAAGATCAGCCAGTAGGCTCCGGACGGGGAGAGTTAGCAATTTCTAGATGATGACTGGCAGATCAACACCAGACTTATCAGTCCTATGGATCTATGAACTGAACCAGTCCTGGTTGTAGATCAATCAAATCATCAGAACCACAAGATCCTCTGCAGTTTAAACACTCGGGTTCTTCGGACTGAGATCCTCAGTGGAAGATGAAAATGTTGTGGAACAAAAAATATTATTCAAACGGAATGAAATAATGCTGCTGAAAGTGTCACTATTATAATTTTTTAAATATTAAGTGATGGATAAAAATAGATTGATGACCTATTTATGCAAATTATGTTCTGAAGAGAAGTTTGATTTCTTCAAATCTGGTGTCTAATAATATGTAAATGTTTTGTTGTTACCCATGCAGCTCTACACTGAGTTCCACAGGATCACAAATCAAAATCTGCAATATTCCTTCTATTCTTCACTGGACAAGTATTCACCTAAACTTCTAAAGCTGTACAAAAACAAGAGGACTGGAGTTTTTGGCGAGGCGATGGAAAAACTGATTAAGACTTTTGAAGAACAGGTAAAAAGTGCTTCAAATGCCCTTAAAGGTATACTCCACCATAAAGTGATTTTTTTTTGTCTATTGTCATATTCCTCATAGTTAGATAAGTGGGCCAGAACAAATTGTAAACAGCCCAGCCATTTTCCTGATCCGGCAGTACTCCTTTAGCTTTAGCTTAGAGTAAAACACTAAGTGAATGGTAACTAGTACTGCCGGATCAGGAAAACAGCTGGGCTGTTTACAAATTGCTTTTTCCCACTTATCTAACTATGAGGAATATGGCAACAGACAAAAAAAAAATCACTTTCTGGTGGAGAATACCTTTAACAGATGCTGACTGAAAAACTTAATGATTCACTATTTATATTTATTCAACAGGACAAGAATGACATCACTGCTGTCGGAACAGCAGCCCTAGCTGGCCTGGTCCTCCACCTGAAGGAGGATTCCTCAGAAATTTTTCAAACTTGCAAGGTAATTTGTGTGTAAAGTTGTGCTGGTTATTTTACCATTTAGAAAAGTATTATAATACTGAACATGTATTAATTTTCAGGAGGAGTCTGCGACAGCTGAAGGAGCAGTGGCGCTGGTGGCTGTAGTAAACGAAGAGGTACCTGATGGAGTTCCCTTCAAGACTCACCATGTGTCCATTGTGCTTGAGGACCAGGTAGTGATGTCTCACAGATCTTGGCCAGACTCAGTTGTGATTTTATTTGGTCTGATTTATGCTCTTCATATGAGCTACCCCAAGAAGCTCAGTGGCTTTTTTGAGTTCATCCAGGTTGTCCTTTTAAACCTGGATGATGGAAGAAAGCAACTTCAGCCTAAGCTGCAGGCTCTCAAAAATGAGCTTGATTAAAATGTTTCATTACAGATACTCATGTTCTGAGTTTTGCTTGCACAAACACTGATATTTTCATAGGAAAATTGACTTTTCTGTTATATATGTTCAATTACTGGTTGTGTAATAATGACTTGGAAGGTTTTTCTAAAGCTGTATGCTTTAAGTGTTTTTTTTTTACCTCATGTGACTGGTATTTTGATACGGTCTGTTGATGGGAAATATAATTTGTTAGTATTTATGCATTTTGAGTAATGAGGTTTTGATACCGTTTATGGAGACATTTTTAATGTGTGGTAATAAATACCATTGCTCATGATTTTTGTCTTGTATTGAATTCTTACAATTTATATAATCTAAACTTGTGGTTTAAAATTTCCTAATTTGATTTGAGTTGGTATAAGTTCTACAAAAGACATACATTTAAGTTAAAATAACTTCATTTAACTTTTACACTTACATCTTTTAAATAAGCTTTTACAATATGAGTTAGATGAGTTTGAGGAATAAAATGGTTTAAGTTAAGCAAACATAGTTGAACTTATCCATTGAATTCATCTACACATGTTGACTTTACTATATAGATTTAATTAAAGTTAACTCAAAGTAAGTAAGTTTTCTAAATGTTAACAATTTAAGTTAATAAACTTAAATGCCACAAGGCAATCGGTTTCCTGATATCATTTGAGTTGAACTTACTTGGCAGGTTTTACAGTGTACATTCATGAATATAAACTTGGTTCTGTAGATGGAACTGCCAATAGAGATGCCCCAGTTCAATAAACTTAGTCTCAGTTGCAGCGGCTGCTGGACATGTGCAACTCTCTTACTACAAAAAATATTTGCCAGGTTGCCGGTTCGATCCCAGCGCCAACTGGGTTACATTGTCATTGTGTCCTTGGGCAAGACACTTCACCCACCTTGCCTACTGATGGTGGTCCGACGGACTTGGAGGGCACCGGTACATGGCATTCCCGCCTCTGTCAGTGTGCCCCAGGGCAGCTGAGGCTACAATGTATTTTATCACCACCAGTGAATGGGTGAATGACTGTTGTGTGCATGTTGGGGAGTGTAGAACTCTAGAAAGCGCTCCATAAATACAGGCCATTTACCATTTGAAGGTTTAATTTAATATAACAACTATAAAATAATCAGTTTTATTTTTCTAAAAGGTGTGTTTGATGAACACATTAATACTCCATCTGGTTCTTTTAACACCAAATGTGGTTTGTTGCTAATGATTTATAGGGGTTAATACTATGTTGACTGAAGTGTTTTGAGGAACAAACAAATCTTAAGCAAAATTATTATGTTAATTATTTAATTTTACCTCAGGGCACCACCCTATTATCTTAGAAAATAAAGAAAAAATTATCCGTTTTTAAACCTGGAAGTAAGTTTTTGACCGAAGAAATTTTACCCGAAGCAAGAAACATTGACTCGATACGTATAAATTGCGAGTAAATATTTGTTTACACAACTAACTTCAAACCAACAATATGATTCCAACAATAGCAATCCAGAATCAATGAATTTAAATGAATTATAACCAACTTCAAATTTATGACAACGTGATGACCTATTGATTGAAGGCCAGAAAATTATTTTGTATTATATTGATAATTCTGTAACCAGAATTATTGGCAATTTCAGAACAAAATTAGCAAAACCCCATGGAAATAGTATCACCTGTTTTTTTCTGACCAAGGAAATGGGGACAAAATATAATAAAAAGCAAAAAAATTTATATTATTGGAGCATGTTTTACCAAACTGTTTTAGAAAAAAATGAAATGAGAAAAATACCCATGATAAAAGTATTTTTTAAACGTTCTAAAATTTATGTTAAAAAGAAGTAAAAATAAGTTTACAAGTAAGAAAGAAGAGAGTGTCATTTCAAGCTTTGCACTAGAATTTTATTAAATGGGGCTGAGTCTGGATCCACCAATAGGTGCTTCTTATCCAGTTTTATTTACGTAAAAGTGGGCCAATGAAAGAAAAACAAAGGTTTCTTTTAAATGAAATTTACATAAATTCCACTAAAGAAAAAACTGTTTTGGGGGCCTTCAGGTGTATAAACAACAAGCTAATAACAATACATTTTATTTATGAAGCACTTTACACTTGACAAATTTCAAAATAGCCTACTACAAAGAGAGAAGCTGTTTAGAAAATGTACAAAGTGATAAATAATAAGAGCCACAAATAAAAACAGACATTAACAGTCCAACTTGATTGAAATAAAAGGCTATTGAAAAGCTTTTGAAAGTAAAAGGTCTTTAAAAGCTTCTTAAAGGTCTCCTCAGTCTGTGGTGATCTTGTTATCTGGCAGGGTGCTCCACAGCTGTGGAGCTGACCTGGAAGGCCCTGCCTCCCATCTTGTGCAGCTTTGTCCCAGGGGGAATAAAACAGTGAGTGTCTTTGGATGGAGGTTTCTCATGGTAGTTGGAAACATGAGCAAGAGTGGAGATGGGGCTGATGTGATCAAGTTTGCATCTCCTAGACATGATACTGACAGCACTGTTCTGAATATTGACCATCTGAATGGTCCTACCAGGAATCCCAACAAGGAGCACATTGCAGTAGCCCAGCCTGGAGGAATCACAGGCATAGACCAGCTTCTCAGCATTTGTCAGGGAGGGACAGAGTTTGGGAATGTCGCCACAGGTTGAAGGAAATCAGTCTAATAAAGTCTTACAGCCTTACAAATTATTGTTACAAAGATGTGCTGCTGAAATGATCATTGGGGTTCAAATTTGACTCCCAGATTTATGACAAAGGAAAATATGACAATGTTCTAGTTTGAAAAAGAGATGCCAGTGAAAAGAGAATTTAAATTAAGCTCCTGGTTGTGCCAAAGACTAGGCTCAAGCTCAGATGAGACCGTGCTTTGTTGTTATAGTTAAGTGTTTCCCAACCTTTTTTGACTTGCATACCCCCTGAGCCATTTTCTCAGACCACAAGTACCCCCTTAGTCTAATGTGTTGACGATTCTTCAAAAATAGAACATACTATTATTATTAAATAGAAATCATTTTATTGACACTCCCTAACTTGAACATTTAATTCTCAAACATTTTATTCTTTTCACTATTTATATATAGCTCAGAAACAATCATGCCATGAAAGCAAAAAATCAATCTGAAAAGAAATACTAAATGAAAAAGGTGAATAAACCTTTTGTTCTAACAAACACTGGAGCTCTTTTGAACAAGTCTAACTGTCCTTCATGTAGTTATTTCAGAGGTCGCGCTAGACTTTTTTGTCATTTTGACCAACAGGGTTCAAAAACTTCAGTCATAATCTATTTTTATCCATCACTCAACCTAATAATTAAAAAACTTATACTAATGACATTTTTAACAACATTTAATTTTCATTCATTTAAAATAATATACCGGTATTAATTGTTCCTTGGCTGCTTCATCCTCCACTGATTGTTGCGTTGAGGAGCTGTGAAGCGCTCTGAGTGACAGGTGCACGGCTGCAGCGGTGAAAGCTCAGTGTGACAGAGATGGAGCTCAGAGTTCAGTTTTAAGAGGAACATTTATTGAAAACATTTAATCCAACAAGACATCAGGCAGGAAATGTCATGTTGTTCATTCTATCAGACCAATATCAGCCGACCTGTCGGATAATTACTGCTGAATCAGCAGGTTATGAACCTGCGGTGGTCAGAAGCTGAAGGAGAGCCGGTGACACTGGGATTGCGCAGTTCTGTGCGCAGTTCGCGTGGAGACAATAATTGATACACACCTGATCGCAAATAAAGCACCAATAACTGCCGTTATAATAAATATCTGAAGACGTCTGTATGAACAAACTGTGATCTAACTCCTAAATGCGACATATTTCCGTTCAGAATCTCATTTTTATTCCGTTCAGAAATGGGAGTGGAAGTGAGGTTACTGTTGTGTGTGTGCGCGCCGCGTGGCCCACAGTCTGAAATAGTGTCTTAAATTAATAATTTTCCAACTCACCAGCTGCGCTGCCAGGTTCCCCATCTCCAAATTGTGCTTTTTATAAATCCCAAAGTTTGCGGAGAAAGTGACTTACGCAACTTTCAGGCCTGTTTTTAGCGTGAGAGGCCGCTGGTATCTGCAGCGGTCACGGAGCGAGGAAACAGCCTGTTCTGCCCTTCAGGCAGTCTAGTTAAAGTTTAATGCCAAGCATGAAGCAATGCTGCCACCTACTGGCGTCTTTATACACTGTTGTGTTGATCAAGAAGTATTTTTTTTATATCCTGCCACACGTAGCTGCTAGCTGGCTATCGCTCACATGTGGTTGTCCTGTTTTGTTGGGTTTCTTCGAAGCAATGCCTTTAAGTAATGATTTAGATATGTTTATTGTGTACATTTATGCTCAGTAATGAGACATGTAGCATGTACATGTTGACTTTATGTTTATCTGAGTTGAAGTGTTGTCAAAAATGCTAACTTCTGTATTTAGCTTGATAAGCTGCTAGCCAATGTTCCGCTTTGCTGTAGCGTAGCTTGTATCCATGGGCGTCGCAACCATTATGTCAGGAGGGGACGTGTCCCCCCCACTTTGTAAAATCAGGCATTTGGACCCCCCCCCACATTTACCGAGTCCGTCTTGCGCTCTTTCGGTTGTTCTCAAAGAAATCCATTCCACTTGATTCATTAGAAATTACTCAGACCGCTGAAATCCACTCCATGTTTTCCTGGTTACACCCTGCACCCTGACACGCTCCTCTCCTTCTGGACCCGACCTCGCGCTGCAACTGAAAGCAAACCGAACCGGGAAGGAGGTCGACCAGAAACCGGAGTGTTCCTCTGGAGGGGCCACAGGGTTAGGAGGTACAGGAATAAGACCTGAATGACCAGAGGAGGTAAAGCCCCCACAGACCTATGGCCTCTAATAAAAAGGTAAATGCGCCTCAATCAAGTTTCATCCTGGATCTACAGGAAGCAGAAAAAAGTACAGGAAGCACAATACAATATATATACCAAAATATCAGAGACAGAACAATAAAGACAGGAAAACAAGGGAAGAAAATATATAAATACAAGTAAAAAGTTATAGTGAAAAATAAAATAACTATAATGAGTGTAATTCACTGCTTTTTATAAAAGGACTGTACCAGTACATTAATAAGTAAATAAAATAAGTACATACTTTATTTAAGGGTCAACATTTAAACACTTAAACACAACCGTTGATTATTTTACAAAAAATAAAAGAGTACTGAAGATCATCAGTAATATAGAGATCCTCTAACCTGTTATTTGTCCTGATCAAATCTGTTGTTCTTAGTAAAAATTAACGTTCCAGTCAGATAAACACAAAGCTACACTTGATTTCTGAGAAACTCACTTTAAATACCTCTAATTTAACTGTTAACAGTAAAATATCTTATTTTAAATGGATCAAATGAAAATACAATCCCAGCTGTCAGTACACTGAACAACAGATATTAAACTAGTACTGTTTTCATTTCAGACTGGTAGAACTTCAGTCTTAAGAACAATCAGGTTCTTGATATTTGTTTTCAAATAATTGATGTCACTTATTTATTTCCTCCTAAGCTGTTCAGCCTGAAACAGTCCATTTAAAGTGACATCATGACTAGTAACAGTTAAATTATAACAAGTTAAAATGAGTTTCTTCTGGTCAGAATTCATTTTCAGCTCCATCGTGCTTATTCCAGACAGGAAGAATAGATTGTGATGCAACACATGAAGGGGAAATGTGACTAAATGTGTCCTAAGAATAACACTGAAGCTATCTGAAGTATTCACTGTGGATAATAGAATAGTATTATGTGTATCTGTAAAAACATTTGACTTAGAACAGCTGATTTTTAGCTAGCTGCATACATATCCAGTCTTGTTAAAGTTCACCACCTTGTGTTTTTTAAGGATTTGGTTTCAGTTCAGTTGTTGGATAGAATCTCTACTAGTAACAAAATACCTGTGGATATCAGTATTTTCTATTTGACTAGTAATACTATTTGGACTAGGATAAATTACATTATTGTTATGTAAATAGGAACAGCAAAGAGGTGGGGGTTTTAATTAAATGTTAAAAAAATGTCCATTAAATTTAAGTTCAGTCCTGCTGGTATTCTCATTATCAACGAGAATAAAAGAAACACACATTCAACATGTGATTAGAAGTTAGAAATACTGAGGAATCAGTTCTTCAGTAGTCAGTACTTTTTGTAGTAGTACTAGTACCAGTTCTTTACTTCAGTAGTTCAGGAGCAACCAGACTGTGTTACTTTGATAGAAATAACAAAAATGTCCTGTCACTTCAGTGGAAGATGCTGCAGTCAGTCAGTCACTTCATTCTAAACCAACCAGTACTAACAGGACTGAACGTTACCTGGTTACCAGTAGAGAACTGGTAGAGCTTTGAATAGTTAAGGGTTGAACAGCTGGTTGTCTAATGAGTTCCTTCCAGAACTGGAGACATGGCAGACCATTATCATGTCTTTGAACTATGGAGTTTGTCACTGTATTCACATCTTTAGTTCTGACATGAAACCACTGCAGGTCATTTTACTTCATAAGTTTTTTTCAGTTTTTTCTCTAAGATTTGAATAATCCAGCTGATGGTGTTCTAGAGAACACAGCTGCTAAAAATGAAGACTTCCTGTTGAATCTGACTCTGAAATAGTTACTGAGTTCAGTTTTTATTACTGTAGGTAAAATAGGTGTTTAACAATTTGTTAAATGCGCCAGAATGCAGAAAATGGCGTCTACGACAAAGATTTTTTTCTTTGGGGAAGTGCCCCCCCCACATTTTTTATGCTTCTGACGCCCCTGCTTGTATCACATTATATTGTGGCTTTAAAGTTAGTTTGCATTGAATTAGACAGGTTTATTAACTTCAAGTTCAAACGGGGTGTTTATTTCTGTTACTAGTGCACTGCTAATGTATGCAGCTTTTTGTGGTATTATTTCTGTTGGCCGGCTGTTGGCTCATTGTAAATTTTATCTGTTTCTACAGTTTCACTCCATTTCACTCAACAATTAAAGGAGCGAGAAATCATTACTGACTCTTTTGTGAAAGGAGTTTGGCTGATGGTTATTGTTGGTATTGGGCACCAATACGAGACCGTTACACAGCCTATCAGCTGCAGAGCCTCGCTGTCATTTTTACTCCAAGTAATGCGAGGTATAACGGCGCGTGCACACACAGGTGTGTGCATTTTAATCAGTCAAAATGACGGAAGCCCTTTAGATTTTTCCGTCAAAGTTTTTAAAAAACGGTCAATGACGGAAAATATTCGGTTAACGCGACCCCTGTGTTATGTATGCCTTTTTTTTGTTGCTTTTTGCATTGATAAAAGCTGGGTTTATTATTCATTAAGCAAACACATGCCAGCACTTTATTTTGTATTTTACCAGGGCACAGCGAATGCTATCCAATAACCATTAACTGGGAAATCAAATCTTACATGTTTCCATGTACCCCCTGTAATGCGCTCACGTACCACTAGGGGTACGCGTACCCCTGGTTGGGAATCACTGTTGTAGTTAAACTTTTGAACAACATTCCCCTTTTCATCAGGCAGGCCTCTTCCCTGTCTGAGTTCAAATCTGCCCTTAAAACCCACTTTTTTCCCAGGTCTTTGACACCAAATGAGATATTGTATTGAATCAATTTTTTAGTCTTAATTTATATAGATTTTTATTCTAATCTTGTTTTGTTTATTTTTTATAACTTTTAGTATTTTACTTGATTTTATTATTACAACTGTTTTAGCATAGAACTGATTTTATTTTTATGTTGTATTGAATTTTTGGTGTGTGATTGTTTGTTTTATTGTACAGCACTTTGGTCTTGTGGGTATAAAATGCTTCAGAAATAAAGATGGTATGGTTAAGTTGCTATAGAGTACCAATGAGAATGGCCTCAGATTTGTTGATGTTGAGGTGGAGAACATGTTTGGGGTCAGCCCAAGGCCCGAAGAGTTAATTTATTCAGAGGGGGTTATCCACAAGTATTCCGATAAGCAGTGCTGATGGCACTCCTCTGGCTCCTAGTTGTAAACTCCTTTGAAGAAGGGGTGTCTGTGTGTGTGTGTGTGTGTGTGTATGTATCTTACCTGTTCACAGCAAATGCCAGAGAAAACGGTTTCTTTTTCATTGATTTATATCTAGCCTTAAAAATAAAAAAACAAAAAGGGTTAGCTGATGCTACAAATCCTAGGTAACTCTTAGAAACAATTAGGCAAACAAAATCTGATATTTTTGGTATTATAGGACATTTTAACTTGTCTTCATTCACAACAAGAGTAGGTCCCTCTATGAGCAGGTGTCATTCATTCATTCATTCATTTACATGAACTACTGTAAGACATATTTTTATACCCAGGCTAATAAGCATTGATTATCTAATTATGATAGTTCTTTGAATAAAACATGTTTGTGATCAGGTGAAAAGGAGAAAGTTCCTGATTTGTTTCTTCAAAATTAAAGACTAAAATACTTGTCTCACATTTCTTTCAGAAAGATCAGCTGCTTGAATGATCTGCAACAGCATGGCTCTAAAGAATCTTCCCCTACAGTCAAGGTATACACCCACTTTTTTTTTTCTTTTCTGCAAAGATGAGATCAGTCAGTTCTTTAAAGTTTAACAAAGTTAATTACAAAATAACAACAATAATAACAAAGACAACAAAGGATATTTACAAAGGCTCCCTGGGGTCCTCTTGCTGTCTTCCCTGCCTGTCTTCTGTTCTTGCACAAAAACCCTTGCAATGACTAACACACCCCTCTTGATCCTCTGTTCCTGTTTTTTTATTTCTGAAACTACATGTATGCTTTGAAACTCACACAGTGTTAATATGTTGACATAAAAAAATGTACTTGACCCGAATATAGGACGACCCTGATTATAAGACAACCCCCCCTTTTCCAAGATTAATCTTAGAAAAAAATAAGAAATTTATTTTTTAAAGAAACTATTTTCATTGAAATTTTGAAAAAGTAACTTAAATACCTTAATTACAGACCTTTAATATTTGCCTATTAATTCAATCACAAAGATCTGTAATGCATATTCTAGTGTGTGTGTGGTGTTCTATCAGGAAATGGTAAATGGCTTGTATTTATAGAGCGCTTTCTAGAGTGCTGAACACTCCCCAAAGTGCTGTACAACACGAACAGTCACTCACCCATTTACACTCACATTCACACACTGGTGGTGATAAACTACGTTGTAGTCTCAGCTGCCCTGGGGCACACTGACAGAGGCAGGGATGCCATGCACTGGTGCCCTTCCAAGTCCCTCTGACCACCGGCAAGCAAGTTGGGTGAAGTGTCTTGCCCAAGGACACAACGACAATCTAACCCAGCCGGAGCTGGGAATCAAACCGGCGACCCTCTGGTTGCCAGACTGGCCACTCTACCAACTGAGCTATATGCTGCCCCAAAAGATGAAAGACACTAGTGATCCTGAACTTTGCTCATGACATGTCAAAATCAAAAGTCTGCATGAGACATTTACAAATATAGTTCTCTGATCAACTGTGCTCACACAGTCGTCCCATCTCCTCCCACAGAACGTCATTGCCATGATGCGCCATCTTCAGACATTACACTCCATAACGCCATATTTCCTGGCTGCCTGACAGCTGTTTGATGCCTCTGGTGCATTGACCTCCATTATCTTAAAATTAGCGTTTAAACTCTGCCTCAGTTGTCTGTTAAATTGCACGGCAATTTTGATTCAGTCAGCTCCAGTTGGCACTGTAAAGTAAGTAAGTAAGTAAAGTTTATTTATATAGCACCTTTCACAGAAAAAATCACAAAGTGCTTCACAGAAAACAGAATCAAACATGATAAAACAAATAAAATCAATAAAACAAACAAAATATCATTACAAATCAAAATCATTAAACAACAACAAGAGAACACAAAATAGTTATTTAAAAGGTGTTTTGAATAATTGGGTCTTCAACTGCTTTTTAAAGGAGTCCAGACTGTCTATACAGCGTAAAACTAAAGGAAGGTCATTCCAAAGTCGAGGTGCAACAGACTGAAGGAGCGATCACCTTGACTTTTAAATCTGGTCCTTGGAACTGTTAGGAGATTCTGGTCTGTGGACCTGAGAGCTCGGGTTGGAGCGTACGGCTTTATCAGTTCAGTAACATAAAGAGGAGCTTGACCATGTAGGGCCCTGAAAGTTAGAGTCAGGATTTTAAAATGAACTCTACATTTAACAGGTAACCAGTACAGAGACCTCAGAATAGGAGTGATGTAATTTTTCCTGTTTGCTCCAGTGAGGAGCCTCGCTGCAGAGTTCTGGACCAGCTGAAGGCCATAAAGGGCTTTTTGGTTCAAACATGTGAAAAGTGTGTTACAGTAATCTAGACGGGAGGAGATAAAAGCATGAAGAACCATTTCCTGTTCAGGTTTTGACACCAACTTTCTCAGTTTGGAAATATTTCTCAGATGATAAAAACAGTTTCTGACCAGCTGTTTTGAGTGACCTTCAAGAGACATTGATTGGTCGAAAATAACACCCAGATTCCTCAGGTTTGACTTTACAGCAGAACTTAAATGTTCAATATGTTGACTGATCAGAGGGACCATCCTATCAGGGGCAACAATCAGACATTCAGTCTTTTCAGGGTTTAACTGAAGGAAGTTCTTTTCTAACCAGTTAGTAATGGCTGACAGACACTCCAGTAGTTCAGACAGTTTGTAGAACTCTGAGTCCTTGAAGGAGCAGTACAGCTGAATGTCATCTGCATAAAGGTGGTAGGAGACATTGTGACATCTATTAATGATCTGTCCAAGAGGATGGATATATAGTAAAAACAGGAGTGGACCCAGAACAGAGCCTTGGGGTACCCCACAGAACAGATCTGTAGTATCTGACATGATGTTGTTTATATGGACACTGAAACTTCTGTTTGAGAGGTACGATCGGAACCAGTCTAAAACTGTTCCAGAGATCCCCACCAAGTCACGGAGTCTGTTCATTAAGGTGCTGTGATCAACAGAAAGGTCCAACAAAACTAAGACTGTAAACTCCCCGGAGTCTGCTGCCATCATGATGTCACTGGATACTTTGAGTAAAGCTGTTTCTGTTGAATGTTTTTTACAGAAACCAGATTGGAATTTATCAAAAATGTTGTGTTGTTCCAGAAAAGAGACCAGCCACGACTCTTTCTAAAAGTTTAGAGATATAGCTCAGTTTGGAAATGGGCCTGTAGTTATTTGGTTGAGAGGAGTCCAGACTGGGTTTTTTAAGGATGGGTTCAATAACAGCGTGTTTAAAGATGGAGGGGACAGAGCCGGTTTGGAGGGATAGATTGATAAAATCAACAATGCATGGGCCAACTAGGTCAAAAGCTTTAAGAAGCAAAGAGGTTGGGAGAATATCAACTGGGCTTGAAGATTTTTTCATGTTTTTAAGAATGAGACAGATGTTCTGAAAATGAACAGGTGTGAAGAAGGACCAGGTATGGGAAGGAGGAGGGTGGATGGGAGAACAGGGAGCAGATGGGGGTGAGAAACCTGACCTGATGTTTCTAATTTTGTTCTCAAAGAATGAAAGGAAGTTGTTACAATCAGACCTTGAGAACACAGGGATTTGGGGCGTTTTAGGTGAAACTATCTGATCGTGTCAAACAGAACTTTGGAGTTTTTATTTGAGGAGATCAGTTGAGAGAAGTAAACAGCTCTGGAGTTTTTAACCATTTCATTTAAAGATGTTATCAATTCCTTAAGGTACAGTCGGTGAATTTCCATTCTTGTTGATTTCCAAAGCCTCTCAGCTTTACGGCATGTCCTTCTGAGATTATAAATATGTTCGTTCATCCAGGGACTGTTCCTTCTATGAGATACCACTGTTTGTTTAACTGGAGCTACTTTATCTAAGATAGTAGAACACTG
>SSNR01000213.1:1051934-1066990 GCA_006937965.1 Callopanchax toddi
CTGTTTGTTTAACTGGAGCTACTTTATCTAAGATAGTAGAACACTGCTGATTAAATGACTGGATGAAGGAGTTTGCATCTTCACCATGAACTAAGTTTCTATCAAACATTACAGAAAAACCATCAACTGCTGACTGATTAATGATGCGTCTTTCTGAACTCAGTTTGTGAGGGACAGGATCAACGTTAGACTGAATCTTAAAGAAAACACAGCTGTGGTCACTCACATGAACCTCCTCAACATGTAGCTGATTGATGTTTAGACCCAGAGAGAAGACTAGATCCAAAGTGTGACCCATATTATGGGTTGGTCCTGATACATGCTGTACAAAGTTAAAAGAATCAGTGATGGATAAGAAATCAGCTGCTGTGTTACACTCAGGGTTATCAATGTGAAAGTTAAAGTCACCCAGAATTAAAACCTTTTCCAGCTTAATCATGGATGATAAGAAATCTGAAAATTCCGAGAGAAAAGGGCCACTTGTTCCAGGAGGTCGGTAAATTAAAACACAATAAAATACTTCTTGTAACCCTACTTTGATGATCTGACATTCAAAAGTAGTGAAACAGCCACTGTTGATCAGACTACAGGCATGTTTGTCCTTAAAGACCACAGCGAGACCTCCACCACGGCGTGAGAGGCGTGGTGTGGTAAACACAGAGCAACCTGGAGGACAGATTTCATTAGAATGGACAAAGTTACCATCTTGTTCCCATGTTTCAACTAGAAAAAAGAAGTCTAGGCCCTGCTGGGTGAAAAGGTCATTTAAGATAAAGGATTTGTTAGAAATGGATCTGGCATTTAACAGGGCACACTGAACTGAAGGATGCAGGTCATTTTTCTTCTTAGTTACTTGGAGATGGATGGGTCGTAAGCACCTGATGAGTTTCCGGGCTCTCTGATCAGAGTGATTAGGGCAGCGGGTTGATAAATGGACTGGAATAGGAAAATGTTCTGGTTTGAGAGCCGAGGAGGAAACTGTGGGGACAGAGACTCTGGGAAGAGACATAGATGATGGTTGAATTTGTGGTGGACTGTAGGGGGCAACGGCGTTTGGAGTGGTGGTGAGACCGAAGGCTGCAGAAGGTGTAGATGACTCGGATGTAAACAGTCATGTCTGTGTAGAGGAGTCCACCCTAGATATACATCTATAGGACTGCACAGCGTACTTGATGTTAGCGGTCAGCATGCGTGAGCCAAGTCGGTTTGGGTGAACACCATCTCGCCTAAAAAAGGAAAAACGCTTCCAAAACAGATTAAAGTTGTCGATATAGCCGATATTGAGGGACCTGCAGGCAGACTGAAGCCAGGTGTGGAGAGAGAGGAGACGGCTGAAACTTTCATCTCCACGAGAAACTGTGGGAATCAGGCCGGAGATGAAGACAGACATTCCACTGCTCTTCTGGCACTGGCTTTGTTTTTTTACAAAACACTGGCGCCCTCTGCTGTTGTGGTAATTTAATGTCCCCAAAATACTAGACCCCAATTATAGGACGACCCCACATTTTCACATTATTTTCAATGGGGGAAAAAAACGTCCTATATTTGGGACAATACACTAATATTTAAAAAGAACTGTCAATGCAATACCTAAAGTTCCTTCTGATTAATAATAAAGTAAAGAACATTATTCTGCCTCAATATAAAGGACAACACTTTCAGAGTAGTATCAATAGTTAAAATCTCTTACTCAGTTCATTTGATCAGTTTGTTGTTTTTTCTTTTTGTCTGGGGAGGGGGTGAGCAGGAACATGTTTGTTTCAGCAAATGTTCAGATGTTTTTTTAGCTTTCATCATCATTGTGATCAACAACCTTTTTTATTTTCTAATTTAACAGCCCTTAGCCATCATGTAAATGGACCAGTGGTAATATCAGCAATCAGTGTGTTTGCCTTTGGACATCCCTGTCGGTGAAGTGGAGGGCTACATTTTCATCAGCTGCAACAAGAAACCAAGCACAGCAACCCAAGTCCTGGGATGCAAAATCTTCAGGTTTCTGCAAAAATGGCAACTGAAAGAACAGGTGAGTTTGTTGCGATACCAGCATAATTGAGTTTAATGATCACATCAAATCAAATTAAACTTTATTTGTTGAGCACATTTCCTGCATAGCAACACAATGTGCTTCACAGCAGATTAAACATACCATAACATACCATAAAACAGGGGTCGGCAACCCCCGGACTCCGGTCCAAATCCGGACCCCAAGAGGTCTTTGTCCGGACCTCAAAGCATTTTCTCATTTACTAATAATTCACGCTTACTTCCAATCGGCTGCAGTGGCTGTCAGCGCCTTGCAGCTGTGCCAATCAGCGCCAATTACGAGTGGCGCACCGCGGAAAATCCTTCGCTAAGTTTGCTACCCCTACACCGCGGCTGGGCGGCCCTTCCCGCAGCTGACTGCTTCGGGAGACGGCCACGCCACGCACATAACACCCTCGGTCGGGAAGCTGCAGAATTCTTCAAATTGGTTAAAGGACTAGGAAAGAGCTCGTGTGCTCATGCGCCAGGCGGAGAGGCTGGAGAGGACACAACAGGTGCTGGAGAGGAGGAGATATGAGGAGTGGAGGAGAAGCTCAGAGCAGGTATATGAGCAATGATCCAGGCCATTGTCAGTAATAAGTTCATTCTGGTCAAAAACTGGACCAGAGTCTCAAAAAATGTCTACTTTTCTGCATCTGAACAGCAGGAGAAAAAAACCAAACCATTTTTCTCAAAAGGTTTCTTCAACCACAAACTAATTAATGGGGATCTTGTGCTCAGAGAATATATGTTTAAGTATTTAAATATTTTTAAAAGTCTGTCTGTTTCATATATAAAAATAATTATCTAGCCATCCATCTCCAAATAATTGTATATATATATATATATATATATATATATATATATATATATATATATATATATATATAAGGTGGCGCTGCCCCCGGACCGAGGACCAGGTCACGGATTCTAATCTGGACCTTTGGCATATTTAGTTGAAGACCCCTGGTGTAAAGGGTTAAAGAAAACCAGTGGGGGAAAAAACAATTAATTTAAAAGAAACCTGAATTAAATAAATAAATAAAAAAGACACCCCCATGATTTATTTAATTTTATTATTCATCCATGGTGTGGAAAAGTATGGGCAAAGTCATTTTCATTTTACTATTGTTCAGATGGAGGTACAGTACACAGAGTTGCCACAGGAGGGCGCACATCGGTTAGAGGTACTAAAAACACCAGAGGCAGGCTACGGCAGAATAAATCCTGCTGTTGGTTGTTAACAAGCTCCTGCCTAACAAGTTTCCTGCCTCTCTGTTTTATCCAAACAGGATTTATCGCCACACCCCTTCTGACCTCTACCAGGTTAAGGGGGAAATATTACCAGGGTCCCATCCTGGAGCCAGACCTGGGGTTGGGACCCATGAGTGAGCACCTGGTGGCCAGGCTTTTGTCCCTGGGGTCCGGACAGGCCCAGCCCAAACCAGTTACATGAGTTAATCCACCTGTGGACCCACCACTTGCAGGAGGAGGATGAGGGGTCTGGGGCAATGTGGATTGGGTGGCAGACCAAAGTGGGAGCTTATGCACTCCAATGCTTGGTTGATAAAACTGGCTATTGGGACATAGAACAATGCCTCTTTGGTGGGGAAGAAGCTGGAGCTTGTGGTAGACATTGAGTGGTATGGGCTAGATGTAATCGATTAACCTCAACACAATGCATTGGCTTTGGAACCCAAGTCCTTGAGAAGGGTTAGACACGCCTCTTTACTGGAGTTGCTCGAGGTGAGAGGTAGAGGGCTTAGGTGGGCTTTTAGGTATCCCCAAAACTCTCTGTTTGTATATTGTGGTTTACCCTGGGGGGACAAAATGGTAGCTTCTTGCACATTCAGGTCGGGGGGCAGGTCCTGACTGTTTTTTGTGCTTATGCACCAAATAGCAGCTCAGAGTACCCACCCTTTTTGGAGTTCCTGGGAAGAATGCTAGGTAGCACTTTGACTGAGAACTCCATTATCCTGCAGGGGGATTTCAATGCACACATGGGCAATGACAGTGTGATTGGGTGATTTCGGGTTTTCAATCGCACAGCCTGCAATCACACACTGAAAAGCTTTACATCTTGTAGTGGTTAGTTTTGATGGAGTTCCCATAAGACCCCTGAAGCTTGTTGACACACATGGCATATTAAAATATGCGATTGGACCTGAAGATTAGGTTCTTTGATAACCAGTGTACGTCATTAACAAAATTAAAAAGTAGCAAACTTTATATTTAAAATTTGCTTTATTACTAAACTAACAATCAACAAATACAAACAAAATGAATCACACACAAAACACATTCAAGGGCTAAATTGCTTATGAGAAATCTAATTCAAAAGTTCTTAAGAAATAGGTGCATCTGTATGTGTTTTATGGAGCCAACCACTACTAAACGGCACCCAAGGTGAGGGGTTGGGCAACAGATGCCCGATGACTAAGTCTAGGGGGCCCACAACCTCAGAGGAGGTTCCCCAGACTCAATAGACAGTCCCTCCAGGAAGTTGCGGGGATTTTTTGTGATTGTTGCGATCTAAAATGACTGATTTCGTGGCACATTTTTCTAAAAGTTGCGGTCAAAGTTGCGATTTTTTTCAATCATTTTAAAATTTTGTTTAAGGTTTTATTTGGTTTATATGCACACACAGTTAACCTCTTTACACACACACACACTGTATGCACTGTTTCATGATAAAATAAAGACTACAAGATGATGTAATCACCATGACAGAACAGCTGACAGCCTGTCTCAGCGTCACTCAGAGGTTACAGTGTGAGCGGCTTTACTTCCACTTTCAGAGATTCACCTCAAAGGTTCACTGGTTCAGCAGAATTTTTTAGAAAAGACAAGCGGTTCCTCGTGTACACTGGATACAAACGTCACGTTGTTAATGACGTGTTTAAAAAATAAACAACGTTCAAAGGAATTCACGTTAACGCTGACGGTCCGATTTATTTAAAATATTTTTCACAGAATAGCAAATCCGCCGACTCAGCACACAGTTTAGGACACATAAGTTCTTTTTAAATATAGTTTCTCACGTTGTCCAAATACGGACATTAAACAGAACTCACCTCGTCTCTTTTATCACTCGTATCAGACCCCAGCCTGTCTCTGCTCCTCTCTTTTCAGCTAATCTCCTCCATGTTTTGCGGTCAAAAAGTTGTTGTCAATCGTCGATTTTCATGTATAATCCACCACGACGTTGTGTTTGGTTCAGAACAGCTTTCCACCACTCTGGTGTAACACTTTAAGAAAATTGATTTGCTCGTATTTTAGCCGTAAAATCTGATGGAATCCGACCGGAGTTTAGCAGCTCTCAGCTCAAAAACTGGAAGCAAACACAGCTGGAGACAACGGGATTGGTCAAAACTTATCTGAGTGACTCTGATTGGTCAAAGAAGATGACGAAATCCAACAAAAACAGAGATGATTGGTCAAATTTGCGGAAAAGTTGCGATGATTGGTGAAAATTGCAAGGCTGCAACAAAGTTGCGGCAAATGGTTGAATTTGTGTTAATAGTTGCGATCGCAACATTGCAACTTCCTGGAGGGTCTGAATAGAGACTTTTACCATGAGCGTGAGATGGTCAATCTGGGACTGCAGTAACACCATACATCTAAAGAGAATGTACACCTGTCCCAACAACAAAGTGAACCCCATCCCTACTAAGAACAACACCACCGTGTCGGTGGAGGACCAGGAGTATGACATCAGTCAAATCATAACTGTCAGGTTTAAACTTTTTACCAACATGAAGAAACCCCGAGTTTAGTCAAGGAACCACAACTGAGTTTAATACGCACATGATCCGGAGAGAAAAAGTTAGATCAGCCGTCCAGCAGACCTCCGACCTTTTTCTGATCTAACTTCCCTCCAGACTTCACTTTTATTGCCAAGCACACAAGTAAAAACATACAGATAAATCACAGGATAGATAAGGCTCCAGATGCCTCACTCCCTTCCTCCAGACCTCGAAAAGAAACATTGTGCTTGTCTAAATGGGTCAGGAAGAGGAGTCTTGCAAATTAAACATGATATACTTTCAATCAGACATGATATACTTTCAAACTCTGGGAAAGAAGAACTTCAAACGATAAACATTTGGTTTCATACGTGATAAATAATTTTGACCCTGACAATAACCCATGCATGCAAGTTCCTTGAGCACCCTATCCACCTTCAACACGTTGATCCAAGGGCCCTCAAACCCAATGTGTTTGACCATAGCAGGAGAAAAAAACGATACATTGCTATAAAACTCCGATAGCTCTACCTTGCCCTCATGCTGGCTGGGATTCAAGCCACTTCACCAACATAGACCATGACACCAAGATGAACCATGACACTGAAAGGGACCAATATCCATACCGTCTCCTGAGGCAGACCAATGCGCCTGGAGACGTCATGTCAATCAGAAGACATGCTTGCCTCAAGAAGGGGGTGTTGACCAGCCAGCAAGTGCCAATTTTCATAGCAGTGGTCTGCATAACATAGCATAGCATAAAACAAGTACTTCATCACCGTCTTAAAACCACACAAACTGGCAGTGCTATCACAGATGAAAAGATTACCAGAGCAAAGATTGTAAAGGTCATGCGAAAGCATACACATGCCCAGGTTTGGTAACAGATATAGATCTGGGGTCTCATCATGGTACGCAACAACAGCGGGTGTATGCGTCTTCACATGGGTGTCTCCTACCCAGTTGCCAACTTTAATAACATCCTTCAACTGGTAAATGTCCCTCGGGAACACAACGGGAAAACTGACAAGGAAAGCCAGCTCCCTGCTGCTGGGATCAACCCGGAGTGGAATCACACTGCCAATTCTCATTGGGCGCACAATACAATGAGAATTTGAGTGACCCAGTGGGTCTCTGCTGTTTATGGCAAAGCAACAAGAGACGAGATTGGGGGGAGTTCCATGGGCAGTGGCTGTTCCACTTGCACCCAGAGTCTCAACTGTCAAGTCGATTAGAGGTTGAATGCAATTATTCAGGTCTTTGCCAAGGAAAGGAGGAATGGGCTCAAGGTCAGACACAAATATGGGGTGTATTAATGTCATTGGATTGTGTGATAACTTCATGAAAGACACAGATGATAAGGTCATATTGATTGAAGCGTATGGACAAAGCAAAAGGAACAAGTCTCAGGCCTTGATGCCTCCCATTGATAGCTTGGCAGAGGCAATTGAAAAGAGGACGGGACAAGAGAGTCACTTCTGAAGCAGTGTCTAAAAGAGCATCATTTTTTTATTTTTTTATTTTTTAACCCCGTGTCCTGTCCGGCTGTGGAGCAAACAGAATAATGTCTGAGTGCTAAAAACAAGCCCAACAGTGTTGCTGTTTCAGGTGAGAGGTTACAGCCACTGCTATAAAACTCCTCCTGATTTTTGTTTAAATATAACCCCCAAAATCTTTATTAGAATATTTTTATGGTTGATTGGACACGGAGCCTGAAAGTGAAGGGAAGGGTACAGAAAGAGGGATGGGGGAGAAAGTAAACAGAAAAAGAAGAGAACAAGAGACGTGAAGAATCCACTTCTAGACCTGCAAATAAAGCACAAACAAACAAGCAAACAAAACAGGAAGAAAAGATACAGCAGCAACAAACAGCATATGAATACACAACAGTTGTGATATTCTTCAAATGTATACGTATACACCAGTTCAAGAGAGTTCAGTGTCAACCACAGCCCCAGTCAATGTGTCTGAAAACACCTGAGTCCGTCTTTATGTGAGCACCTTGTGATCACCTGTGTGTATATATGCACGCTTGTTTATGTAAGGTTTCTCTATTGAAACATTCAATAATAAGTTCGAGGAGCCACAGACCCGTCCCCAAGGCCCACAGAGGACGCGGAGGAGGTCCAGGCCCCAGACGTCCAGAGGCCACCCAGGGCACGGACACCCCAGGGAGATCGCCGTCAGGGCAGTCGCTAAACTCTCCCCCAGAGGGCGCAGAGGCTCACCCCACGTGGGCCCCCCGGCAGTCGCCGTGCTAGAGCCCCTGGGGGGTCGCGGCTAGGAGCTCACAGGCACCGCCTGCAGCCGGCCATCCAGGGTAGATCTAGCCGGAACCAGAGACCCGAGACCCAGGAGCGAACCAGCCCCAGCAGAGGCCCGACCACCCCCGGGGGCCCAGATCCCACCAGGCAGCCACAGGAAGAAGAGCAGGCAGACGCCCCCAGACCCAGACCCCGAGACACCCCAATACGCCAGCGGAGAAAGGCACCACCAATGCCGAGGCGCAGCCAGGGAGGATAGTCTCTGTCGAGGAGGGCCTAGCATCAGGAGCATCATATTTTTTAAAAAGTTTCTGTGACTCCCTGTTCAATAAGGTTGCACAGAAAATTTTTGAACTGGGGGTTCATAATGTGGTACACAACCATCTAACCTGTTTTTGGCAGGAATTGTGCAATGACTATTTATGTTGTATTTATTGTACAAAAAATAACCTTGTTATATTATAGAGTCAAAAACTACGGTGGCCCAGAAGGTTCAACGAATACAAAAGCCACAACACAACAACAAAAGCCACAACACAACAACAAAAGCCGCAACACAACAACAAAAGCCACAACACAACACAACAACAAAAGCCACAACACAACACAACAACAAAAGCCACAACACAACAACAAAAAGCCACAACGGAAATGATCTTCTTTGAAGACTCATCCACTGTTTTTCCCTCTCAGCCTTGTAATAAGTCTTCGGTTTGTTTTGTCCGGCCCGCCACTCCGGGAGGAGTTTTCCGCTGCACTCGCTTTGACCGGAAGTTCCGCTATTCACGAATAACTCACAATGTCCCAAAACAAGGTGTTTTATTAAAGTACTGGCCTTACATTTGTGTTATGAATTTAATTACCAAAATCCGAACGCTATTGTCGCTTATTATTTACTTATGTTTGAGCTAAATTAGAGTTTAACTTTATGTAGGGTGACCATATTTTGATTTTTGAAAAAGAGGACACTTGGCTCAGTCATGAAACATTTTAATACTGTTTAATTAAAGAAGACCTGTTTAAAGTATAAAGTCTCTGTGTGGTTTTGAAGAATAGTTTAATAACAACCTTCAAAAAAAAGTTTTGAAAATCAAGTATAAGTAGTAAGTTTATCAGCACTGCAGGAGGTGGATTTGAACCTGTGAACTCTGTGCTTATAGACTAGCGTTTAAGCCATTACACCACCGCAGCTCAATGTAAAACCTGGGGAAATATTTTTAAGTAGTGTTAATGATGTCATATTGGGAAAATGGTGCATAAGAAAATAGTGAAACGCTGTTTGTTCTGTCTGTGAGAGGGATGTCACACGCAACACGGACTGCTTTAGTCACACCAGTTACTTTAAGTACGTGTCTATTTGCAGTGAAAACCGATAAAACCCGGACATTTTGATTGATCTCTAAAAAAACCCGGACGCTCCGGACAGAACGTGAAAAGTGGACTGGAACATGTCCGGGGAAAAAGAGGAATGCTCATATCTATGGGACTGCTGGTCACTCTACGTCCATTTTAGGATAGGTTCCGTTTGACTACAACTTCCGTTTTATTTTTTTGGTTCCGTTTTTAACTTTCATTTTATTGTCACTTCCGTTGCGGCTTTTGTTGTTGTGTTGCGGCTTTTGTTGTTGTGTTGTGGCTTTTGTTGTTGTGTTGTGTTGCGGCTTTTGTTGTTGTGTTTTGTTGCGGCTTTTGTTGTTGTGTTGTGGCTTTTGTTGTTGTGTTGCGACTTTTGTTGTTGTGTTGTGGCTTTTGTTGTTGTGTTATGTTGCGGCTTTTGTTGTTGTGTTGCGGCTTTTGTTGTTGTGTTGCGGCTTTTGTTGTTGTGTTGTGGCTTTTGTTGTTGTGTTGCGGCTTTTGTGGTTGTGTTGTGGCTTTTGTTGTTGTGTTGCGTCTTTTGTGGTTGTGTTGTGGCTTTTGTATTCGTTGAACCTTCTGGGCCACCGTAAAAAACAGAATAGAATGTTTTTAGCATTTAAGAGCCTTATTTTAAAATTTAACACATTACCATATTTATATCTACAGGTGCAGAGCTGGAGCGCCTTTTGCAGGATCTGGGATTGAAGCAGTTCTACAGGAAGAAACTCTCACTCAACAAGATCCTGGAGATCAACAAGAAGGCCATCAATGATGAACCTGCCAGTTGTAAATCTCATCTTCTATGGCATTTTTTAAAGAAACTAATGATGGTTAACGTAACAGCTAGAAATGTAAAATATACATCAGAATTTGAGTCAAACTGTAAAAATGCATCAGTGACTACAGAGTTAGATCTTGACAGTCTGATTGATGGTTCAAACACAGATTAGCTGATAAACCCGCTTGATATAATCACTGCTCTTTTTCTCTGTTGTGATGGTTTTGTTCATCAAGAACTGGCTCTAAAAATGTCCATGTGTCAGTTCTCTGTTCCTCTGCTTCTCCCTAACTGTGATACCAAACAGAGCACACTCATGCTGTGGGCCATGAGAGACATAGTTAAGAAGTACAGACCTCAGGATCTCTCAGAATCCAAGGGCTTCAAAGAAGAAAGAATAGTTCTTTCTAAACTTCCATTGATTTCTTTTGTCAGACTGGGTGAGTGCTCTTTGTCTAAATCAGAGATCCTCAATAAGCTTCTGAGTAACTCTCAGCAGCACCATGACACATTTGTTCACCGTGACATGGAGAGTGGAGACACTCCAAGAAAAATATCCAATGGACTGACTGAAATCACCTGGTACCTTCCCTGTGGAAACAAAAACATGGATATTTTCAGTGAGCCAGTAGCTATAGCTAACCTTCGTGGTGACATCACTTCATTTGAAACACAATTCTCCTTTTTGTGTCAGACATCTGCAGCAGTTTTTGTGTTCTTTGACCAGCTGGACCCCAATTACAAACTGCTGACTAACAAAAACCACAAAGCACAGATCTTCTTGGTGGGAAATCGTCAGAGCAGAAATTTTAATGTTGATGCTCTAAAAACATTAGCGAGTCAGTTAGGCCTGACTAACAACAATATAGTTTTAAAGACCAACAACATGAATCAGGCAGATTTTGTTAAATGTTTGAGGAAGGCAGTCAGTAGCATGATTGATAAACCATTGTTAAAGATATCAGTAGAGCAGATGGCTGATGTTGCACATGAACTGGGGATTTTAGTTGATGAAGACTCTCCAGAGTGCCAGAATGGGAAGAAAAATGCAGATGCCATAACTGTTAAAATTAAAGACATCTTCAATTATAAAGAAAGTCAACTTCCCTTGCAAGGCCAGATATGGAAAGAACTGACTTGTTTAGAGAATGAAGAATTTCGCCTTCGAAATGTTGGATCTGAAAGCATTGAGATCTACAAAAGTAAACTTCAGGAAAAGAAAAAAGAACTGCGTAAAAAGCAGAACTCTTACGATATATCATCAGCAATGACACATTTCATGAGTGCTCTATCCAGCCCAGCAACAGAAAGGTGTTATTTCCTGAAATGGTTGAGAATGAACCTGGATAATGTGTCTCGTGTAAAGCTGTCTAAACTTAGAGAGCTTTACAAAAAAATGTGCAAGGGTTCTGAGAACAAAAAGGAGATCAAAGAAATTGACAGACAACTCTCCAGCAGCTCACTGGGAACTGAACACTTCTTCCGTGAAATGGGTCAGATCTATGAAGCTTCTCTTTCCCTTCCAGAAACAAACCCATCACGTCAACAGTTGCAGCATCTGCCTAAACTTTGTGCTCAGTTGTTGCTGGATGGATTTCCTGTTGAGCTTGTAGATGGAGATGCCTCCAACATTCCTCTCAGATGGGTGAGTGATGTTCTCTCTCAGCTCAATGACTTGGTGTCTCCAAACAACAAGATCCTGGTGGTCACAGTTCTTGGAGTTCAGAGCACAGGAAAGTCCACTCTCCTCAACACCATGTTTGGAGTTCAGTTTGCAGTCAGCAGTGGTCGATGCACTCGAGGTGCCTTCATGCTGCTCATCAAAGTCAATGAAGACGTCAGAAACCTTCTGAACTGTGACTTCATGGTGATCATCGACACTGAAGGTTTAAAGTCACCAGAGCTGGCACAACTGGACAACAGCTATGAACATGACAATGAGCTTGCAACACTTGTTGTTGGTCTGAGTGATGTCACCATTATCAACATCGCTATGGAGAATTCTACAGAAATGAAAGACATCCTGCAGATAGTGGTGCACGCTTTCCTCAGGATGAAGGAGGTTGGCAAAAAGCCTAAATGTCAGTTTGTTCACCAGAACGTTTCAGATGTTTCAGCCCATGAGAAGAACCAAAGAGACAGGAAGCTGCTCCTACAGCAGCTGAATGAGATGACCCAGGCAGCAGCTAAAATGGAGAAGAAAGAGAAGAACAAGAACTTCACTGATGTGATGGAGTACAGTCCAGACACTGGGAACTGCTACATTCCTGGACTCTGGAATGGAAACCCACCAATGGCACCAGTCAATGCAGGATACAGTGAGACTGTCTATGAGCTGAAGAAGAACATCATCCAACTGCTGGGAACGTGTCAGTCAACTTCTAATAATATCCTGGAGTTCAGAGAGTGGATGAGCAGCCTGTGGAATGCAGTCAAACATGAAAACTTCATCTTCAGCTTCAGAAACAGCCTGGTAGCTGATGCATACATGAGGCTCTGCTCAGAGTACAACAAATGGGAGTGGGAGTTCAAAAAAGAAATGTTCACCTGGGTTACCAATGCAGAGACGAGGATTTNGAGGCAAGCATGTCTTCTGAAGGGGGTGTTGACCAGCCAGCAAGTGCCAATTTTCATAGCAGTGGTCTGCATAACATAGCATAGCATAAAACAAGTACTTCATCACCGTCTTAAAACCACACAAACTGGCAGTGCTATCACAGATGAAAAGATTACCAGAGCAAAGATTGTAAAGGTCATGCGAAAGCATACACATGCCCAGGTTTGGTAACAGATATAGATCTGGGGTCTCATCATGGTACGCAACAACAGCGGGTGTATGCGTCTTCACATGGGTGTCTCCTACCCAGTTGCCAACTTTAATAACATCCTTCAACTGGTAAATGTCCCTCGGGAACACAACGGGAAAACTGACAAGGAAAGCCAGCTCCCTGCTGCTGGGATCAACCCGGAGTGGAATCACACTGCCAATTCTCATTGGGCGCACAATACAATGAGAATTTGAGTGACCCAGTGGGTCTCTGCTGTTTATGGCAAAGCAACAAGAGACGAGATTGGGGGGAGTTCCATGGGCAGTGGCTGTTCCACTTGCACCCAGAGTCTCAACTGTCAAGTCGATTAGAGGTTGAATGCAATTATTCAGGTCTTTGCCAAGGAAAGGAGGAATGGGCTCAAGGTCAGACACAAATATGGGGTGTATTAATGTCATTGGATTGTGTGATAACTTCATGAAAGACACAGATGATAAGGTCATATTGATTGAAGCGTATGGACAAAGCAAAAGGAACAAGTCTCAGGCCTTGATGCCTCCCATTGATAGCTTGGCAGAGGCAATTGAAAAGAGGACGGGACAAGAGAGTCACTTCTGAAGCAGTGTCTAAAAGAGCATCATTTTTTTATTTTTTTATTTTTTAACCCCGTGTCCTGTCCGGCTGTGGAGCAAACAGAATAATGTCTGAGTGCTAAAAACAAGCCCAACAGTGTTGCTGTTTCAGGTGAGAGGTTACAGCCACTGCTATAAAACTCCTCCTGATTTTTGTTTAAATATAACCCCCAAAATCTTTATTAGAATATTTTTATGGTTGATTGGACACGGAGCCTGAAAGTGAAGGGAAGGGTACAGAAAGAGGGATGGGGGAGAAAGTAAACAGAAAAAGAAGAGAACAAGAGACGTGAAGAATCCACTTCTAGACCTGCAAATAAAGCACAAACAAACAAGCAAACAAAACAGGAAGAAAAGATACAGCAGCAACAAACAGCATATGAATACACAACAGTTGTGATATTCTTCAAATGTATACGTATACACCAGTTCAAGAGAGTTCAGTGTCAACCACAGCCCCAGTCAATGTGTCTGAAAACACCTGAGTCCGTCTTTATGTGAGCACCTTGTGATCACCTGTGTGTATATATGCACGCTTGTTTATGTAAGGTTTCTCTATTGAAACATTCAATAATAAGTTCGAGGAGCCACAGACCCGTCCCCAAGGCCCACAGAGGACGCGGAGGAGGTCCAGGCCCCAGACGTCCAGAGGCCACCCAGGGCACGGACACCCCAGGGAGATCGCCGTCAGGGCAGTCGCTAAACTCTCCCCCAGAGGGCGCAGAGGCTCACCCCACGTGGGCCCCCCGGCAGTCGCCGTGCTAGAGCCCCTGGGGGGTCGCGGCTAGGAGCTCACAGGCACCGCCTGCAGCCGGCCATCCAGGGTAGATCTAGCCGGAACCAGAGACCCGAGACCCAGGAGCGAACCAGCCCCAGCAGAGGCCCGACCACCCCCGGGGGCCCAGATCCCACCAGGCAGCCACAGGAAGAAGAGCAGGCAGACGCCCCCAGACCCAGACCCCGAGACACCCCAATACGCCAGCGGAGAAAGGCACCACCAATGCCGAGGCGCAGCCAGGGAGGATAGTCTCTGTCGAGGAGGGCCTAGCATCAGGAGCATCATATTTTTTAAAAAGTTTCTGTGACTCCCTGTTCAATAAGGTTGCACAGAAAATTTTTGAACTGGGGGTTCATAATGTGGTACACAACCATCTAACCTGTTTTTGGCAGGAATTGTGCAATGACTATTTATGTTGTATTTATTGTACAAAAAATAACCTTGTTATATTATAGAGTCAAAAACTACGGTGGCCCAGAAGGTTCAACGAATACAAAAGCCACAACACAACCACAAAAGCCACAACACAACCACAAAAGCCGCAACACAACAACAAAAGCCACAACACAACAACAAAAGCCACAACACAACACAACAACAAAAGCCACAACACAACACAACAACAAAAGCCGCAACACAACAACAAAAGCCACAACACAACACAACAACAAAAGCCACAACACAACACAACAACAAAAGCCACAACACAACA
>SSNR01000213.1:1069556-1102457 GCA_006937965.1 Callopanchax toddi
CATGCTGTGGGCCATGAGAGACATAGTTAAGAAGTACAGACCTCAGGATCTCTCAGAATCCAAGGGCTTCAAAGAAGAAAGAATAGTTCTTTCTAAACTTCCATTGATTTCTTTTGTCAGACTGGGTGAGTGCTCTTTGTCTAAATCAGAGATCCTCAATAAGCTTCTGAGTAACTCTCAGCAGCACCATGACACATTTGTTCACCGTGACATGGAGAGTGGAGACACTCCAAGAAAAATATCCAATGGACTGACTGAAATCACCTGGTACCTTCCCTGTGGAAACAAAAACATGGATATTTTCAGTGAGCCAGTAGCTATAGCTAACCTTCGTGGTGACATCACTTCATTTGAAACACAATTCTCCTTTTTGTGTCAGACATCTGCAGCAGTTTTTGTGTTCTTTGACCAGCTGGACCCCAATTACAAACTGCTGACTAACAAAAACCACAAAGCACAGATCTTCTTGGTGGGAAATCGTCAGAGCAGAAATTTTAATGTTGATGCTCTAAAAACATTAGCGAGTCAGTTAGGCCTGACTAACAACAATATAGTTTTAAAGACCAACAACATGAATCAGGCAGATTTTGTTAAATGTTTGAGGAAGGCAGTCAGTAGCATGATTGATAAACCATTGTTAAAGATATCAGTAGAGCAGATGGCTGATGTTGCACATGAACTGGGGATTTTAGTTGATGAAGACTCTCCAGAGTGCCAGAATGGGAAGAAAAATGCAGATGCCATAACTGTTAAAATTAAAGACATCTTCAATTATAAAGAAAGTCAACTTCCCTTGCAAGGCCAGATATGGAAAGAACTGACTTGTTTAGAGAATGAAGAATTTCGCCTTCGAAATGTTGGATCTGAAAGCATTGAGATCTACAAAAGTAAACTTCAGGAAAAGAAAAAAGAACTGCGTAAAAAGCAGAACTCTTACGATATATCATCAGCAATGACACATTTCATGAGTGCTCTATCCAGCCCAGCAACAGAAAGGTGTTATTTCCTGAAATGGTTGAGAATGAACCTGGATAATGTGTCTCGTGTAAAGCTGTCTAAACTTAGAGAGCTTTACAAAAAAATGTGCAAGGGTTCTGAGAACAAAAAGGAGATCAAAGAAATTGACAGACAACTCTCCAGCAGCTCACTGGGAACTGAACACTTCTTCCGTGAAATGGGTCAGATCTATGAAGCTTCTCTTTCCCTTCCAGAAACAAACCCATCACGTCAACAGTTGCAGCATCTGCCTAAACTTTGTGCTCAGTTGTTGCTGGATGGATTTCCTGTTGAGCTTGTAGATGGAGATGCCTCCAACATTCCTCTCAGATGGGTGAGTGATGTTCTCTCTCAGCTCAATGACTTGGTGTCTCCAAACAACAAGATCCTGGTGGTCACAGTTCTTGGAGTTCAGAGCACAGGAAAGTCCACTCTCCTCAACACCATGTTTGGAGTTCAGTTTGCAGTCAGCAGTGGTCGATGCACTCGAGGTGCCTTCATGCTGCTCATCAAAGTCAATGAAGACGTCAGAAACCTTCTGAACTGTGACTTCATGGTGATCATCGACACTGAAGGTTTAAAGTCACCAGAGCTGGCACAACTGGACAACAGCTATGAACATGACAATGAGCTTGCAACACTTGTTGTTGGTCTGAGTGATGTCACCATTATCAACATCGCTATGGAGAATTCTACAGAAATGAAAGACATCCTGCAGATAGTGGTGCACGCTTTCCTCAGGATGAAGGAGGTTGGCAAAAAGCCTAAATGTCAGTTTGTTCACCAGAACGTTTCAGATGTTTCAGCCCATGAGAAGAACCAAAGAGACAGGAAGCTGCTCCTACAGCAGCTGAATGAGATGACCCAGGCAGCAGCTAAAATGGAGAAGAAAGAGAAGAACAAGAACTTCACTGATGTGATGGAGTACAGTCCAGACACTGGGAACTGCTACATTCCTGGACTCTGGAATGGAAACCCACCAATGGCACCAGTCAATGCAGGATACAGTGAGACTGTCTATGAGCTGAAGAAGAACATCATCCAACTGCTGGGAACGTGTCAGTCAACTTCTAATAATATCCTGGAGTTCAGAGAGTGGATGAGCAGCCTGTGGAATGCAGTCAAACATGAAAACTTCATCTTCAGCTTCAGAAACAGCCTGGTAGCTGATGCATACATGAGGCTCTGCTCAGAGTACAACAAATGGGAGTGGAAGTTCAAAGAAGAAATGTTCACCTGGGTTACCAATGCAGAGACGAGGATTTCTAACTTTGGTACAGTTGCTGCTAAATCTGAAAAGTCTGACCTAAGAGAGTTCATCACTCAGCTGAAACATGAAGCTGTCATAGAGCTGAACAAATGGGAGTCTATGTTAGTTGATAATCTGAAAGAGTACTTTAAGCAAACAGAAGGTCACGTTTATCTGGTTGAAGGATACAGAGAGGAGTTCTCAAACAGCATCAAGAGCCTGCGAAGACAGGAGGAAAGTTCTGTGTTTAACCAGCTCACAGTAGCAGCTGATATCAAACAGGGAATGACAAAAGTTGACAAAATCAGGGAGAATCATACAAAAGAAATTGAAACAGCAGTTTGTGCATTAATTGATGATTGTAGAAGACAACAGGTTCAGATGACAGACCAAGATTTGGACAAGATATTTAATGAAATGTGGACTAAAATGCTGAACACCACGCATTTCACTCCACAAAAGCCCAACGATATATTTTCCTCTGTGTCCTATTACTTGAGAGAAAATCTAAACCATAAGGGAAGTTATGCACGTGAACTGCTAAGCAAAATGGAACTTAAAGGATGTGGACAGGGGCCTTTTAAATACACAGTCAACATATTTAACAAAGTAATAACCACAGGTAGAGCATTCTTCACTGGTAATGATCTTGTGATGCTGAGGCAAAGACTTGCTGACAGCATCATAACTGCTTGCAATGACATTGTTTGTGAAAAAATAGCAAGAAAAAGCAATTATCATCAAACCTACATCCAAGAGGTCCTCAACAAAGTTGATGAAAGGTTGAAAAAGTCTGATGTTGGAACAGACATTGAGTTTGAAGTCTCTCTAAAACAGCACATCTGTGGATCTGCAGCCAAACAGTTTCAGAAAATGCATGAAGACTTCATTCAAGCAAATGATCCCTACAGATGTCTGGAGAAAAACAACGAAAAGTTCTGTTCAGATTTTAAAGATATGTTCCATAAACGAGACCAGTGTCAGAAGAAGGCTGAAGAATTCACCAACCAGTGCTTGAAGCCTGCAGTTGAAGAGTTTATCAGTCGATCTCTGGGTCCAAACATTGTTGATGAAATGCTGACAAGAGAGGAGTTCAGCACTCGAATGTCTTTCCAGCATTCCATCTTAATGGACTTGATTTTAAAGAAAAACTTCAAAGTGTATCTGCACTATATGAGCTCATATGAAGATTATGTCAAATCATGGATATTTGAGAGAATACATTATCACTTCTCTAATGTGTCTACAATATGTGAGCTTGAGGACAGACATGTTAAATCAAGTATGGACAGGATAAATGATGCCATCAAAAAGGCCAAAACAGAAAAGTATGGCAACCTGAAGACATTTGTTAAAAATATCTGTAAAGAACTTGGTGATAAACTGGTCATTTCCCTGGATGCTCTTGGTGCCTTCATGATCCTGAACAACGCTGACCAGGAACAGTTTGCTGACTGGCTTTCAGTGTCTGTCAAAGACATGGAAGAAGCTCTGAAACTGAAGTTTAAAAACACACCTTTTGAAACAAAACTCAAACATCTTAGGATGAATCCCCAGAACGAGCTTTTCAAAAGAGTGATTGGTTGTGGTAAACAGTGTCCATTCTGTGGAGTTCCCTGTGATGCAGGAGGAAGAGCTCACACTGAACACTTTGCTTCACTGCATCAACCAGAGGGTCTTGGGAATTTCACGTGGATAAAAACAGACAAACTTGTCACTGACATATGCACTTCTCTTGTAAGCAGTGAGTGCTCTTTTCGCAACAGTGCTACAAACCATGAATGGCATCCTTACAAGGATTACAAGGAAATTTACAGTGACTGGCTTATCCCTCCAGATGGGAGCATTGAGGCATCAGACTACTGGAAATATGTGATGCGAAAATACAACAATGAGTTTGCCAAAGCATATAATGCAAAGCCTGCTGTCATTCCTTCAAACTGGAAGGAAATAAAAACAAATCATGCTAAAGCAAGTCTACAGAAATCATTCAACATTAAGACTGACAGTATGCTACCTCTGTATGAGAACTTAAAGTGATAATATGCAACTTTTTCATATTTTTAAATCTTTTCCTTGAGCCAGTCTGTGCTAATATGACCCTTTACAGCGTTAATGAAAAGTCACTTAGCCCCATCTGGTGATTAGATCCGGAATACCATGATTGCAAAATCTCCATTGCCGTCCTGGTACCCAGGAAGTCACGTGTCTCACGAGGGTTAGGCTAACCCAATGTGGCTAGCTGTTATGCTAGCGCTGGAGCGTTTTTAGCTCATGATTCCTGATTTTTTTCAATCTCTCCCTGCTTGAACACAGCTGATTTCTTTGAAGGAGTAAATAACCGCTCCTGTAGAAAGCTATGAAGGCTGAGGAGACATTTCAACAGGTAGATTTAGCTGTTTCTAAGCAGAAACTGTGCGCTAACTTTTCTATGGCAGTGATTTAAATCGGACACCAGAGGGAGCCGAAAACAAGCAAAACTGCATATTATCACTTTAACCTCCTATCTCTGTGTATTTGCTTCTGCTCATCTTCATTTTAAAATCTGTTTATCAAACCAAATCATAAGAAATATTTAGTGTATTTGAAAATTGTTTGGGAATTGAACACTGTAGAGAGGAAACTGCAATGACTCCAAAAAGATAATATTTAAAAAAAAACACTGCTGTTTTATCCACTTTTATGGAATAAACATTTGTAATTTTTTTATGTAGAAGTTTTATGGTATATTTTTGCACAAAAATATCTTTTACATAATTTTGATATCTAGCTTAGAATGTTGGTTTTTTTCCCACCACAGTAAGACTGCTATTTGTTTTCACATGTCTAATATGAGGCTTTCAGCAGATATTATGGTCTAACATTGCACTCAAAAATATATTCTTACACAACAATGCTATACTTACCGGTATATTATCTATCACAGGTTTTATTTGACTTTTCTTCTCTTTATTTTGCTCCAATTTAATGGTTATTTGTTGTCAAACCAATATTTTAGTTTATTGATTTCTGTTGTTTTAACTCTCATTGCAAAAGAAAATGTCTCATCAGAAATTTAGATAGATTTTAGTAAAATATATGTCAATGCAAGTGGATTTGTCTTCATTTATTTGTACAAACTGCTGCTGACGGTTTAAGAAGCTAATTAAACTTATTCAGTACAATCCCTTTGATGCCATATTTTTACCATTATTGAATGTGTTAGGATCAATGGTATCTCTTTCATCTTTTAAGATCTATGAATGTTCCTGCTGTGTATCTTTTTATTCTCTGTTAAAAACTTGTTTTATAGTCAAAAAATAAACAAAAGACAGTTATTCAAATCAACAAGATCAAGACGTGAATTTCAACTTGTTTATTAATATGTGATGAAAGAGTTTGTGCATGTTTTTGTTTTGATGTGAAATGGAGTTTTAGGCATTTGCATTTAGTTTTCTTAGTCACTGTGTCACACAGTGTTGTATTGCTGTACTGCATTCAGGAAAATAATCCATTTAAATTCAGTTGTTAGAATTTGAAACTTTGTATCAGAAGTCAACATATATGTAAATTAGATATTTTCAGGCTTTGTTGTTTGGAAACTGGAAAAAAGTTTTTTTTAAATCTTGAAATAAACTATTTACCTGGAAATATTGGCTGTATTTTTTTATTAGAGGGACTTCATATTTAATATTGTCAGTGTTTGGTAACTGAATGAAAATTTATGATCTGGCATTTTTTTAAAATTATTATTTTATAGAAAAGTACAGTTGCCACTTTAAACCAAACAAGTGAACTGTTGAAGTGCACTGGTTAGAAAATTAAACTTAAAAGACAGAAGCAAAGGTTGCAGATAATCAACCATGCTGCCTTATGATGGTAAAATGGATTTAGTGAAATAATTAGAGCTTGGGGCCATACTTTGTGGTTTGCAAGCCAAATAGATGCAGGTTTTGGGTCTTGCTTTCTATTGGATAGCCATGGCTTACACTAACCTTATAGCTAGCCTATTTATGATTTATCAAAGAGAGAAGTCTGAAGTTTAGTCTTAAAAGTAGACAAAAGTGTCTGTCACATGGATGAAAACTGGAAGTTGATTCTACAAGAGAGGAGCCTGAGATCCGAAAGCCATACCTCCTGATCTCCTTTTAGAAACTCTAGGTAAGATGGCTGATGCCATAGTGAGATCGTGCAAGAGCTGTGTGTTATCCAACATGACTAAATCCACCCAACTATAAACCAAACTAATGTTGGAAATAGCCAGTACAAACTAGTGTCTTTTTTTATTTTCTTTGATTAAATAGTCTGTTCCACAAAGCAGTCCAACAGGTTCAGGTGACACTGTTACCAGCTGTAACTAAAGCATTCCTACAATGTTGAACAATATTGTTTTTATATTATAGTATGCAAAAAAGCATCTTCTAAACTACATTTTGTGTTAGTTCTCTAACACTAACATTAACTAACTAATTGACTACTCTGTTAGTTCTCTTAACTACTTATCTCAGCTTCTTTCTCCACACACAGTCTCTCGTAACCTTCGATCTTCATCTCAAAACCTGCTGGCTGTTCCTCGCACCAAACTAAAAACCAAAGGGGACAGGGCTTTTCAGGCTCTGGCTCCCTGCCCCTGAAACTCCGTCTCTGCAACACTGTGGAGGCTTTCAAAAAACACCTAAAAACTCACCTCTTCATCCAGGCTTTCCCTGACTGATCATGTAGAGATTTGACTGTGTATAGATTTTGTGATCCTGATTACATTTTGTGCCTGCTAATGTTTTATTCACCTGTGCTTTGTAATATTTGATTATACCTGTATTGTACAGCCAGGGCCGGCCCTGGACTGAATGGTGCCCTAGGCGAAAAATGATTTTGGCGCCCCCTACAGCCCAGAACAGAAACAACGTAACTTTTGCAAATTCTAAGTAGTAAGCAATGTACTAAAGTTGGATAAACTTGAACTGATGACATTCATTGATATAATAAGTGGGGGCACAACAGCATGATAGCCCTTTAGTCTTAGCTAACTTGCTAAATGATGGTCCAGGAAAAAATGTTCACAATTTCATGTATATTAATTAAATACCTCTACTTTGGGCCCTTTTTTCCTCCTTTTTCTTTATTCGTTTCCCGAAGGATGCCCCAGAGGGCTTGCCTTGTCTTTTCATTCTGCCAGCGACTTTTAACAAGGTGCTATCACTGACAACGTCACAGACTCATCATGCATTATCAGCAGTGTTGGGCGAGTTACTTCAAAACTGTAATGCATTATTTATTACTGGTTACTGTCATTTTAAAGTAATCCCTTACATTACAATATTACTGTTTTTTAAATGTAAGGCATTACACTACTTTTGCATTACTTTTAGTTACTTTAACCAACAATACTGTAAATATGGATTTGACTATAAATGTAGCTCATTACACATCCAGTGGAAGGTGATGTGATGGATACATGGAGATATACAACTATCTGGATATTAACCCATCCATCCATCCATCTATCCATCCATCATTTATCATTCATCCATCATTATCCATCCATCTATCATCCATATCTCTCCATATATCCTACCTATCCATATATTATTCCATCATATCTATATACAGTATATTTAAATCTATAAACATATCTCTCTGCACAAGCTCCTTATTCATTAGTTTGACTGACTCCTACCTCCACCTGTTCACCTGTCTGCTCCTCCCTCCTGCAGCAGAGGCTGCATGACGCGCGTTTCCTCTGCTCAGTGGGCGAGAGAGTGAACTCTCCAACTTCTGACGTGAATAACAGAGTGACTCTTTATTTTGAAACTACCTCTCAGTTCGCTCGCTTCAGTTTACGGAGCGCTGCATGCGCTCATGTGTCTTAATGGGCCTTGGATGCCGTGAGCGCGCACGACTCGGGCCGCGTTTTCCCTCTGGACCGAGTTCCGAACCGAACCACGCATGAGTGTTGGACCGGACAGAACCGGACTTGTTTCACTGGCTGCAGATTTACTCCTCTCTGCTCTGTCTGACCACATTTTTCACTGAGTGACGTTTCTCCTCTGAAGAACCCACCGCATCAATCCGGGTTAAACGTGCACTGTAACGCGCACTGACGTTAAAATATTACAGCTTTTTGTCTGTAATGCCTTACATTATTGCTTTACCGAAAAAAGCAATGCATTACAGTAATTAATAACCTTTGGAAGTCGATACTCCCAACACTGATTATCAATAAACAACCGGACGGAGGGATGCGCGCAGCGCGCCTCTCCCCCACCTGATCACAGCGGCAGCAGCAGCAGGTAGCCATGGGGCGCCACGTTGACTGTTCATGCAGCAAAAGTTGTGCTTTTTTATTTATTTATTTAGTTTATTTATTTATTACGGTACTTACTTTGCTCTTTACATGAGATGAATGGTGTGTTCAGCAGTTTGTCAAAATAAATAAATAAATAAAATTTTTTAAAGAGACAATTTGGCGCCCCCTCCAGCAGAGGGCGCCCTAGGCAATTGCCTAATCAGTCTATGCCTAGAACCGGCCCTGTGTACAGCGCTTTGTGATCTGTTTTTGCAAAAGGCGCTTTAAAAATAAAATTTACTTACTTACTTAAATGTCTTCATATAGTTCGACCAGGTCATCACTGATTGGCCCACAATAAAAAAAATATGGCAGGGTAACACCACAACTCATCTCCCTCTGAGATGAATTTGTTAAACATGGTTCATGAATCCAATATATTAAGAAAATTTGTTGAGCTGACACGAACACCTGCAGGATGGAAGAGATTTGTGTAGGGGGAAATTCCTACAATGTTAATTATAAAATATATATTATTAGGATTATTAACAACAATAGTGATATTATTAATAATAATGCTAATAATAAACCTCGGGGCACCACCCAGGTTTTAGGATAACCTGAGAAACCTTTCTGTTGTGTTAAATCAGTCTGACAAGTCTGAATGAGTGAATTCTTGATTTATGAAGTTTAACACCATTCAATTCAAAACATCACAACTACGTATTACTAAGAGGGTATATTTATTAACAACCAGTCAAATCAACCCTTCAGAAGACCCTTCATGGAGAAGCAATCTAAGAGTCTGAGTACCCGGCCCGGAGGGTTACCGGGGTCTCACCCTGGAGCCAGGCCTGAGGTTGGGGCCCGTGGACGAGCGCCTGGTGGCCGGGCTTTCGCCCATGGGGCCCGGCCGGGCCCAGCCCGACCCGGAGACATGGGCTCATCCAACTGTGGGCCCACCACCTGCAGGAGGAGAGTGAAGGGTCCGGTGCATTGTGGATCGGGTGGCAGACCAAGGCGGGAGCTTTGGCGATCCGATCCCCGGATGGGAAAACTGGCTATCGGGACATGGAACGTCACCTCTCTGGCGGGGAAGGAGCTAGAGCTTGTGGAAGAGGCTGAGCGATACCGGCTAGATATAGTCGGGCTCACCTCGACACATAGCGTTGGCTCTGGAACCCGAGTCCTGGAGAGGGGTTGGACACTTTTCTTTGCTGGAGTTGATCCGGGTGAGAGGCGGAGGACTGGGGTGGGCTTTCTGTTAGCCCCAAGACTCTCTGCCTGTACGTTGGGGTTTACCCCGGGGGACGAAAGGGCAGCTTCCCTACGCCTTCGGGTTGGGGAACGGGTCCTGTCTGTTGTTTGTGCTTATGCACCAAATAGCAGTTCAGAGTACCCACCCTTTTTGGAGTCTCTGGGACGAGTGCTGGATAGCGCTCCTACTGGGGACTCCATAGTCCTGCTGGGGGACTTCAACGCTCACGTGGGCAATGACAGCGTGACCTGGAGGGGCGTGATTGGGAGGAACGGCCCGCCCAATCTGAATCCGAGTGGTGTTCTGTTATTGGACTTCTGTGCAAGCCGCAGTTTGGCCATAACGAACACCATGTTCGAACATAAGGATGCCCATCGGTACACCTGGTACCAGGGCAGCCTAGGTTACAGGTCGATGATTGACTTTATAGTTGTATCATCTGACCTGAGACCGTATGTTTTGGACACTCGGGTGAAGATAGGAGCGGAGCTGTCAACTGATCACCACCTGGTGGTGAGCTGGATCAGATGGCAGGGGAAGATGCCGCGCAGACCTGGTAGACCCAAACGTATAGTGAGGGTCTGCTGGGAACGCCTGGCAGAAGAGCCTGTCAAGATGGTCTTCAACTCCCACCTCCGGCAGAGCTTCGACCGCGTCCCGAGAGCAGTGGGGGACATTGAGTCCGAATGGGCCTTTTTCCGCTCTGCGATTGTTGAGGCGGCTGTTGCTAGCTGTGGTCGCAAGGTAGCCGGTGCCAGTCGTGGCGGTAACCCCCGTACCCGCTGGTGGACACCAGAGGTTAGGGGAGCCGTCAGGCTGAAGAAGGAGGCCTACAGGGTGTGGCTGGTCTGTGGGTCTCCAGAGGCAGCAGACAGGTACCGGCGGGCCAAGCGAAGTGCAGCAGTGGCAGTTGCCGAGGCAAAATCTCGGGCGTGGGAGGAGTTTGGCGAGGCCATGGAAAAAGACTATCGGTCGGCTCCAAAGAGGTTCTGGCAAACCATCCGGCGCCTCAGGGGAGGAAGGCAGCAACTCGCTCACACTGTTTACAGTGGGGACGGGGAGCTGCTGACGTCAACTGGGGCTATAGTCGGACGGTGGAAGGAATACTTTGAGGAGCTCCTCAATCCCACTGACGCGCATTCCGAGGAGGAACCAGAGCTGGGAGACCTGGGGACGGACTGTCCAATCTCTGGGGCAGAAGTCGCTGAGGTAGTCAAACAACTACGCAGTGGCGGAGCCCCAGGGATGGATGAGATTCGACCTGGGTATCTCAAGGCGATGGATGTTGTAGGTCTGTCGTGGCTGACACGTCTCTGCAACATTGCGTGGTCATCGGGGGCAGTTCCTGTGGAGTGGCAAACCGGGGTGGTGGTTCCCATTTTTAAGAAGGGGGACCAGAGGGTGTGTTCCAACTATAGGGGGATCACACTCCTCAGCCTCCCTGGAAAGGTCTACTCCAGGGTACTGGAGAAGAGGTTCCGGTCGATGGTTGAATCTCGGATTGAAGAGGAGCAATGTGGTTTTCGTCCTGGTCGTGGAACTGTGGACCAGCTCTTTACCCTCGCTAGGGTGATGGAGGGGTCATGGGAGTTTGCCCAACCAATCCACATGTGTTTTGTGGATTTGGAGAAGGCTTATGACCGTGTCCCCAGGGGCACCCTGTGGGGGGCGCTCCAGGAGTATGGGGTTGATGGTCTTTTGTTAAGGGCCATTCAGTCCCTGTACCAGAGGAGTGTGAGTCTGGTCCGCATAGCCGGCAGTAAGTCGGACCTGTTCCCAGTGAGGGTTGGACTCCGCCAGGGCTGCCCTTTGTCACCGGTCCTGTTCATAACCTTTATGGACAGGATTTCTAGGCGCAGCCGTGGTGTGGAGGGGGTGGAGTTTGGTGACAGGAGAATCGCGTCTCTGCTTTTTGCGGATGATGTGGTCCTCCTAGCTTCATCGAGCTCTGACCTTCAGCTCTTGCTGGGGAGGTTCGCAGCCGAGTGTGAAGCGGCTGGGATGAGGATCAGCACCTCCAAATCTGAGGCCATGGTTCTCGACCGGAAAAAGGTGGATTGCCAACTCCGGGTCGGGAGAGAGGTCCTGCCTCAAGTGGAGGAGTTCAAGTATCTCGGGGTCTTGTTCACGAGTGAGGGAAGGAGGGAGCGGGAGATCGACAGGCGGATTGGGGCAGCGTCTGCAGTGATGCGGACGCTGAACCGGTCTGTTGTGGTAAAGAGAGAGCTGAGCCAGAAAGCAAGGCTCTCGATTTACCGGTCGGTCTACGTCCCAATCCTCACCTATGGTCATGAGCTTTGGGTAGTGACCGAAAGAACGAGATCGCGGATACAAGCGGCTGAAATGAGTTTCCTCCGCAGGGTGGCCGGGCTCAGCCTTAGGGATAGGGTAAGAAGCTCGGACATCCGGGAGAGACTCGGAGTAGAGTCGCTGCTCCTCCATATCGAAAGGAGCCAGTTGAGGTGGTTCGGGCATCTGGTAAGGATGCCTCCTGGACGCCTCCCTCGGGAGGTGTTCTGGGCATGTCCTGCCGGCAGGAGGCCCCCAGGTCGACCCAGGACAAGCTGGAGGAAATACATCTTCAGTTTGGCCTGGGAACGCCTGGGCGTCCCAGCTGAGGAGCTGGTGGACTTGGCCGGGGAGAAGGTGGCCTGGGCTGCCCGACTTGGAATGCTGCCCCCGCGACCCGGACCCGGATAAGCGGAAGAAGGCGAGGCGAGGCAGTCAAATCAACAGTTTGCAACCTTGTCAAATAACAGAATCATGCATGAACACAGGTGATTTTAACCATCTTGATAATTATGACAGTGAGAGTAATTAACTGGAAGTTTAAGTGAAATATTGAATACACAAATAGTTAAAATATTAAGATATGATAATGGAGCTTGCAGAGTGAGATCTATGAGTAAAAGGGGGTTATTTCGACTGCTGTAATTTGGAAGAGGAGAAGTGATTTAAAATTTAGGCTAAGGTTTATGGAAAGTGTTGGGGTTTAATATAGCTCAGATATCAAAGGATGCATCATTCTTAATGTCACAGCCACATGAAAGTTCACGTAAGACCAACCTTCAGTGCCGANGTCTAAACTGATTTGAATAACGTCGCAAAAATAAACTGTAAAAATGAAGAAACTGAGTTTCTTTAAAGGTACTGCAAGATTAAAATAAAACGCCGCACTAAAAAGTTTTTGCTGAGGCCTGATGCTGATCAGGGTAGGAAGAAGAGTTTGTGCAGGAGGTCATCAAAGGTCCGAGCAGCTGTTTCTGAAACGACCGAAAGTAAAAAGTAAAAACTGAAAACTTGAAACTAAAACCGGAACTAGAACTGAACCGAAACTAAAATAGAACAGAACTCGAACTAAACTGAACTCGGTCAGGACTCCTGACAAGGGGGTTTTATCCTAAAGGGGGTCCTTTTAGGATGACCAATAACATCTTCTTAACTAATTTTGGGGAGTCCTGTAGGCGTGAATAATTTTCTTAAGAGGAGGTTCTAATGTCTTGAAGAGGGGACGTGAGTCGAATTAATACAAGGAAAATAAAGTTTAATTTTCTCTCACTCTGAAAGGTCCCTAAAGTCAGTTTTACAAGTCACACATCCTTCAATTTTAATTTGTCATTAAAGAAAAAGAACCGCACCACATTCAATACTCTTACAAACCAGATGAACTTATAGTTTGAATTGACATATTACCAGTTTTATCAATATGAACTTAAAAAGGCCTTCTGAAGAGTGAGCAAATAAGGGAAAAGTGAAACTCCAGTTATCTTGGTAACACGAATTGATATAACTTTATTATCTGTTTTACTACAAAAACAGATAATCGTCTTTGACACGTCTTCATAAAAACATCAAATAAAATGCATAAAACTCTCCCCTAAAAACATTCATAAAAACACATTCAAACTTCACTTAAAACTTATACCTAGAATTAAAACTTAAACTTAAAGATGCCTAACGTCTAAACCTGAGTTGAGGAATTTACCACAGGTCTGGTAGACACACTGAAATTGCATGTAAATGAATTTCAAACACAGCAATGAGGACAATGACACAAACATTGGAATTTAAGAAGTTAAAGTTCTTTTTATGAGAGTAGAAGGGGAATCTCTCATTTTCCTGCGAAACAAAGTATGTGACATTATCTGCAGTTTGGGACTCCTCAGTGTCTGTCCTCAGCTTTGAGGCTGTTTTCACAAAGTACTGAACATTAGCATCTGAAAGACTTTCGTGGCGTCTTCTCTGGGGCTAGAGACGATAAACCTGTTTCGGGATTCTGATATCAATGGGGTTTTAGTTGTTAAGACAGGTCTCTGGATGAAAAATGTTGATTCTGCTTCTTCAAAGCACAGGGAAAGAATGTTTATGGCACTCCTGAGGAAACTTAATTCTACAAGTCCCTTGAAGATGTGAGGAGGTGCTATCTTACCACATGAGGTCAGAGACTGTTGACATTAATTCACCAGGCCTGCAAATTCCTGATAGAGTGAACAGAGTCTGGTGAAAAGCAAAGGTTTATCATAGGTCAGCATTAGGGCAGTTTTCATTAAATGCAGGAGAAAGGTGGATTAATTGAATGATGCTACATTTGTCATGGTTTCTGTCTTTGCTTTTGCTCAAGCTTTAGACTGTTTTTTATATTATTACTGTCTAAAGAGGGGGGAGAGAACTGGAGGGGGAAAATGCATCAAAATGCTCCTGGCAGGGAGTTTAGAAACCCACTGAAAGGGAGATGTGCACAATGTATAACACAGGAATAGTGGCATGTGTTAGAGATTTTACTCTCAAAGAAACCCCGAGCTCCAAGGAACAGAATCAGACCAGACAATCAGTTTAGTTTTAAGGCTGTGTGAGTGAGAGACCACGCGTCTGCTGGTTAGGCATCGGAGTGGAACTCTACTGCTGGGATCTGTTCTCAGCCCATATTTATTCAGAATACAGGTTGCACAACATCACATGATTGCGTTCAAAGCAAAGATAACATTATGCTGTTTAAGATCATTTCTACTTCTAGGGTAGACTTTTCTGTCCACGTTGTAGATTCAAAGAATGTTTTGATTTGTTCAGAACACTTAGTGCCTGTAACTTTGCAAACCTCAGCTGGAGATTAAAAAAGTCACGAGCAGGGTATATTTTGTAAGAGCAGACATTAATCATAATAATTAAAAACTCCTTCAGCATGAGTGCGCTGAAGGTGGACTGAAGCTGCCGAAGAAGACAGCAGCTCAAGAGATTTTGGTCAACGTCATTTCCTATGTGTGGTCAGCAGGGGGCGATATTCACAAGGGCATTACACCAAGGAGCTCTGCATTTATACTTTCAAATTAAACAAAAACAATGCCACCTGGGTACTTTCACTCCAGGAAATACTATTTCAAGCTCCTGTAGCGTTTAGAAATAACTATTAGTTATTTTAACTACACCCTCTTCAGATAAATAAAGCTTATTTCTGGGTTTTAATGGAAAGTGATAAACTGTCATTTAACCCTGATAATAGCTAATATTTATTGAAGGTATCTAGGTTCTCTGAAAGAGTACAGTGAATTGAAATACCTTATTAATAACGTGAAACTGAGACCAGATAAGATTGAACAACCATTTAATTTGAAAAACCTAAGAACACAGACAGATAAGACAGTTTGAAAGTTTGATGTAAACACAATTAATATTCTTAAACATGTTGAGGATGTTAAAGATAGGTTAATTGTGAGTTTTAACAAACCATAGCATATGTTTTAATGACTAGGGAAGTTAGTTAATTTAGTTAACCTAGTTGGGACTTTAAGAGTCACTTTAGGGCTAATTTGAGTTTGGAATGGGATTTAGTTTTGCTTAATTTAGAGTGGAAGAATTAAGCTTTATCAAAGCAAAGCCTCTCGATCAGAAAGGGGTTTCTTACTGAGTTGCAGGTCTCGTGGGTCCAGCAGGGTGAGGGGCCTCTTGCAGAGGTGGAGCAGGTTCCCGGATGAAGGCCCAGTTTCCAGAGGAGGCAGTTTAGCTGGTTCACCTGGGAATCGTCTGATGGCCCTGAGATCCATGCGACAGCAAGGGAGGTCACCCTCGGCATGGTGAAGTCATTCCTGATCAGTTCCCGTAGTGAGGGAGAAACTGAGAGGCCTTGTTCAAAGCTGATGAAGGTTCAGCTAAGACTAAGGATAGCAGCTCAGGCTGCATTCAGATTCAGCATAGACCAAGACAAGACTGTAGCAAAGACTCGACAAGACTGGCAAGACAAGACTGACTTGTACCGGAACTGAATATTAGTTTTGAGACGAGTTATCTTAAATTCAACCAATCAGAAGATATTAAGTGTACTAATCAGAACTGAGTTAGTGACTTGTGAATGGCTCTGATTGGATAAGGGAACCGTGAGGGAGTTTACCAACTCACATATGACTTCCGCCCGTTAAACACTCACATTATAATTGTAGAAATGCATGAAAATAGCAGAGAAGCATTATAATACTTTGAGTGTGTGAGGGCAAATGCCCTTGAGCAGGAACACTACCGGCGACTGTTCTGTAAACAAGAGATTACAGTTGGAACACCAGTCTGTGGTGTTAAAGGAGAGACTTCTTTACAGAGAGTGTTTTATTAGACCAGCTAGTGTCCAGTTAAGGTCATCTGGGAGATGGACACCTGAAAGTGGACAGTAGGACACCTGTAGGGATCTTGATTCAGGTTAAAACATAATCCAAGAGTGATTGTATTCCAAGTTATTGGGAAAGAAATGGATTATTGTTGTGATGGTCAACAGAGGTCAAAGGTCAGAGGATATAGCCTATTTGGTGAGGCTACACTCCACTTCTAACAGGCACATAGATTCATTTATTAGTAAAGAAGTTTAGACCAGGGTTCATACAGCTTTCCAGTTAAGATTTTCCATGACTTTTCCAAAACCTTTAACCAACTTTCCATGACCAAAAATAACATTTGTGCATCCATTTTAAGTGTTATGCACATTTATTTAATATTACCGGTACTCAAAACACAAAAGTAAATACTAAACATAGCAAGAAACATGTCTGCAGTTTTCCAAGACATTAAATATANATCTGGTTAGCTTCAAACAAGACATTGTTTGAGTGAAAAACATATCTAACAAAGTTCAATGATGGGTCCTAGCTCACGGTAAAAACAATATAATGCATATAATTGGACATTAACAAAGTAAAACGGGACTTACCTTGAAGACACCGCACTCAGAGCCAGGGGAGATTCCACCTCTGTGGGAAGCAGTGAGACGGAGCTAAGAGCTAATGGAGTCCACAGTGCTGCTAGCCAGAGACTGACTTTCTTGGGAGCTGATTGGTTGACACCGTTTTTCTAGCTGACAAATCAGGGTTTAGACCTGAGGCAGGAACAGCCTCCTCATTAACATACACTTGAAGAGGGAAAGTAAAAGGAAAAGTGGAAATAAATGAATAAGTAAATAAATAAAAGAATAAATAAATAAGTAAAAGAATAAATGAATAAGTAAATAAATAAAAGAATAAATAAATAAGTAAAAGAATAAATAAATAAATAAAAGAATAAATGAATAAAAGAATAAATGAATAAAATAAGAAATGAATAAATGAATAAAATAATAAATGAATAAAAGAATAAATAAATAAAAGAATAAATGAATAAAAGAATTAATGAATACATTTATTGCATAATAGATTTATTTACTTATTTATTTCCAAATTATTTTTCACATTTATTTATCTTTTTCCAAATGTATTTCCACATTAATTCATTAATTTATTTATTTCCTTATATATTTATTCATTTATTTATTGTCCGTTTTGGCAGGGTCCGTCCTCCATACCAAAGGCAGATGGAGTTGGATTTCCTAAATNAAAAGTAAAAACTGAAAACTTGAAACTAAAACCGGAACTAGAACTGAACCGAAACTAAAATAGAACAGAACTCGAACTAAACTGAACTCGGTCAGGACTCCTGACAAGGGGGTTTTATCCTAAAGGGGGTCCTTTTAGGATGACCAATAACATCTTCTTAACTAATTTTGGGGAGTCCTGTAGGCGTGAATAATTTTCTTAAGAGGAGGTTCTAATGTCTTGAAGAGGGGACGTGAGTCGAATTAATACAAGGAAAATAAAGTTTAATTTTCTCTCACTCTGAAAGGTCCCTAAAGTCAGTTTTACAAGTCACACATCCTTCAATTTTAATTTGTCATTAAAGAAAAAGAACCGCACCACATTCAATACTCTTACAAACCAGATGAACTTATAGTTTGAATTGACATATTACCAGTTTTATCAATATGAACTTAAAAAGGCCTTCTGAAGAGTGAGCAAATAAGGGAAAAGTGAAACTCCAGTTATCTTGGTAACACGAATTGATATAACTTTATTATCTGTTTTACTACAAAAACAGATAATCGTCTTTGACACGTCTTCATAAAAACATCAAATAAAATGCATAAAACTCTCCCCTAAAAACATTCATAAAAACACATTCAAACTTCACTTAAAACTTATACCTAGAATTAAAACTTAAACTTAAAGATGCCTAACGTCTAAACCTGAGTTGAGGAATTTACCACAGGTCTGGTAGACACACTGAAATTGCATGTAAATGAATTTCAAACACAGCAATGAGGACAATGACACAAACATTGGAATTTAAGAAGTTAAAGTTCTTTTTATGAGAGTAGAAGGGGAATCTCTCATTTTCCTGCGAAACAAAGTATGTGACATTATCTGCAGTTTGGGACTCCTCAGTGTCTGTCCTCAGCTTTGAGGCTGTTTTCACAAAGTACTGAACATTAGCATCTGAAAGACTTTCGTGGCGTCTTCTCTGGGGCTAGAGACGATAAACCTGTTTCGGGATTCTGATATCAATGGGGTTTTAGTTGTTAAGACAGGTCTCTGGATGAAAAATGTTGATTCTGCTTCTTCAAAGCACAGGGAAAGAATGTTTATGGCACTCCTGAGGAAACTTAATTCTACAAGTCCCTTGAAGATGTGAGGAGGTGCTATCTTACCACATGAGGTCAGAGACTGTTGACATTAATTCACCAGGCCTGCAAATTCCTGATAGAGTGAACAGAGTCTGGTGAAAAGCAAAGGTTTATCATAGGTCAGCATTAGGGCAGTTTTCATTAAATGCAGGAGAAAGGTGGATTAATTGAATGATGCTACATTTGTCATGGTTTCTGTCTTTGCTTTTGCTCAAGCTTTAGACTGTTTTTTATATTATTACTGTCTAAAGAGGGGGGAGAGAACTGGAGGGGGAAAATGCATCAAAATGCTCCTGGCAGGGAGTTTAGAAACCCACTGAAAGGGAGATGTGCACAATGTATAACACAGGAATAGTGGCATGTGTTAGAGATTTTACTCTCAAAGAAACCCCGAGCTCCAAGGAACAGAATCAGACCAGACAATCAGTTTAGTTTTAAGGCTGTGTGAGTGAGAGACCACGCGTCTGCTGGTTAGGCATCGGAGTGGAACTCTACTGCTGGGATCTGTTCTCAGCCCATATTTATTCAGAATACAGGTTGCACAACATCACATGATTGCGTTCAAAGCAAAGATAACATTATGCTGTTTAAGATCATTTCTACTTCTAGGGTAGACTTTTCTGTCCACGTTGTAGATTCAAAGAATGTTTTGATTTGTTCAGAACACTTAGTGCCTGTAACTTTGCAAACCTCAGCTGGAGATTAAAAAAGTCACGAGCAGGGTATATTTTGTAAGAGCAGACATTAATCATAATAATTAAAAACTCCTTCAGCATGAGTGCGCTGAAGGTGGACTGAAGCTGCCGAAGAAGACAGCAGCTCAAGAGATTTTGGTCAACGTCATTTCCTATGTGTGGTCAGCAGGGGGCGATATTCACAAGGGCATTACACCAAGGAGCTCTGCATTTATACTTTCAAATTAAACAAAAACAATGCCACCTGGGTACTTTCACTCCAGGAAATACTATTTCAAGCTCCTGTAGCGTTTAGAAATAACTATTAGTTATTTTAACTACACCCTCTTCAGATAAATAAAGCTTATTTCTGGGTTTTAATGGAAAGTGATAAACTGTCATTTAACCCTGATAATAGCTAATATTTATTGAAGGTATCTAGGTTCTCTGAAAGAGTACAGTGAATTGAAATACCTTATTAATAACGTGAAACTGAGACCAGATAAGATTGAACAACCATTTAATTTGAAAAACCTAAGAACACAGACAGATAAGACAGTTTGAAAGTTTGATGTAAACACAATTAATATTCTTAAACATGTTGAGGATGTTAAAGATAGGTTAATTGTGAGTTTTAACAAACCATAGCATATGTTTTAATGACTAGGGAAGTTAGTTAATTTAGTTAACCTAGTTGGGACTTTAAGAGTCACTTTAGGGCTAATTTGAGTTTGGAATGGGATTTAGTTTTGCTTAATTTAGAGTGGAAGAATTAAGCTTTATCAAAGCAAAGCCTCTCGATCAGAAAGGGGTTTCTTACTGAGTTGCAGGTCTCGTGGGTCCAGCAGGGTGAGGGGCCTCTTGCAGAGGTGGAGCAGGTTCCCGGATGAAGGCCCAGTTTCCAGAGGAGGCAGTTTAGCTGGTTCACCTGGGAATCGTCTGATGGCCCTGAGATCCATGCGACAGCAAGGGAGGTCACCCTCGGCATGGTGAAGTCATTCCTGATCAGTTCCCGTAGTGAGGGAGAAACTGAGAGGCCTTGTTCAAAGCTGATGAAGGTTCAGCTAAGACTAAGGATAGCAGCTCAGGCTGCATTCAGATTCAGCATAGACCAAGACAAGACTGTAGCAAAGACTCGACAAGACTGGCAAGACAAGACTGACTTGTACCGGAACTGAATATTAGTTTTGAGACGAGTTATCTTAAATTCAACCAATCAGAAGATATTAAGTGTACTAATCAGAACTGAGTTAGTGACTTGTGAATGGCTCTGATTGGATAAGGGAACCGTGAGGGAGTTTACCAACTCACATATGACTTCCGCCCGTTAAACACTCACATTATAATTGTAGAAATGCATGAAAATAGCAGAGAAGCATTATAATACTTTGAGTGTGTGAGGGCAAATGCCCTTGAGCAGGAACACTACCGGCGACTGTTCTGTAAACAAGAGATTACAGTTGGAACACCAGTCTGTGGTGTTAAAGGAGAGACTTCTTTACAGAGAGTGTTTTATTAGACCAGCTAGTGTCCAGTTAAGGTCATCTGGGAGATGGACACCTGAAAGTGGACAGTAGGACACCTGTAGGGATCTTGATTCAGGTTAAAACATAATCCAAGAGTGATTGTATTCCAAGTTATTGGGAAAGAAATGGATTATTGTTGTGATGGTCAACAGAGGTCAAAGGTCAGAGGATATAGCCTATTTGGTGAGGCTACACTCCACTTCTAACAGGCACATAGATTCATTTATTAGTAAAGAAGTTTAGACCAGGGTTCATACAGCTTTCCAGTTAAGATTTTCCATGACTTTTCCAAAACCTTTAACCAACTTTCCATGACCAAAAATAACATTTGTGCATCCATTTTAAGTGTTATGCACATTTATTTAATATTACCGGTACTCAAAACACAAAAGTAAATACTAAACATAGCAAGAAACATGTCTGCAGTTTTCCAAGACATTAAATATAGTTTCATTGCCTTTACTAATAACCCAGTAGTACAGTCAACATAGACTTTCAATTCTTAAAGAAATAAAGTAGCTACAGCGCATTTATTGTATTCCAAATAAAAATAAAGTGTCTTAGCACAGCTTGAGACTGTTAATTCTTTAGAATAAATAAAGTAGCTACAGGGCTTTACTATAACCCAAGTCAAAATAAAATAATGTCTGATGATTTATAGGAGTAATCGGAGTTCTTAACTGTTGACACCCACAGTATCTTGGCTTTCAGTACCTAATTTTTAGTTGAAACGCCTAGTTTCAGTCAGAGTTGTTGCAACTGGCGCCATGGCCATGGGTGTTCTGTACACTTGCTTCTAAAAACTGGTCGATAGGAATAGTAGTATTATTTGCACACATGGCTAATTCGTGCTTTTTCCCTTCATACGCCATTAGGGGTGTAACGAGACCCAAAACTCACGAGACGAGACTTGAGTTTGCGAGACGAGATATTGAGTTCAAAAGACGAGACGAAACAATATTTAATAATAGTTTCAAGAAAACTTCAAAGATCAAATTTAAGCAACAAAAAACCCTTTTATTCCAGACTTTTAGAAGTTTTTCCACAAACTCAACTGATGTCTTTCTTTTTCTGATTTCTTGAATCTTAGTAGGGGTGTAAAGATGAGATTTTAATCACATTTTCAAGAATTTTTGAAAGATCAAACCATTGCTGAAAATGTTTTTTTTTTCCGGTCTCTCTCCTCCTCTTCTGTCTCACCAATGAAAAACATTTTGATTTCAGCTGAAGAGGAGAGGTTTGAACTACTTAGCCATGCTATTAAACCTACACCTAAAAACAACAGCAAGTATCTATATAGTATAACTATGTTTTTAGACAGTAAAAACTACAGGGCTCTAAACTGACTTTAAAAAGTGCTGAGGACATGTCCCCCCATCATGTCCATGTGTCTCAGAGGACATGTCTCCCCATCATGTCCATGTGTCTCTCAGTGATCTTTCAGTCCTTTACTTCTCTCAGCTCTCTAATGCTGTTATTCTGTCTGTTTTCTTTTCTCTCTTCTTGTTGAAAAATAGAATCAGTTCAGTTAAACTTCACTAAATCCTTAAAGGATTTGGTCATTAATAGAAAATAAATGCACATTTAAGAAAAGCTTTTCTTTTTATATAATAAAACTGTGTTTAACAGTGATGATACAGTGTTTCATATAGATTGTTTTCAGACGCACACACCTGTCTCTGTCTCCTTTTCTCCTCTCCTCTCTCCTCCTCGTGTCTATCTGTCCTTTAATTCAGGCAGTAGGTGTAATAGGGTAGGAATCCACGTCTTTCTGTTCTGAGACACACATCATGCTCCCAGCTGTTCTTTCACTATTTCCACGTTCCAGGCAGCGTTTCTCTACCAGGGCAGCTGATTTTCTGAGCGCTGCATTTACAATGATATGAACGGCAGCCTAATCAGCTGAGAGTAAGTTTCACTTTCGCTTTAGGAGCGATGTTTTCACTCGCGTGCCCAAACGCAAATAATTACATAATCCGGTCATGAGGGCTCACGAGATCGAAGTTATCTCAATGAGAAATATCGTGACGTTTACAAGCCATGTTCGAAACATGGAACGTTTTACTGCATAGCTTACACTTAGCATGTATTGAGTTGGCATCCTTTTGCAGCCAGCTTCGAAATTTGTCCATGAAATGCCACTCCTTGTTAAAGCTACATTTCCCTGGCATTTTGAGATCCTCATTTCAGTTTGCATTCGCCGACTGAACCGCTTTGGCATTAGCTCCGTCACCGTGAGCTACATTTAAGGACCTCTGTGGGACAGGTGTGTCACCTCAGCTGCCTGACAAAAAATGTTCGAGTCCACGACTTTTATTCAATTGATCCGTATTTTAGTATTAATTCTAAGTTTGAATAAAGATTTAGTAAAATTCAAAAACTTTTCCAGGGCCTGGAATTTTGATTTTCAAATTCCATGACTTTTCCAGGTTTTTCATGACTGTACGAACCCTGTTAGACATAAAAACATAATTAAAACAACTAAAACAAATTAAAATGAATAAAACTATTGCAGCCGGGACTTACCAGTGGGCCAGGGCCAGCTGGAGCAGCGGCACCTCCACCAGATCACCCGTGCAGGACACAAAACACGCACAGTGAAATAACCAAAACCAAACAGGACACAACAAACCACAAACCCCGGTGTCACTGCGACAGAAGGCCCAGCGCCACGCCCACTGAAAGTCCCGCTGCAATGTTAGGAATAAAATCATTAAACATTTTTAACAGGATGGAAAATGTTTAAACCAGTTCTGGAGGCCTGCTCTCCAGAGCACTGCACAGTCTCTTTCCTCCTTCCTGCGCAAACTGCAAGTCCTCCTCTCCCCCTTGTTCTCAGCCCAGAGGAGCAGACACAGGGCGAACCACCGCGCTCTGCGGGGAGTCATTTGTGCGCAGAAGGAAGAGTTCGTATCTCTGCCCGCCCCCTGTAAGTTTTGTGTGTGAGCAGAAGAAATCTGTGAGCGTGAGTCTGAGTCACAAGCAGAAGATATTTGAGTCCAAGAGAAGAAAAATTAAAGGAGAGCACAGAACATTTGTTTGAGCAGCTTCAAACTGAGAGCAGAAACACAGTTTTGAGAGTGAGCAGAACAACTTTGTAAGTGAGCAGGAAAGTTTTGAGTCTGAAGAGGAATATTTTGAGGTCAAGGAGAATCATTAGGTGCGTTCGAGATGAGCCAGTTCTGCGCAGATTCGATCACCGGTGATTGGCGCCCATTGAATGCCGGTTAGATTTCTGTCCGACTTGACGCCGACTTGCTCTGATGTCATGCCTATGTAGGCAACAATAACCTCGTGAGATCAAGGCAGACGCAGATTTTGGAGCAAGGCGGTGCAGTTGCTGGGCTTGTTCGAGATGAACTGCGCCTCGCCTGGAAAATAGACGAGAGCAGGCGGACGCAGCAGGGGGAGCGGCTAAAAGTCTGCTTTTAAGTCGGACAGATTTTCCTAAATGTAGCTCGTAGGTGATGATAAGGCTGAAGATATCGCGTTAATGTCCGTAATAGCAGATGACTCTCCTTTTTTTCCAAAATCTTTATTTGAAGTTCAAAGTATTTCAAAACAAATTCAAGAGTGAACAAGTATCAACAACACTAAAGTAAACAAAATAATAGACATATATCCAGAGAGATCATATCAGTCAAAGAAAATAAACAAGATGATGCTCTGTCCTGGACCAGCTGGCCCTTTTCTCTCTGAATTTTCAGATTTCTTATCATCCATGATTAAGCTGGAAAAGGTTTTAATTCTGGGTGACTTTAACTTTCACATTGATAACCCTGAGTGTAACACAGCAGCTGATTTCTTATCCATCACTGATTCTTTTAAATTTGTACAGCATGTATCAGGACCAACCCATAATATGGGTCACACTTTGGATTTAGTCTTCTCTCTGGGTCTAAACATCAGCCAGTTACATGTTGAGGAGGTTCATGTGAGTGACCACAGCTGTGTTTTCTTTAAGATTCAGTCTAACGTTGATCCTGTCCCTCACAAACTGAGTTCAGAAAGACGCATCATTAATCAGTCAGCAGCTGATGGTTTTTCTGTAATGTTTGACAGAAACTTAGTTCATGGTGAAGATGCAAACTCCTTCATCCAGTCATTTAATCAGCAGTGTTCTATCTTAGATAAAGTAGCTCCAGTTAAACAAACAGCGGTATCTCATAGAAGGAACAGTCCCTGGATGAACGAACATATTTATAATCTCAGAAGGACATGCCGTAAAGCTGAGAGGCTTTGGAAATCAACAAGAATGGAAATTCACCGACTGTACCTCAAGGAATTGATAACATCTTTAAATGAAATGGTTAAAAACTCCAGAGTTGTTTACTTCTCTCAACTAATTTCCTCAAATAAAAACTCCAAAGTTCTGTTTGACACGATCAATCAGATAGTTTCACCTAAAACGCCCCAAATCCCTGTGTTCTCAAGGTCTGATTGTAACAACTTCCTTTCATTCTTTGAGAACAAAATTAGAAACATCAGGTCAGGTTTCTCAACCCCATCTGCTCCCTGTTCTCCCATCCACCCTCCTCCTTTCCATACCTGGTCCTTCTTCACACCTGTTCATTTTCAGAACATCTGTCTCATTCTTAAAAACATGAAAAAATCTTCAAGCCCTGTTGATATTCTCCCAGCCTCTTTGCTTCTTAAAGCTTTTGACCTAGTTGGCCCATGCATTGTTGATTTTATCAATCTATCCCTCCAAACCGGCTCTGTCCCCTCCATCTTTAAACACGCTGTTATTGAACCCATCCTTAAAAAACCCAGTCTGGACTCCTCTCAGCCAAATAACTACAGGCCCATTTCCAAACTGAGCTATATCTCTAAATTCTTAGAAAGAGTCGTGGCTGATCAGCTGGTCTCTTTTCTGGAACAACACAACATTTTTGATAAATTCCAATCTGGTTTCCGTAAAAAACATTCAACAGAAACAGCTTTACTCAACGTATCCAGTGACATCATGATGGCAGCAGACTCCGGGGAGTTTACAGTCTTAGTTTTGTTGGACCTTTCTGCAGCTTTTGACACTGTTGATCACAGCACCTTAATGAACAGACTCCGTGACTTGGTGGGGATCTCTGGAACAGTTTTAGACTGGTTCAGATCGTACCTCTCAAACAGAAGTTTCAGTGTCCATATAAACAACATCATGTCAGATACTACAGATCTGTTCTGTGGGGTACCCCAAGGCTCAGATTTGGGTCGCCTCCTGTTTTTACTATATCTCCATCCTCTTGGACAGATCATTAATAGATGTCACAATGTCTCCTACCACCTTTATGCAGATGACATTCAGCTGTACTGCTCCTTCAAGGACTCAGAGTTCTACAAACTGTCTGAACTACTGGAGTGTCTGTCAGCTATTACTAACTGGTTAGAAAATAACTTCCTTCAGTTAAACCCTGAAAAGACTGAATGTCTGATTGTTGCCCCTGATAGGATGGTCCCTCTGATCAGTCAACATATTGAACATTTAAGTTCTGCTGTAAAGTCAAACCTGAGGAATCTGGGTGTTATTTTCGACCAATCAATGTCTCTTGAAGGTCACTCAAAACAGCTGGTCAGAAACTGTTTTTATCATCTGAGAAATATTTCCAAACTGAGAAAGTTGGTGTCAAAACCTGAACTGGAAATGGTTCTTCATGCTTTGATCTCCTCCCGTCTAGATTACTGTAACACACTTTTCACATGTTTGAACCAAAAAGCCCTTTATGGCCTTCAGCTGGTCCAGAACTCTGCAGCGAGGCTCCTCACTGGAGCAAACAGAAAAGATCATATCACTCCTATTCTGAGGTCTCTGCACTGGTTACCTGTTAAATGTAGAGTTCATTTTAAAATCCTGACTCTAACTTTCAGGGCCCTACATGGTCAAGCTCCTCTTTATGTTACTGAACTGATAAAGCCGTACGCTCCAACCTGAGTCCTCAGGTCCACAGACCAGAATCTCCTAACAGTTCCAAGGACCAGATTTAAAAGTCGAGGTGATCGCTCCTTCCAGTCTGTTGCACCGCGACTTTGGAATTACTTTAGTTTTACGCTGTATAGACAGTCTGGACTCCTTTAAAAAGCAGTTGAAGACCCAATTATTCAAAACTGCTTTTAAATAACTCTTTTGTGTTCTCTTGTTGTTGTTTAATGATTTTGATTTGTAATGATATTTTGTTTGTTTTATTAATTTTATTTGTTTTATCATGTTTGATTCTGTTTTCTGTGAAGCACTTTGTGATTTTTTCTGTGAAAGGTGCTATATAAATAAACTTTACTTTACTTACTTTACTTTACTGTACTAAATGATATGATTCTAAAAATCAGACAGTAGTTTTATTAGAACTTTATAGAAAATGGAACCAGTCCCTACTGAAAACTCTTTGAAACAAATCACATTTCTCACTGTGGCCTTTATAGTTTACATCATCAACGTGGCATGTTTTTACAATATATATATATAAGAAATAACATTTCGCATTCTGTCACAGGATGTTTGGATCAAAACGTGAACCAATCAGATCTGAGATCAGGTGAGAGCCAGGCGTTTCCCGTCATGCCCTCGGTTTTGCAGCCGGTGGAGAGCAACTGCAGCGCCTTGCTCCAAAATCTGCATCTGCCTTGATCTCACGAGGTTATTGTTGCCTACGTAGACATGACATCAGAGCAAGTCGGCATCAAGTCGGACAGAAATCTAACCGGCATGCAATGGGCACCGATCACCGGTGATCGAATCTGCGCAGAACTGGCTCATCTCAAACGCACCTATTATTGTAGGATGAGTGCGCAAGGCCCAGCCTTTCTCGCCTCTGATTGGCTGCAAGCGCTCTCCTACGATTGGCTGTGGGGATTTCAGGCAAGCTCCCGCCGTTCTTGCATCTGATTGGCTAGAAGGATCTTTGGCGTCGTCCTTTTTATTTTATTTTAGTCTAAACCCTAACCCTAAACCCTAACCCTAACCATGATAGTTAGTCATGATAGTCATCAACCAAGTCATAATAACAACCTTAAAAAGGGTTTCAAAAATCAACAAGAACAAAATTAAATTTATCAGCATCGCCAGTAGTGGAGTCGAACCTGCGATCTTCAAGCTTCTAGACTGGCGTCTTATGCTGGGCTTACACCTAAAGACTTTGACAAGATTTTGAAAAGACTCTAAAAGATTATCAGCTCACATCTAAAGACTCGGGTTAACAGTCGACTAGTCTCAGACTAAAGATTTTATAAAGACTGAATCTTGTAGGAACACTAATTACAAGACTGCAACTAGATTATGTTAGGATTTCATTCCCGCAAAATTCCTCCCATCATGCTCTGTGTGATATAGTGATACTATATTATGTTGATATAAAGAGAGTATAACTGTTCTGCTGGGCAATTCTATTTTATTTGTGGTTACACAGTGCCATCTAGTGGTGATTTTATTATCAGAGTTTTTCCTGTTGTGACGGAGAATGTCCGGGTTTCGTGTTGTCAATAAAGTTTCCCAAGATGAACGCTAGCTCTCCTCATTTGCTGCTATGGATATAATAACAGGTAAGTCCAGTTCCCAAGTTATTACACTCTGTAGAAGTTAAAAATGGAGGAGAAGCAGCTTTTAGCTACTTTAGCTTTTGCCACTGCAGTCGTTTGTAGTGAAAAGAAAAAGAAGAGAAAGCGTCAGAGAATATGGGCACGATCTTGGCTGCATAAATGGGACAGCAAGGTCTTGTTTTGTTGGGTTATGACTGACAGGGCTTCCTGGTTCTGCAGTGAGAACGAATCCTATTGGTTTTATTTCTTATATATATATTGTAAAAACATGCCACGTTGCTGATGTCAACTATAAAGGCCACAGTGAGAAATGTGATTTGTTTCAAAGAGTTTTCAGTAGGGACTGGTTCCATTTTCTATAAAGTTCTAATAAAACTACTGTCTGATTTTTATAAACATATCATTTAGTACAGAGCACTATATCTTGTTTATTTTTTTTTGACTGATATGATCTCTCTGGATATATGTCTATTATTTTGTTTACTTTAGTGTTGTTGATACTTGTTCACTCTTGAATTTGTTTTGAAATACTTTGAACTTCAAATAAAGATTTTGAGAAAAAAAAAGGAAAGTCATCTGCTATGACGGACATTAACGCGATATCTTCAGCCATATCATCACCTACGAGAAACATTTAGGAAAATCTGTCCGACTTAAAAGCAGACTTTTGGCCACGCCCCCTGCTGCGTCCGCCTGCTCTCGTCTGTTTTCCAGGCGAGGCGCAGTTCATCTCGAACAAGCTTGCTGGGTTTCACAAGTTGTATCGTTGACGTCACCAAATGCAGATGGGATTCAGGAAGTATCCGCCATTGCACAGAACCCTATCGTCTCTGCTGACTTTGCTTCAAAATGCCCAAATTCTGTGCGGTCCACGGTTGTTGCAACCGCTCTAATCAGGAGAAAGACAAACGTTTTTTTTGTGTCCCGAAAGTCGTGTGCCACAAAGGTCTTAATTTAAAAAAACTTACTGAAAGAAGACGACAGAAGGGGATCAGTAATCTCCAGCTAAAAACAAGAGGCGCAGAAACGGGCAATGCTAGGGTTTGCAGCGATCACTTTCTAACAGGTATGGGTTTGCTAAATGTTATTTTTCTAGTATTTTAGTGACACTAAAGGATAAGAGAATGTAAATCAGAGATGGAAAAATTTAGATAAATACGTTCTAAATGAAAACAAAGCAAGAATGTCCTACAAAAAGTCAAGCGCTTTTACTCTTTAATAATTGGGTTACTGTTTTTATATAATTTAACTTTAATGATTTTTGGGGGGTTTACAAAAACTGTATGTGCTTTGAGATCTTTACAATGTAAAGCATAAGACAAGTAAAATGTATTATTATTAAAATAGAAATGTATCAAGAGCATATCAAAAACCAGTTTCATGTGGAAAGTTACACAAACAATATATTCTACAGTTGTGAAGACAAAAATCATAGCTGTAACATCCACACTGAGGTGCCAAGTCTGCAGTAGGGCTGCACGATAGGAAAATCTAATATCCCGATATTTTTATTATTATTTTTTTGCGATATCGCGATACGATATATATATATATATATATATATATATATATATATATATATCGCGATATTTTAAATAACCTCCTAAAACAAATGTTATTTTGAGCTATGGTGCATCAAAAGGCACTGGTGTACTCATTTGAATCATCCATTCATGTATTTAACCATCAGTAGCAGAAAAGGTTTCATCATGACATTACTGTTAAACAACTCTCTGCTCTGGTTCTTACTTGACTTTCCTCCCAAATTTCCTCCCAAATTAATGTTTTTTCTATTTTTTTACTCAAATTCCTTTTTTTTCCCCTTTTCCCTCAAAATCAGTTTTTATTTTTCTAAATTCCACATTTTAGTTCTAACCACAGTTATGAACCTAAAAAGTGAATAATTATAAAGTTAATGACAAATAATTCAACCAATCAGAACCACAGGATTCTAAATCTAGTGACTGTTGTCACATGTTCTACCCCCAGCCCTAGTCTGCAGTGACAAAAATCTATTCAGAAATATTTTTACCTTGATTTCACACACGCCGATTCCATGACAGTCACAAAAATTATGCCTTTGAATTTGTGAACTCAATCAATGAGATAGTGCTGAATGAAGCGATGTGCAGTATTAAAAATGCACCCTGGCATACATTAGTGTACAGGTGAACATGTACAGTGTACATTACAATAGATGAGAGCACAGACATAACGGTGCTCAAAATGCTAGTTCTGTATTTTAAATACAGGGAAGAAAATGATGTCAGCTATAAAACTGTGTTTGGTGGCATCATCCAGCTGAAAGCATGCACCGCTCATGATATTGTGCAGGCAATCACAGAGTTTTACTCCAAGCATGGATTGGACTTGCAGAGAATGGTGATGCTGACCTCAGATGGTGCCTCAGTAATGCTAGGAAAGCACAACGGAGTGGCAGCTTTATTAAAGCAGCAAGTACCACACCTAACGGAACAACACTGTGTGGCCCATAGGGAGGACTTGGGCATTGATGATGCCTGGAAAGATGTGCCATTGATGAGAGATGTTGAAACTCTTCTCAGAACTCTCAGTCCACTGTGAAGAGGAGCAAAATGGAGGACCTAGCAAAGATTCTCGATAAGGATACACTGTCATTCAGGCCTCTGAGTGAAGTGCGATGGCTTTCTCGGCACCAAGCTGTAAATACTGTTCTGAGGAACTACACTGTGCTTGAAGAATACTGCAAGAGAGAATCCAGTGAAAATGGAGATCCAGTGGCAAATTACTGCTACAAAAAGCTGAGTGATTCAAAGTTCAAGGATACTCTCACTGCTCTGGGAGATGTTTTAGGTGAGCTGGCACAACTCTGTCTTACCTTTCAAAGACGCAATCTGACTGTGATGGAAGGACACTGCTTTGCAAGAGCAAAGATTGAGAAGTTTCATTCCCAATACCTGAAGGATGAAAATAATGTAAAGTGGAGCGACCGTGTCAAAGAGGTCATGATGACCTCATCAGCTGATGGCAGAAATACTAGAGACATGATGCTTTTTATTCGTAAGCTCTGTGATCACTTGGATGCTCGCAGGGGCGTCAGAAGCATAAAAAATGTGGGGGGGACACTTCCCCAAAGAAAAAAATCTTTGGCGTAGGCGCCATTTCCTGCATTCTGGCGCATTTAACAAGTTGTTAAACACCTATTTTACCTACAGGAATAAAAACTGAACTCAGTAACAATTTCAGAGACAGATTCAACAGGAAGTCTTCATTTTAAGCAGCTGTGTTTTCTAGAACACCATCAGCTGGTCTATTCAAATCTTAGAGAAAAGACTGAAAAAAAAAACTTATGGAAGTAAAACGACCTGCAGTGGTTTCATGTCAGAACTAAAGTTGTGAATATAGTGACAAACTTCTTTGTAGTTTAAAGACATGATAATGGTCTGCCATGTCTCCAGTTCTGGAAGGAACTCATTAGACAACCAGCTGTTCAACCCTTAACTAATCAGAGCTCTACCAGTTCTCTACTGGTAACCAGGTAAAGTTCAGTCCTGTTAGTACTGGTTGGTTTAGAATGATGTGACTGACTGACTGCAGCATCTTCCACTAAAATAAAATTGTTTTTATTTCTATCAAAGTAACACAGTCTGGTTGCTCCTGAACTACTGAAGAACTGATTCAACAGTATTTCTAACTTCTAATCACATGTTGAATGTGTGTTTCTTTTTTTTTCAACAATTTTTTATTGATTTTATTTATTTTATTTTATTTATTTAATTAAATTTATTTCATTCAAAAGGAGAACACAAAACAAACAAAATTATATACATAAACATTTACACTACACATTTGAATGAAAAGGGACAGAAGGAAGAATATATCTTATATAATCTGCCCCTTTTTACAAATAAAAAATTTATTTAATTAAATCATTCAACTTCTAAACAGATAAATTATAATTACACTACTGTTTAAATTTACTGAAAAAAATCACAGACACTAACTTAATTAACAATTTCATAATTCCTCAAAATATTTGACTTAAAGCATCCTTTAAATACATAAAGTGACTTTGATTCTGTCATATCCTGAGCCCCAGCGGGCACACCTCCTCCTCCCTAGCAGCAGGATCTCCTCCCTCATCACCCTCAGCTCCACCAATCACCTCCAGCTGCAGCCACTCAAGCAATCAACTCCTCAGGATAAAACCACCAGCCGGCCAGAAGATGAACGCCAGTTCATTTTGTCCACAACCCCTGTGGTAACTATGGCCTTTTAACATAATTCTCCCCAGTGTCTTAGTGTAACCCTGTTTGCTCCTCCCTCCAGCGCTTCGTCCTGGTTCCCGTCCTCCTGCTCCTGCTCCGGTCTGCTGCCACTGTCATACCTGGATCTCCAGCCGGTCACTCCTCCCTCGTCTCCGCTCCTCCTGGTCTCCCTGGCTGCCCTTTCATCATCATCA
>SSNR01000213.1:1113494-1171457 GCA_006937965.1 Callopanchax toddi
CTCGTCCTCCTGAGCCCCTTCCGGCTCTTCCTCGTCCTCCGGAGTCCCCCGTGGCTCTTAATCTCCGATGGTGTCGACCTTGTTCCCTGCCACCTTCTGTGGCTTTTGGTCGTCCCTCCTCCCTGGTTCCGGGCCGCTGTCCTGTTGGTGTGCGGTCTGCTCTGCCTGCTTTGGCTCGTCCGCCAGGAGGCGTCCGTTAGGGGGGAGGTACTGTCATATCCTGAGCCCCAGCGGGCACACCTCCTCCTCCCTAGCAGCAGGATCTCCTCCCTCATCACCCTCAGCTCCACCAATCACCTCCAGCTGCAGCCACTCAAGCAATCAACTCCTCAGGATAAAACCACCAGCCGGCCAGAAGATGAACGCCAGTTCATTTTGTCCACAACCCCTGTGGTAACTATGGCCTTTTAACATAATTCTCCCCAGTGTCTTAGTGTAACCCTGTTTGCTCCTCCCTCCAGCGCTTCGTCCTGGTTCCCGTCCTCCTGCTCCTGCTCCGGTCTGCTGCCATTGTACCTGGGTCTCCAGCCGGTCACTCCTCCCTCGTCTCCGCTCCTCCTGGTCTCCCTGGCTGCCCTTTCATCATCATCAACCTCTGATCCACCTGCCTGCCTGTCTGTCACCCTGCCGGTCGCTGGCTCCGACACCCCCTCCTCACACTACTCGCATGAGGTGGCGTACGGTTCCGTCCGGGATGCTAGGGCCTCCCAAGGTCCACACCTCCATCACCAGCACCACTGCCTGTCTCCCTGTCGGTCGCCAGCTCCAACACCTCATCCACAACTCACAGTAAGACTTTTCCGTTCCATCATCACCCACTCATTCAGTGTTCCCCTGCCTGTGCTCACTCTCCTCTCCTCCCTGCAGTGAGGTGGCGTACGGTTCCGTCCGGGACGCTAGGGCCTCCCAAGGTCCACACCTCCAGCACCAGCACCCATAATATTAAATAAAACATTTGTTTTTCACTTACTCCAGTTTCCACCGTTGTCTGTGTTCGCTCCAGGGTCCATCCGTAAATGAACTCTTAACATTCTGGTTGAAACCAGTCTGAAGCTAAGTGTTTTTCTCTGTGCTGTTTAACTGGACTGATCTCAACTAGACATGCTGTTCCAGGCTCTGTCTGCAGCCCACCTTCCTAACAAGCCTGAAAACTAAACGACTGAATGAATAACAAAATATCAACATTTGAAGGAATAAAGGGATTTTTCTTTCTGTGTAAAAGTTTTGAATGCTTACTGTCTTGCTTCCTGAATGGTATCTGATTGGAGAAAGAGTTTACATCTCTTTTTGGGGCTAGTGACTTTCATGAATTCTGCTGACATCCCATCTGCCAGCTACTGACAATTTGTGAGAATGTAGAATCACATGGGCGCCACCCAGCCAATCAGCAAAGTTCCTATAGGTCAATCCTGTTGCTCAGGCTACTCCCATAAGGTCCGGACTCAAACACTAACAATAAATTGATGAAGCTAATAACAGTATAAAGTTTAGTGATAGTGATAAAAAAAATGATGCAAATTGTTTGTGTCAAACTTCTGGAAATTAGCGAAATTATAGAATAATTGAGAGTGGCGTCACATTTGATCATATGCATTGGCTGGGTAAAAATAGACACTAATAAATAAAAAATACACTTTTTTGCACAATTTGTCTAGAAATACAAATGGCATTAAAAGGTTTAAAAATACACCTTAAAGGAATATTTGGACACCCACTGATGACATCACTAAATGAGAAGAATCTCTAGAAACATAAAGTGTAGTCAATTCAGGAGAGACTCATTGGTGACAAATTAGTGGCTAATTTTGAGGTTTTTAAAACCACTCATCCTCAAAAAGTCACACCGATACTTTAGTACAATATGTTACATGTTTGTAAACCTCTACAATTTATTATAAAACCTTTTTTTTGTGCGGGACTACTCAATAGTTCTGGATCCATAGCGAGCTGTATCTTATTGGCCCAGGAGTCATAACCTTGTCCCTGGAGCGGTCATTCGTTCACTAAATCAGGTTGCCATCGTGAGTCAGCCCATGCAGATTGGCAACAGGCTGAGGAGCTGCAGCCACTACTGTCCTTAGGTCTTTCACTATTGGACTGTGACCTTCCCCGTCTCTCTCACAGCAGCAAGAGTTTGACAGCAGAAGCAGCAGAGAGCATACCCCCAAAAGTATTTAAATACCAATAAAAAATAATGCTTTAACATATTAAACATAAACCGCATCAAGAAACTGATTTAAATGGTGCAGCTTTGTATTCCAAAGACAAATCCTAAACTTTATTGTAAATAATTTGAACCTGGAATTCATTGGATTTTGATTAGTAAAGAATTTGTTAGTCGACAGTCCCAAAAAGAAAGGGTAGACGTAAAATGTAGTTTTTTAATATAATATTTTACAGTTTTCATTCACTAAAGGGTAAATAGCCGCTTTCTAAGTCCAAGGACTCCCAAAGCATTTCACACTACATTTAGTCATTCACCCACACACACACACACACACACACACACACACACACACACACACACACACACACACACACACACACACACACACACACACACACACACACACACACACACACGGTGGCAGTGGATACATTGTAGCCACAGCTGCCTTGGGGCAGACTGTCAGAGGCTGGAGTCACCACACAGTCTGGTGTCACTGGGCCCTCCTGACCAACACCAGCAGACAAGGTTTGTGAAGTGTCTTATCCAAGGACACAACAACAAAGTAACCCCGTCGGAACTGGGATGGAACCAGCGACCTTACCTTCTGGGAGACCAGAGGATTAATAGCAAAACAAACTGAAACATAATTAAAACTTTTAATATTTGTCTGACAATTTTGCAAAGGTTTACTGTAATTCCATAAGAGTTGATGTATTTTCCCATAACTTTTTAAGTTTCAACAAGCCCAATAAGATTACAGCTTTATCTGGAAAACTAGATTCTGCTTGTGGATCTCTGGACATACTGATGAAAACAGAACCAGTATAAAACTTGAACCATAGCAGACAAATATCAAACTGTTGGAGTGCATAAACAAGCCCAGTGAAAAAGGCTACATGCACAGGATGTGGGATTTATGGATCCTTTCCCAGCCTCCTAATCGAATTTCTTTTCTTTTCTTTTTTTGGGCATACAAAAAATACTAGATATACACACCAGCCAACCCATTAGTTTTCAGAAAATTAATGGTAGAAAAATCCAATACAGCCTTTTAAATAGGTGCATAATTTCCACCCCCTCTCTGGAAATTATGCATGGGTTGACAGAAGGAAAATAAGGTATTAATAGAGGCAGCTGTCGAGATATACTTGTCTTACCTGCATACAAAAAGCTAAGGAATGGGACTTGACAGTCTGTGCTAATAGAAGCCAGTTTAACGTGACTGGCTTCTGTGACTGTTCTCAGCTGAATGATGGATACAGCTGTCTGACTCAATGACTCCCGTCCGTGTGTGTGTGCACCACTTTATACGTGGTGTGTGTTTTTCCTCTGAGTGTGTGATTGTACCAGGCCGAGGACGCGGGATACATTTCCGTCTGAATGACATCTGTGTGTGTCTATGTGCGTGTGCGTGCTTGTTTGTTGGGTTTGCGTGACACTGTAGTGAAAGATGATAGATGTCTGTGACAAGTGTCTGCTGGGTGATGGATGACTTGTATTTCACTTATTCAGATGCAGAAGGCGGCCAGAGTTTCAGTGACTTACTGTGACAAAAATAATACGACTGGGTTATATCAGGATTCCAGGTGACAATTTGAATAAATATATAGTCAAAGTTTTAATGATGCTTTTGGGGAAACTGGGTCACGGCGACGTGAGGAGCAACAGGATACAGGAGTTTAAACTGAGAATATCTGTCTGCACCTTAAATGATGACAAGTCCGAAAGCAGTTTTCTTTTTTTAAGAAATCCTGTTAGCCTTCAAAAACTTGGATCTGTGAATGAATATTTTAGTTATGTTGAAGTGGCATTCTATTGGTTATTTTTCTGCAGTGAGACCCACACTCACCGGTGACACTCAAAGTGGATGGAGCTCTAGAAACAAAAAGTAGTCCTCTGACCAGAACCATACTCATAATTCAGTATCTGAGCCAATATAGTAAGAATCTGAGTCAATCAGAAACAGAGGAGTGAGGGTCTGTAAACATGTGAGCAAATAATCACCCCCCCCCCCACCACTTCCAGACCTAAAGCATAAGAGGTCTACAGGGAATAGTGGGAGGTATTCATTCATAAACCTTTAGTTTGGTCAGTTTGGATAAATGAGCATCCATTTATTACAGAGGTCAAAATATAGTCCTCATGTCAAGAAAGTAAACAACTATGATGCAATATTATAATAAAAGTATCTGGAAAAGACATCTTTAAATACCAATGAATCAGGGCCGGAGTGGGACTCAACCCTGGAGTTTCAGACCGGCCCACTTTAGACTCACGACCTATTATAATTTAACCTTAGATGTTAAGTCATAGCTATATTCTGTTCAAATAGGTGTTCAGAGGTATCCAGAACTTCAAAATAAAATAAATGAGTTAATAATAATACTGAATTTTACATTTTAGTTGCACTTTCTAAAAATACTATTATATATTTTCCTCTGCAAGGAAACAGTTCATCACAAGTTAGATTTGATAAATCTGAGAACCTGAGTTAAACAGAACAAGTTAAACCTGGACAAATAAAATAGAAGAGGTGGAAATTCCAGCTTTAGGTAATAATGACTGATGGATAAGAGTCTGATTATTATATGACCAACTGTTGATGTGTCTGATTTAACTTTGGTTTTGAAAAAGAGCCATCATATAATTATTACCTAATTTAATCCATTAACTAGAAAATCACCTGAGGGAGGAAGAAAAATCTGACAGGCTGAGAGCCATGCAGAAGAAAAAATTCAAGATTTCAGCTGAAACGCTGAGAAATAAAGTCTAAATAAACAAATTACTGTTGGCTTTCAGACCAGGATTTGAACCCAGGCCACCAGTATGACAGCACTGAATCCTAACCACTAGATCATCAGGGATTGTTTTGATGTACTACTTGAAGAACAGAAGGTGAGGTGTCACTGCACTCAACCGGATGTGAAATAGTACCATGGAAAGAATATGAACTCCTGGATTTACTGTCCGGTCCGGACAGAACCAGTAGCATCTGGACCGCTTCAGTATAGAGCAGGTCTCACCATACTCTTCATTAGAATCATTTTTATAATATTCACACAGTGAGTAATCCTGCCTGCCGATGCTTGCTGCTGATCTTGCATCTGACTGCGGGGCTATGACCGCAAACAGCACAGTGTAGTAAAAAATGTGCCATTAATGCACATTTAGCTGAGTCTGTTTCCAGAGTTTTTCTGTTTTGAGTTCTAGCTCTCTCCGCGCCACCCTGAGTCACCTGAATGGTTATGTCAGGGTGCGCCTGGAGAAGAAGAAGAACCAAGACTTAAAGTGGCCATAGAGGCGGCCCGGGGACAGCATAGCAGTATGATCAACTCATACACCGGCCCAAAAAACAAAAAAATCACAACACTGACCCTTGCGGCCCAAAAATCAGAGAGGCCCACCGGGAATTGTCCGAACCCTCCCGATTAGCCACTCCGGGCCTGCAATGAATTGACAAAAAACTAAACTATGAAATACTTAAAAAATATATATATAGAAAAGACACAATGAAACATAAGCATGCTACAGATTTTAATATGAAAAACATACGGCCATTACAAACACTGACTAGCATTTTAGATTTAGATTTAAAGGTATATTTTTGACAGCATAAACACCATAAAATAAATAAATAGTCTCATGAAAATATATAGAAGTTTACAAACTTGTAATATAAAATTCAAATGCGTTGGTGTAAGAGTATTTTTTAAATGTTTGGTTGGGAATGTGGTTTATGTGGAGTCATTTTAATCTATAAATCACTTTGAATTGCAATTACTGTATGAAAAGCGCTAAATAAATAAAGATTTGATTGATTAACTCAAAATTAGCTGCAAACTTGTGGACTTTGGTGTCTCTCTCAATCTGGCTAGCCATGAGTTTAGCTCTCATTAGATGGTGTAGCATTTGGAATAACTATTAGTTATTTTAACTACACCTTCTTAATATAAATATTGGAAGCTTATTTTTGGATTTTAATGAAAAGTGATAAACTGTCATTTAACCCTGATAATAGCTAATATTTATTGAAGGTCTCTTTAGGTTCTTTGAAAGAGTACAGTGAATTGAATACCTTATTAATAACGTGAAGCTGAGACCAGATAAGGATTGAACAATCATTTAATTTGAAAAACCTAAGAACACAGACAGGTAAAACAGTTTGAAAGTTTGATGTAAACACAATTAATATTCTTAAACATGTTGAGGATGTTAAAGATAGTTTTAATTGTGAGTTTTAACAGACCGTAGCATATGTTTTAATGACTAGGGAAGTTAGTTAATTTAGTTAACCTAGTTAGGACTTTAAGAGTCAATTTAGGGCTATTTTGAGTTGTTATGGAATTTGGTTTTGGCTTAATTTAGTGGAAGAATTAAGCTTTATCAAAGCAAACCTCTCGATCAGAAAGTGGTGTTCGTTCACTGAAAGGCGGATGTTCCTGGATCTGACAGGCGTTGGTTTCTCCACGAGCTGAGGCTGGAGTCCCCAGACTCGGAGTGGTGGTCCTGGAAGGCGTGGCCGCCGAGGACTTCGCCGGACAGTCTGTGGATACGTCCCGGTCAGCAAGGGAGACATCTCAGCAGGCATGCTGAAGTCATTTCTGATCAGTCCCCGTAGTGAGGGAGAGACAGAGACACCCACACAAGCAGGTGTCTCTCGAGGCCTTGTTCGATGCTGATGAAGGTTCAGCTAAGACTCTGAAGATAGCAGCTCAGACTCTTTCAGACTCAGACCAGACTAGACTAGAATGACTGTCCTGAAGATTAGTTTTGAGAAATAAAAATATCTTACATTTTTAACCAATCAGAAGATATTAAGTGTTCCAACCAAACATGAGTTAGTAGACTTGTGAACGGCTCTGATTGGGTAGGGGAACTGTGAGGAGTTACCAAGTTCATATTACTTCCGCCCGTTAAACACTCACATTATAAATGTAGAAATGCATGAAATAGCAGAGAAGCATATTATGACACTTTGAGAGTGAATGTGTGGATGACCCTGATGAGAGGAGCACTGCAGGAGACTGTTCTGTAAACAAGAGATTACAGTTTGAACACCAGTCATTTGGTTTTAAAGAAAAGACATCTTTAAAGAGTGTTTATTAGACAGCTGGTGTCCAGTTAAGGTCATCTGGGAAGTGGACACCTGAAAGTGGACAGTAGGACATCTGTAGGGATCTTGATTCAGGTTAAAACATAATCCAAGAGTCATTGTATTCCAAGTTATTGGGAAAGAAATTGATTTTTGTTGTGATGGTCACAGGGGTCAGAGGTTATAGCATATTTGATGGTGCTACGATGGCTACTTCCTGTTTCTAAAGACTTCACTCACCTTGAGTGATGTTATGGTCAAATCAAATCAAACTTTATTTACATAGCACCTTTCATGCCCCAGCGAGCAACACAAAGTGCTTGACATATTAAAATGACCCACACAACCCACATTCCCTCCCTTTCCCACACATAGAACAATTATGACACTCTCCTCTCCCAGTCCACAACCCATTCCCAGGCACACATACACCCACACATACACATAAAAACCACATAAAACACTATGTTGAGCTCAGATGGCTCCAGTAATGAGCAACACGCCATCAAGTGGGCCCTCTGCCTCGTCAGCTGTAGAACCAGGTCAGCAGCCAACACACCAACCAAGGGCACCTGGGAATGGAGGGTGGCAACCCCCGCCACTGCCCGGGCCCTACCGGGGAGCGCCCGAGCCGCCACCGCCAACCACCGGTCCCAAGGCTGAGGGAGCCTCCACAGGTCTGCATGGTGGTGCAGTTGTTAGCATTGCAAGAAGGTCACAGGTTTGAATCCCAGCTGTGGCCTTTCTGCGTGGAATTAGCATGTTCTCCCCATGCATGCGTGGGTTTCCTCTGGATACTCCGGTTTACCCCTCAGATCACAACATGCCCTATAGATGTATATGTAGGTCGCTTTGGGTGAAAGCATCAGCTAAATGAATAAACACAAACACCAGTGTGATCCTTGTTGTAGATAAATAATGGATAAAACGCCAAATGACCAAAATATCCCTTGAAAACATTACTTGAGTTTTTTAAGTTTTGTTCGTTTCTTTCTTTTCTTTTGATGAATTTTGACACTGAAGTAATGAAAAATGACAGAAACATTTCTTTAAGCTGAGTCATGAGAACAACGAGTATCTGAATCAAAAAACTCAACAGAACAAAACAAAAATCCAGAAAGTTTCTGTGTGGGCAAATTTAGTTCAGGTAGAGCTGCTTGTGTTTCTGTCTTGGCAGGTGAGGATCCAAACTGAACCAACATAATTGGTTCTGAGGTTTTTCTTGGAGGTGCAAGCAGCAATGTGTGTGTTAACATGCATGTGAGTGTTTGACAGCGGAGCATGACAAACACACGAGTGCTGGAAGCTCTGGACAGACAATGAGCGAGGTGAAGTTCAAGCAGTAGCTGGTTCAAGAACAAGACAGTGATTTGTACCACATGGAGAAAACTGACAAACTAGCAGCTCACAGAGACAGGAAGCTGGAGGAAGTTGAGTGTGTGCAGGATCAGTGGCCAGCTCTTCTTGCACTTTGTAAATTCTAAAAACTTTTGAATTGAAATGAGTGAAAACATTATTTTTAGTATTTCATGCACACTTGCCTTAAACTTTTTCACAGCAGCAAATCCTCTTTAGTGTCATCTGTACCTTAAATCCCTTCTGTCATTTTTTTTTGAAAAATGTTTTTTTTCCCCAAAATGTCAATGTATTGTTTGTTTATATAATATTTGCTATTCAGTACATTATGCATCAACATAAAGAACTTCAAAGAAAACAGCTATGTAGATATTAAAAACATGCAAATGAATGAATTAATGTTTTTAATATTTTAGATGATTAAAAGTAGCGCTTTTAGACTCAACATTTTTCTTCACCTAAAGTTGTTTCAGGTAGTACTGCTGATGCATGAAAGCAGTGAATATTAAATAATGTATTATAACCAATAATAAATCACCCTAAGCTGTATCTATGTTTTTAAATTTTATTATTTATCTAAAAGGTCTGGATTGTAAGGCCAGGCTGTGTGAAAACGACATCTCAGCCCCATGGAATTTATTTCTGAAAAAGTAAGAAAAACAATATGAAAAATGTTTAATCTATCTTTGTTACAGAATTTATATTTCCATTTACTTTTTATTTTTCTTTCTGATATTATTATACTATTGTGTTTTCTTATTTTCAAAGTCTGAACAGTGATAATCAGCATGAACAGGTTGTTTATATTGAATTGAATATATATATGTATTTTTTTCCAATTAATTACCCTCAAAGGTAATAAAGTATTCTTTATTGATTTTTTCTTTTTCTCTTGCTGCTAACATGGGCACTAAAGATAGGACAATAAGATGAGGGAGACCCAATAAATTGCAGAGGAGCTTGAAGGGAAGAAGATGTGATCAAAGACAGGGAGTCTGAAGATGCACACAGCTGGAAATAGAAGTGACAGACAGACAGACAGACAGACAGACAAGAGGTTAGGCAAAGAAAAAAGAGCAAGGGTAGAAAAAAACTGAAATTAATGAAAGGATGAAGACAAAGTGCAATTCAGCCAGTCAAAAGGGAAAGACAAAAAGGGTAAACAGAGTCTGAAAGAGAGGTAAAAAGGAGGATGAGAGCGAATCAATCTGCCATCACATGCTGCCACAGCCTCAGACTGATTAGAGCTGCCTGCAAAACACCCTGCAGTGTGTGTGTGCCCATGTGTATTGATTTACAACAATCCTTAGACTGCTACAGAGTCAAGTGTCTATGGCTTACCCAATCACTGATGAGAAGGACCCCCCACCCACACACACACACCTCAATAGGTAGATAGCGACCTTTATAAACAGCCTTCATCACGTGTTCTGTTGACTTATATGTAGGACTGGGTACCGTTAAATATTTTTAGATACTAACGATACCTGGTTTTCGATACTGGTACCTTAAAGCTGTACTCGGTAATTTGGTAAACAATGTAGCTTTAAACTTTTTTTTCATGCCTCTTAACAACGTTCTATAGTATAACTATAAATACATTGTGGCGAATTAAAAAAAACCCAAAAGAAATCAATAAGGTGGTTCCCTCGCAGTTCTCTTAAAACCTCAGCCAATCATGCGTTTCGGACCAAAAGAAACTATTGGACAATCCGGCTGTCTGTCTCGCTGAAGCGCCGCACTTCCACACTGCTTGGATCCTCCATTAATGCGTGCTGGAGAATTTTAAAGCAGAACATCCTGGAAGTGAGAGAAGGACAGAAACAACCGTCTGTTAGCGCTTCAATTTTAGGGAAAAAATACCAGAGTCCCAAAAAGAAACACACCTTTTCAGCTAGCAGAAAACTAAAAACGTTTGGATGTAGAAAGAAGAAAACCCTGGGCGAATGTTTCAACGGATGGTGTTTTGCACTCTCTTGTTTAGTGTGGCAATGTGTGTGTGGTACATCTAAAAATATGCCACCACATTGTTTTTAGTTATGAATTTGGAAGAAATTTGATGTATTTTATCTTCATACAATGTCTTTTGTATTTTAAAAACGTGATTATAATCATAAGGTGCTGAGCTGGATGTAATAGGGACAGAAAGGAGTCAGGCGGAACCTTTGTTCCTGAGGGAGTGTTGCGCCAGGTCTCTTTTGCGGTGAACTCCGGGTTTTCCCTCAGACAAGATGTGGAAAGCAGCGCTCCAGTGGTTATTTGCTCTCCCCTTTCTACTGTTTTCAGGTCAGTACATGACGGACAAAACATTCAATGAGGTTGTAAAAGAGTTCTGTGTGTTTTTCTGTCTGTGAGCAACGCTATTTGCTGCATTGTAAGGTAATTTTCAGCAGAAAGCCATTTAGTAGCCAGTCTTGAGTTAAACAGGCAGAATGTGCGCCGCGTGGGAGAAATTTTGTGGGCTTGAGTAGCTGAAATATCGCGATAGTTACTAAACTCCATGGTTATAACTTTGACTCCGCTTTGGAGGAATAAAAAGGTGTTGTGCTTTGTTGTCTTAGCACACAAGATAAGCAGGAAGCAGGACAACTTGAGTTCATGTTAAAAACAGAGTAAAACACAGTTTGTTTTTTACTAAGAATGTTTATTTAGAGATTTAATAGGATAGTGAAGAGTTAACCTGAAGACGAATGCTGAATGTTTGTTTAAAATGTTGTAAACCTGTTCCTTTGCACAAATAAGTTAGTAGCAGTATATGTTTTAGTGTGAAACTCAGGGAAAATGTAGCTAAATGTTTAAGCTTTAAAAGACAGGTGATTAATCCTGTAACTGCACTATAATTTAGTGGTCCTCATGCAGTTTGAGGGGAATAATGTGTTGAAGTTCATGTTTACTGGTGAAAATGCAACACATTTCCTGGTAGTATGTAATTTTAGAGAATGTTGCACTAATACTGTACACTGTGAAAAGTTATCTGTGTGAAAATGATTAAAGAGACGAGATCTGGATGTGGAAAGCAGCGCTCCAGTGGTTATTTGCTCTCCCCTTTCTACTGTTTTCAGATCGCGTTCATCACTGTTATATTAGCCCCAGTTTGGGGCCTGTAACATGTGGTCTCATATCGGTGCGACGCGGCATAAGGATTATAACCGACGGGAGTGGTGAGAGGTCTGAGACTTGTTTTTGTAAAATAGCTAACTCGTTTGGATATTACTGAGTGCAGCTTTAATGGTACTTTTTTTTGTACCTATATGTATCATTCTGAGAGAAAATAACAAAAGTACTATATGTTTTTTTTAATTGAACAAAATACATTCTTTTATAGCATATTTATGCTTTTAATATTATTATTTATTGCTTAATTTTCTGTTAGGTCACTGTTTTTCCCTCACACGCCTCCTGATGCAGCAGAGGCTGGAATCCCGGGTCTCCTTTTGTTTTTTTTAGCCGAACTGTACACACGGCAGCTCGCAGTTAATTCCATGATGCATTGCTTTGACTAATTTCTGGTATTCCTGTTTTTCGTGGCACAGATCTTATTGCATATGTTGCATTTTGCTCTGTTCCCATTTACCTTTACAAAATGCAGCCAAGCTTTAGATTTTTTTCGGCATTTTCGACCCGGAAGTTGCTACGCTTGTAGGAGAACTGTTGCTGAGTGTGAGAGGAGGGGCTGCTGTGTATGTGTGTGAGGCAGTTTTCTCCTCTGCACGTCACATAACATGGAGCGGAGCAGAGCTGGACGAAACGGAGCGGCTCATTTACGAGGACATTTCATTGTAAAAGTACCAAAGTCTGTACCTTTTATTTTTTTGTCAGTACCGGTACCTACCGAATGCTTTCAGTCAGAACGAAAGAAGCACTGTGTTTTGGTATCCAGCCCTACTTATATGATTATAAATGACTGACACAGTGGTTGAAATGGGCCGGTACGCGGCGGTACACAGTACCGGCACCTCTAAAAATAGCTCTTTAGCGTTCCGCCAGTTCTCGGGATGCTGAGAGCGTACTCATAGCGTCCCGGAACGCTCAGTAGTGAGCGTCCATTTAAATCAGGGGTGTCATTCATATGGCCCGCTGGATGAGTTTTGAAAATAAAAAAATTAGGGCTGGGACTTTAACGCGTTAATTACGATGCATGTTTAAAAAATAACGCAATTAACGCAACTTGCGTTTGAAGCAAGGCTGAGCTCTTGTCAGCATCATTTCCTGCTGTCCAGACGCTCAGAATCAGACCTTTGACGCACGCAGCCCGTGCCAAGGTCCTCCTTCGGAGGATCCAGCCCGCCCCACGCTTCACCTGTCTATGCGGTCGCCATAAAACTCAGCCCTCCGCTCCGTCCTTTCACCACAAAAACCGAAAAGGATCGGCGGTGAAACTGCACGTCTCTAGCCTTATAGGTTTATTCCAGCCAGTGGAAACGGCGGGTCGCATCCAAAGCGCGTTTGTTGAATGCAGCGCGCCACTGAACTTGCCGTCCTGCGCGCTGTTCCTGTCAACTTGACCAGTGATGAATCCTCCACATCTAGTCACAGCGTGAGGCCAGGTCTTCCGATCGCGTTACGCACAGAGATCAGTGCCCAAACTGGAGCGTTTGCGCTCTGTGCGTCCTGGTCTGCGCATTTGGTTCGTTACTGGCTCAACACTCGACACGCACGCCAGCTATAGCATCCTGAGCTGAGCTGATATTTTTAACTAGAGAGCTGGACGTCAGCTGGGCACACAGATCACCATCCTGCCACTGAGGAACAAAAACCTGAATGGGTTTGGATCCAGATCTGGGTTTTCCCTCAGACCTGGTCTAAATGAAACCATGGTGAAACTGATGGAGTCCAGTCAGCATCACCTGGATTTACTGGTTTTATACAGTTTTAGATGAAACACTGAGTTCCTAACCCTATTTAAAAAGATAAACCAGTACCGAACCCACACTGGTCTATAAACAATAGAGACCCTCATTGAAAACGAGGCAGAGCCTCCAGACCAGACCCTGGGTCAGTTTGATCACTGCAAAAAATGATTCTCTCATCCAGGGTGTTTCCACATGTTGGAAATCTTTTATTATTAATATTTTAAGACAATCAAAGTTTTGTGTACTTCTGCACAATTGTCTTAAGAAATATTTGTTTATCTTGTGTTTTGTAAAAGAGTTTTGAATAAATGTGAAGATTTTCAAATGAACTTGTAATTTTTCTTGCATGAAAACAAGGAGAAAAACATGCACTTGATATTTATAGGTCATTATTTTAGGATTGTACTGGTCCGGCCCACTTGACATCTAATTTGTCTGCATGTGGCCCCTGAACATAATGAGTTGGACACCCCTGGTAGTGGTCAGTGAGCTCACGTCCACAACACCTCCATGTTTGGGTTTAACCAGCATAGATATACAAATGTAGACGCCTCATTAAGCGCTGGAACCATTATCGAGGGCGTAAAGAGGCATCTGTGCATACATATGTCTATGTTCTCGTCTGCCGCTCTTCACAAGGCGCAGACTGACCAAGCGAACAGTGGTTTCTGTGACAACCGGTCAACCGCGCATGCGTCGTTCTAGCTGCTGTTGCCGTGTTTATTAGCTTAAACAAATGATGAGAGATTGAAGGTTTCATTTTCTGTTTGGCTTTTTTGATAATTAATAAAGCAATGGAAATTAATTTTGTAATTGTAATTATTTTATGTACGTAGACAACATTTGATTTAATTTGATTATATATGAGATTTGAGCTGAGCTCCTTCCCTTTCAATTTGCATTATGATGCATAGAGAGAGGGGAACGTCTTTTTACTGAGCTATATTTACACTCAGGAATCTCAACATTTCATGTTCCGACCTCCATTAAAGAGAGTACCACCACTTCTTGTTGTCCACTTCAAGCACTGGACTGACATATAGTCAGCTGCACACATTTGTTTTGTCAGTTTAGCACTAACTAATAGATGAGAAAAGAGGAGAGAGGCATGGTCACAAATTCTCCCCAAATCAACATGAAAGCATCTGAGCGTCACAACCACAGTCTGAAAACTGCCATGCAGACAATACTGCATGCATCCTCTGCATCGACCATCAGTTAAATGAAAAGACAACAGTCACAGCAAATTCCTCCGGCACACCAAAACGCCCCCAAACCAGCTGCCAGAAGCTCAGTGTCCTTGGTGCAAATTCACTTCTCAATGGCAAGAACATGTCTCAGGTCACACCAGTGGTTGCTATTAATTTTCTTCAGCATAGCTATCTGGAACTCTGGTTCAGCTGATCAGTAGGCAGCTCTGTCCTGATGCAGGTGGTGGGAGACAGAAGTTTATTTTCATTTATTTATTTAATGTAATTACTTTATAGTATTACACGAACACGCCTGCTTTGTTAAATCAGGTGTTTCAGAATGTTTTAATAAAACTTAATCTTTCTGAAATGTACGTGTTTTTGACTGCAAGATTGAACCTTTTAGTCAATGTTATTAGTTATAATTTTCTTTCATAAAAACCGGAAATCATCATGCTTTAGAGGAATCAATGTTGTCAAACCTCATGAGTAAGCAGCTTTTTATTCTTTCCTTTAAGCCCAGTGGATTTTGAATGACTGGAAATAAAAGGGTACAATTCTCTTTCAGGGTGACCTTGGGGCTTAGCTTGATATAATTCTGCCTAAAGCTACATTTAGCCTTTGTTACTGTATTTGACAGCTACAGTATACGTTTATTTTTCTGTCTGTATCACACTGAAGTGAAATTAGTTACGTGTAAAAAAATTAAACAATTCCTGGAAAGAATTTGTTATTCTCTATTAAGAAGCAGCATTTGGAGGCAGGCATGAACTGCAGGAAGGTCAGTAAAGCACAAAACAGGGTCTGAAAGTTGTGCAAATGATTTTCTATGCAAACCTTGTGATTTATAGAAATAATGTGTTGGGAAAATGTGTGTAACTGTAAGTAAACTTTGAGGCTTGCATACGCACAATTTGGAGATGAGGGAACTGGCAGAGCAGCTCGTTAAATGGTACCACAGTGAATCATAGCCACATTTTCAGACTTGTAGACTGTCTCACACACACTCACAAAACCAAAAGTCAGCCCCCCCCCCCATTTCTGAACAGAAAAAAGTGATAATCAGAACAAAAAATATGTTGCATTTAGGAGTTATATCACAGTATGTTCAGGGATAGTTGATATGGCCTAAAAAATTTATCACGATAATTTCAGGTATTTATTGCAATAACGATAAAATATTTTTCCTAATGTAAAATAGCATATTATGTTATGTTTAAGTTGTGTTCCAGTGACTGTGCGGAAAAACATCATACATCATAAATTACAGGTAGGACTGGGCGATATGGCCTAAAATCTATATTGCAGTACAATTTTAAGCATCTGAAGCAACAGTATATATTGCAATATAATATAATATACGGTAAATATTGCAATATAATATAATATACGGTAACATAATAAAATATAATATAAAGTGCACTGGGGGTGGGGGTCAGCACTGCGCTGCCTTGGTTTTAAAATCTCTCATCTGGCCATTAATCTTTCACCCTAGGAGGAGACAGACTTCTATGCACCTTAAGGTCAGGTCATTGTAAAACAGTGCATTGAATGATTTGTGAAAAATGCAGCAAGGGGGATTTGGCGTTCATATTTGAAGACGCGCAGCAGTTCGTGTCCTGCTGATCCAAGTCCGGTTCTGTCCATGATGCAAAATTTCAGAAGAACCAGAAACAACAGAGTACAACTGCAAATATAATCCTGAAAAAGTAATAAACATGGGAAAGTAACCTAGAAGTTCAGTGTAGCTCCTCGCTGTAAAACAAGCTCCTCCTCAGCCTCACATCCGCCTTTCGCCATAACTGTTTGCACTCTGCACATGAATCGGGCGCGTGCAAAACTACGTCATCAACTAGACGTATTGTTGTTATCGCGATAAGACAAATTTTTATTGTGAGGAGAATTTTCAACGATATATTGCAAACGATAAGTTATTGCCCATCCCTAATACAGTATGCCTTCAAACTATATAGCAACTGCAGTTAATGGTACATTAATTGTAATCAGGTGTGAATCAGTTATTGTGATTTCTGAGACATATGATTATTGCAGTGACACTCGTACATAATGGGTTTTCTGCGCTCCTTGAAGATCACACTAATGGCAGAATCCAAATGGGGAGAGTTTTTAGAAATCACGTCGATTTCCAGGTCCATGATGATGACTGGCTGATCAGCTGATTTAGATTCCCTAGATCAGTCCTATGGATCTATGTGCTGAACTGAGCCCAGTGTTAGATCAACTGATCAGCTGATTTTAGTCTAATAGATTTTAGGTATTTAGTTAGTTTTATCACAGTTTTATTGTTTATTCTTGTATTTATCTTATGTTATTTTATATTTTAACTTGTTATTTTAATCTTCCTTCCAGTGTTTCCTCTGAGGGAGTCCTCTGCCTCGGGAGCGGTGGTCAGCTGTGGCTGCCTGGATCTCCAGGTGGTTCCAGGTGGAGGTGGGGTCTCAGCCCTGCCTCCTCTGGTCGCCCGTGTCGGTGCATTGGCTGCTGCTGGTGACCTGCTGCTGCCGGTGCAGAGGGCTCCTCTGATGGTGTTTCCTAAGAACCTGCTCATCTGTACTCAGCCCAATGTCCTTTGTGTGTATGTGTGTGTGTGTGTGTTTGCGTATGTGTGCTTTTTATGGGGGAGGGATGGGAATGGGGTTTATGTGGGGTCATTTTAACTTGTTAAGCACCTTGAGTTACAGTTTTTTTGTGTATGAAAGGCGCTTTATAAATAAAGATTATTATTATTATTATTAACTGAACCACTGGAACCACACAATCCCACGGTGCCCCTGCAGCTTCTGACCTCACTCGGGTTCCTTGTAACCTGCGCATTTCAGCAAGAATTATCTGACAGGTCGGCTGATATTTGTTTGATTGATCACACAAGGCCCTGTGGCTTACCTAAGAAAATTGAGAACCATTGCAAATGTTTCTAGACATTTTGAAACTTCTTCATGAATGGCACCTGCAGCTTGTCTCCAACAGTCTCATCCCAGAGACATACTGACTCAGACATCTGCAGGATTCCACTTTGTTCCATAACTGTTTGCTGCTGAAAGCTTGACCACCTTTATCGGTTATTTTTTCTTCTAGATAAACTGGTAACATGAGAGATGGTAAAAGCACCAATGCACTCATTCAGACACCCGGATCACAGGAATGAATGGGGGTTAGGATGTGCAGAATGTTTGGGTGTGATGGTATCTTCTTTTAAAGCAGTAAGCTCAGCTGTGGTTCAATTATTCATCGTCTATACTGATTCCTCTCTTGTTTGCGCTTTATTTTGTGTCCTCTCTCTCTCTGTCCTGTCTTTCTCTGTCTGTAATATACATCTCTCACTCTTCCTCTCTCTACTGCACCCTGATTGACAAGTGTGATGGTGTTTGCCTCTCCTTTCACTGACCTTCAACTCTCAGAAATGCACACACAGATGTACACACTATGTGCACTGCGAGACTGCTAATGGCTTCTACCTTTGCACACTCTGTCAGTGGGGAATTACAGTCCTTATACACCAGAAAGTAAACTGACAGAGACAGAACCTTCGGCATTTGTGCCACTAAAGAAAAGAAAGACATAATTCAGGTCCAGACAGAAAGGGAATTTCCAAATAACTTTATTATAAAGTTGGAGGTTTATTCTTAATCACATTTAAATAGTTTAGTTGGGGGAAAAAATGGAAAAAAATACAACTTTTGTATTTTTTTCATGATTTCATGAGCTCCTCAATACCACTAACACATATTCCAATGAAGAACCAGAGCTAGGAGACCTGGAAATGGATTGTCCAGTCTCTGGAGCAGAGGTAGCTGTGATAACATCTACATGGCATTGAAGCACTTGAGGTATCAGCTATTGGAATATAAAAAAACTTTGTATAAAAGACTGTTTTGAAGCATAAATGTGCACAATATATAAAATGCATAAATATCACAAAATCCTGTGAAGGGTCTTAGTCATCCAGATAATCCTAGTGGGTTCAACTGAAGGCTACTGGACTTCTTTGGTTCCTTGAAGATGTTTCACTTCTCATCCGAGGAGCTTTGTTCATTCCTTCTAACAATGTAGCGGTATGTTGCTGCTTAATGAGCTGAAATCATATTTTTATCACCCTCCTCCCTACCGCCTGAGAAGTCGTTGGGCCCTTCATGGACTGTGCTGTGCCAATTGAACAGGTTGGGAGTCTCAACATTGAGGTCTACCAGAAACCTACCCACACAGACCAATATCTGCCTTTTTCACCCTGGAACACAAACTGTCAGTTGTCAGAACTTTATACCAATAAGCTGAGAACAGCCCCACAAAGACAACAGCCAGCTACAGTTTATGAACTTGACACTCGCATGTTCCAGTTCACTGACAAAGCTCTTTGGATGAAAATCGAAATGTCTTTAAGGACCAAAAAAGTCCAGCTGCCTTCATTTGAACCCACAAGGATTCAATCAATCACTAAAGATTCCAAGAAATGAGAGACTCATGCTTCTTGCAAAAGTATATAATTTTGGAAAGAATTAAGAAAACAAAAGAGACTGATGCAATTCCTTCTTAGATCAAATTCTCTTTGGATGGATCACACACGTCATCAAAGAGTGGAGTAAATTCACCTGACAGCTGGGCCTGAGAATCAGTTCATCCACAAAATATTCATTTGAGTTAAGAAAACAATATTGTGTTTTTTTTTAAGTGAATAAAAATCTTTAGTTATTTGAGGTCTGTAAAACGTTTTTGTTATTTTAACTGTACCATTATTTTTGAACTATTTTATTTCAACATTGTGACTTTTATTACAAAACTGAAAGACAAATTAACAAACAACTTTCACGTTTTTCATTCTGAGTGGCTTTATTGCATAGTTTTCCTTTTGGAACATGGCCAGAAAGAAGGCTGAATGGTTGATTATCAACTAAGTTTAAGACATAAACAATGTGAAATGCTTATATTATATTAGGAAAATGTGATATTATATATTCCCTGCTCAAACTCAAACCAGATTAGTTTTATTAAATGAATACTTGACACGGATATCTTTGAGTTACAGACTGAACAGAAGAAATCCTTTTCTTTCTCTCACTTTCTGATCCCCTCCTTCACTGTTTCTTCTGCCCCTTTTCTGCTCCTATTTTTTAGTGTTGTAATGCATGAATGTTATTACTGACAATCCAAAATATTCTCACAGGAGCTCAAATCCAACACTTGCAAGCAATGCAGATAGATGGATTTTAGCTAAAACCTCTGATTTTTTTTTTGCTGTGTCTCTATTTCTAAGTCTTTTATGAATGCCTCTTTTGATTCAACTCTCCCCCTCTCTGCTTTATCCTTCCTTCTCTCCATCCCACTTTCTTTCTGCATCTCTAGCACTGTGTTGCTGCTCCTCTCTCTTTAATGGTAGTATTATCCTCACTTAGCCATTTGAGTCTCTAAGCCTAGAATCCCCTCTCCCTCAGAGCCACATGAAAGACAGAGAGCAAGAGAGGCCGATTTAGACTAGAGGTCTGAGTCAGAGTTCTGTTGGAACTTCATACTGGAGAGATGTTCAGGAGGACAAAGACTTTGTCTTCTCTTTGCCATACCTTTGATGATAAATGAACTTGTGTTGGATATCATCATAAAAAAACTTGTTCCAAAAATAAGTCCAGATGATTCAGGTCTTCTAGGTCTACAGGTTAACCCTTTAAAAGGCAGGTCAACCAGTTAATTCCCTATATCTGATAGAAGCATGCACTTAACTTAGCTGGGAAAAAACATCAGGATGTTTGAATAAAAAGAATAATTTACATTAATATGTGTGCAGTTCTGACTGGTAGAGCGACTTCCTGCTTGGAGCATGTTTGTATTTTTGAACAAAACGTGTGCAAAAATTCCCTTTTCATCCATAAGAATAACATTTATGTTTATGTATCTGGCAGACAATTTGATCCAAAGCGACTTAACAAAGGATCATTTATCATGAACGGACCATCATTTATTTTAGGCCTTTGTTGTTTATCAAAGTCAATAAACAGTTTAAAGAACATAAACTGGAGCAGGATTTATGCAAAAAAAGTACAAGTAAATAAAAATATTACAACTTGGCTAAAATAAAACTAAATATATGACTAAGCTAAAAACAAAACTTCTACTTATAGGAAATGTATTACCTTCTGCCAAAAAGGAGGAAAATGGGCTAAATGTTTTTGTCTGTTTTTTTTGTCTTATAGCAAAATAGCTCATGAACCAAAGGACAGATTTTAATGAAACTTTTAGAAAGACATCACAGAATGTTTTTTTACGATGAACTTTTGGAGCCAACCTGATTCAAGATGGCAGCCACAGCTAATTGATCCAAGCAATCAAAATAATGATTTTAAAGATATAACTGTCAGATGAGACTCATCCACAGCACACAGAGCACCCACTAATTATGCAGATTTGTATTTAAAAATTGATTATTAATTGTTGGGGTCAACCCTGTGAGTCATTGAGCAAATATATTGTGCATCATGGGATGGATTTTAACAAAACAATCAGAACATGTTATTGTTAGAAGGTTATTATATTTTTAAAAACATGTAGATATTAAAGAAAGCACCAAACCTTTGCAGCATTAATCTGGTGTCACAGCTCTCTGCATGCTGATTGGCCCACTAGAGATTGAGTGACACATGCAAATCGGTCATTTGAGCTGCTAAACTGCACATAGTATTTAAGCTTTGTTTATTGTATTAGTGTGTTTTCCCTCTTCTTTGTATCATGTTGCTGTTTGAAGTAAAATGTGTAAAGATCTAAAGTAAGACATAACTGGTGCACTTTAAGGAGAAAGATCCTTTGCTGCTGTTTTCAATAATAAATATTTTACTGTACTAACACAGGTGCTCCGTCTCCAGTTTATGCTGTAACACTTTTATGAGCAGAGGGAAGAAAAACAAACTGAGAATCAGCCTAAATATACAGTATGAAGACTCTTCATGGTCAAATAAACTCATGATGGAGTCTTTGATACCGGGCACATGGAGGAATAAATTAAAGCGGCTTCCAGCATCTCTACTTCAAACACTTGCACACTGGGGACTGCAAACAAAAGAGGAGACATGGAGGAGAGCTTTAGATATGCAGAACCACACTTGATTTAGTTAAGAATGTGAGACCCTGTGTGTCTGTGTGTGTTCGTCTGTGTGTAGAACATTTTGAGAGAAGCACTGAAGACGTTTCCACTTCAGTCTGCATAATTCATTTGGCAGACAACACTGTGGGGTTGCATAGCATCTGTCACCGGAGACCTGATATACTGAGCATGTGTTTAACATGATAAAAAGTTAGGTTTTAACGAGTCTGATGTCACCACCTTTACTACTGTCTTTCACCCTCCCCCCCCCAAAAAAAACACCATCATCATTCACACATTTACATTCTTACGTTCACTTGGCATCAAAATCCAGCCCCTGTTTCACATTCTGATTGGATTTTCTCTCTCTGCTATAAATGCAAATACGCATGAATATCACTTCCACACTGCATCTGGCAGAATGTTTTCTCCACAAGCTTCTATACTCTCTTTTTGTTAAGCTCAGATGCTGCAGGCGAAAAAGCTGCCACCAGCAGACACTATAGGAGCTGCTGCTTGTCTGCACATTCTCATTTCAGAGTCGTTTTTTTTCCCCCACAAGGCACAAATCAAACCAGGATGAAAAAAAATGTGCATCCAGATGAGTACAAGGAGTGGAAAAGGGTAGACAAGTTCAGAGATTTCTGCTGAAAAACATTTAGGAGTTACAAACTTCACTGATTATATGACTGGATATTAAGACCGCTGTGTCCCAATGGGATGAAGAATGTTGAGCCAAATACACATTGTAAAATTGGGTAAACGTCTGAGAACAAATTGAGATAAAATTAAGACACCTTGTGACGAAAGCACAGCAAGCAAAATTGCATTGACTATAGCAATTTATCTGAAAATACATATGCCTCAAGTGATCCTCCTACATTTAAAAGTGTCTTTTGTACCAATTCATTGATTCCAACAGAAAATTGACATTTTCCAAAAATGTTGTATCACCAAGTCACCAACTGTCACAACCCAGTAAGACACCAGCTTTACTGGAGGAGATACAGAGAACTGCAGGCAAATTATCAAAGAGTGAAAGAACAGCAGTGACTGGAGAGGCAGACATGGTGTGATGAAACAGAACAAAGAGAAGGAAACACAAAGACTCAGAGAGAAAACGACGAGAAATAAACTGATGAAGCGAGTTGTTTCCACAGCAGATCAGATGTTTCTCTTCAGGCTGGACTGAACACAAAAACAGAGGAATATTCACACAGATATTATATTTTCTTCCTCAATAAGAACCAAATGGAGGGAGGCAGAATAAACTGTGAATGGGCTGTTGGAGGAAATAGCTTTGAACACTTTTGCTTTAGAAACTGTCAAAGGCTCAATTTTGGCTCATTTGTATTCAGCAGTGTACTTAAGGTTTATAAATATTAGCCAAACTGAAATTATCCAGAGATAATTGTGCATGTACAGACTCATACTCCACACATGGTTGTTCCGTTAAGTTAGATAACTATAATTTTAGGGTTAAAAATCTGTTTTAAATCCTGATTTTATTGCAACAGAAAGTCAAATTATTCACATTACAACTAGAAACAACTGTTGCATCATTTTGAACGAGCTGTTGCCTGGATACACATTACACCTGCATCAATTAGACACCCAATATACATTTGACAGATTCTGCAGATCCAGTGAATGTTTCATATCTCACGTCAGGTGAAGATGGGATTGTTTGTTTGTTGCCTGAGGGAAACATGAGTTCTTTACCAAATCTGAGTATTTCTTCTTTTTATTGGTTGTTCACCTGTTTTTTTTTTTCATTTTGCAGAGCGATTTGCTTCATTCCCTCTCATCTAACCTCTCACTGTTTCTTCCTGTTTTGGCCTTTTCATCACAAATAACAGTGAATGTAAAACTGCTTGTTTCCAACAGTGTCTTTTTGGTTTATGAACACATCAAGGTGGCTATTTTGTGAAAGCAGCTGCACAGTAATTTTAGTTAGTGGGTTTGGAAGAGCATATCATCATGAACTAAGAAAAATCCTAAAATGAAATGGTAGGCAGACAGACACAGAGAGCTGTGAAAAAGATTTTGCATCAGCACAGATTTCTTCAGTTTTTTATACTTGTTTGATACTTGTTTCAGATCAGCAAGCAGAATTCCGTATCAGACAATGGTAACCAGAGTAAAAACCAAATGCATATTTCAAATGATGTGTTCATGTTTTAAGCAGTAGTGTAGCCAGAAATAGCTTTTCAGCCGAATAAATGTAATTGAAAATAAGTTTATTTTTAAATTTTACTTTTCTTTAAGCAGATATGTGTCTATACAGTGATCCTTGTTTATTCTGGGAGTTACGTTCTAAAAACAGCCCGCAATTGCAGTGAAATCCGCCAAGTAGCAGTTTTATATTTGTACAATTATTACAGAAGTATTAAGGCTGTAAAACTTCTCACTACACACTTTATACACGTTACTCAGACAGGCATTAACATTTTCACACATTTCTCTCTTGTTTAAACACAACCTGACCATCAGAACAGCAGAATAAATAATTTAATTGATGTTTCTGATCGCGTCTGACAGACATCGTGTGTTTCATCATGGTAAAAAGCCCACAGCTGCTGAGAAGCTGGAAGTGAGCTGAGAGCTGCTCTGTGTTTATCACTAGAGGTCTCAATTTCAGCCCGAGCCATCGAGTCGAGTTGGGTGAAATTATTACGTTAATTATTTCAGGTCATAGTGGAGAGCGCACCGTTTGGAGATGTGACAGAATGCTGCTGTCCATGGTTCTGATTTTGCAGCCTGTCAATCAGTCAAAAAGATATTTTCTACCTGTAAAAGTAGATTATCATTCTCACCTTCACTGCAGACAAAGAAGCTCATAAAGGGAAGGGAGCATGAGGGTGCAACTCATCCAGACTCTTGGGTGGTCAGCCCATTCCCCAGAGAGGAGTCAGGACGCTGCACTCCGCTACACGGAAGAGATCGTCAGGACGCAGAACACAATGCACCTGTAAACAAATTTTAAAGCATGCAAAATCGCACTAAAACAATCCGCAAAACTGCAAGGCTGTAAAAGGTGAACTGCAAAAGAGCAAGGGACCACTGTTTATATCAGAAACAGACAGAAAAATCTCTGAACAAAGCATCCAAATTCCAAAGCACATTAAACCTGTAACAGGTTTTGTTCTCTGACATCTTCGGCCAGGTCCTCCACTTTTTGTTTTTTGAAATTTTTTTAAAATGAACATTTGTTTTGACATTTCTAAAATGCTTTGGTTGACACTACAGGTCACAGCAGCATATGCACAGTTAGCCGTAGCTTGTCTGGAGAGTTCCGAAATTATTCAGGATAGCCAATGACAGCAAGACTTGCAAATGATGTAATAGTTAACTGAAATCACAACAACATGCTGTTAATGTAAAATGTATTCTATTTAATTTCATTTCATGACTTAAATGACACCCCTCAAAAATAAAACACATTTATATATAATTTTGTTGAGGAAGCCATTTGATTGGGTGGGCCCTGGTACACAGTGGGTGGGCCCGTACCACCCACCATGTCTGACTGCTAGTATGATGATGTTTTTCTTAATTACAGTGTTAATTTTAGTCCAGATGGAACTGGGCACACACCTTCCGTCCACACAATATTTTTCCAGAAGTATTTTGGGTTCATATAGGTCAGCATGTAGCTCAGTGGGGCTGGCAATTGGAGTGTCACAGGTTCAATCCCAGCTCCAGCTGGGTTACTTTGTCCTTGTGTCCTTAGGCAAACTTCACCCACCTTGTCTGCTGGTGGTGGTCAGAGGTCCCTGTGGCGCCATATAGTGTAGCAGTGACTCCAGCGTCTGGGCAGGGCAGCTGTGGATATAATGTAGCTCACTGCCGTCAGTCTGTGAATGTACAGTATGTGTGAGTGAGTGAATGACTAAGTGTAGTGTATGTATGTACATTTACTATCATCAAAATGTTTTATGGTTAATTTGAGACGAGTCTTTGTGATGTCTTTGGTCATCTGAGGTTTTGGACTCAGAACTCCACAGTGCGGGGAATCTTTGACCCACCTCTATAACCTTAACCTTAAAGCCATACTATGCAGCTTTGCTTGTTTTGTCACCCCCTAGTGTCCGTTTTAAATCACTGCTGTAAAAACGTTAGCATTGTCTTTCAGAAGTTGCAACTCAGAAGTTGCAAGCGTGGTATTCCAGATCCAAGCAGCAGATGGGGCAAAGTGACTCTTCATTAACCCTGTAAAGGGTCATATTAGCACATACTGGCTCAAGAAAAATATTTGAAAATATGAAAAAGTTACATATAGTGTGCCTTTAACTAAGTGAGATGCTTTGGATGTTGATCTGGGTTGTTTTGTTCCTGAATTTCTTTAAAACCAGATGAGTTATGCTGCTTTCTAAGATCCTTTAGCCTTCTTTATCTTGTCAAACAGGTTCTTTTGAAGTGATTATTGATTATTGTTGGCAGCAATCGAGCATGGGCCAGGCCAGTGGAATAGAATTTAACTCTGTAAAGAAAGAGGTTAATTACAGTTAATTCATGATTTATTAAAGGTGGTGGTTATCTTTCCACATAAGATTAGTTTAGATTCTGTTCTCTTAATAATAAAAAGATGTTTAGATACTGAAAGTGTGTTGCTCATCTGAAAAATATAGGTGACAAAAAAGACTAACAGAAGAAATCTGTAAGGAAGCAAATCCTTCACCACAGCAGTCAAAGACAAATATCTAGATAGTTATGCTAATTTTTCTTTTTAATCATGCTTCCCTCCCCTTTTCTTTTAGTGAATGTGTGCAGCAGCTCCACTGTTTGCAAAAAATCCCTCTTTCATTTGATTTGATAGGATCAGAGTGACATGTTCAAATATGTGAATAATTCATAAACTTCACACGGCTCTTTTCACTTGATCTGCAGACTATTCAGATCCTGCTGCTTTACAAACTCAGAGAGAGGAAGCTACTATTGTTTGTTCAGCGAGAGAGACAGTAAGCATTGTTCAAACATTGCTTCCATGTTGATAAAGCTGTGAGAGAGGGGGAGGGAACGGAGCTCCAACAGGGTGAGATTCAGACATCAGATGGTGATGGTAAACTCTTCTGTACCCTGGATGAGGCACTCCATAACACATCAGGGACTATTTACAGAAGAAACAGAATATTTTTCAAATCTAAACCAAACTGAAGATAAACAACTGGATTGATTTTGCGTTATGCTAATTTTTTTCTGTTTAGAACTTTTTTTATTCACTACAATTTTGGAGGTTTAGGTTTTCACCAGAGTAACAGGTTTGCAATCATCTTTTCCTGCAGGAGAGCCCTGGAAGTCCCTGCACAAATTAAAGGAATATTTGGGTCATTTTGGGGTTCTATATTGATCTACACGCAGGGGTGTCATTCATACGGCCCGCGGGCCAAATCCGGCCCGCTACAGGGTTCAATCCGGCACGCTGGATGAGTTTTGAAAAAAAAAAATTAGGGCTGGGACTATCACGTTAATTATGATTATTAATTATGAAAGAAATAACGCGTTAAAAATAACGCAATTAACGCAACTTGCGTTTGAAGTAAGGCTGAGCTCTTGTCAGCATAATTTCCTGCTGTCCAGACGCTCAAATCAGACCTTTGACGCACGCAGCCCGTGCCAAGCTCCTCCTTCGGAGGATCCAGCCCGCCCCACTCGCTTCACCTGTCTACGCGGTCGCCGTAAAACTCAGCCCTCCGCCCCGTCCTTTCATCACAAAAACAGAAAAGGATCGGCGGTGAAACTGCACGTCTCTAGCCTTATAGGTTTATTCCAGCCAGTGGAAACGGCGGGTTGCATCCAAAGCACATTTGTTGGATGACAACTGAGCCAAGCTGAAGAGCCGCAGCGCGCCATCGATGTTGCCGTCCTCCTCGCGCTGTGCCTGCCAACTTGACCAGTGATGAATCCTCCACATCTAGTCACAGCGTGAGGCCAGGGCTTCCGATCGCGTTACGCACAGAGATCAGAGCCCAAACTGGAGCGTTTGCGCTCTGTGCGTCCTGGTCCGCGCGTTTGGCTCGTTTCTGGCTCAACACTCGACACGCACGCCAGCAGCAGCATCGCTGCGCTGAGCTGAAGCTGATCATTTTAACTAGAGCGCTGGACCTCAGCTGGGCGCACAGATCACCGTCCTGTCACTGAGGAACAAAAACCTGAATGGGTTTGGATCCAGATCTGAGTTTTCCCTCAGACCTGGTCTAAATGAAACCATGGTGAAACTGATGGAGTCCAGTCAGCATCATCTGGATTTACTGGTTTTATACAGTTTTAGATGAAACACTGAGTCCCTCAAACCCAGACCCTAACCCTATTTGAAAAGATAAACCAGTACCAAACCCACACTAGTCTATAAACAACAGAGACCCTCAATGAAAACGAGGCAGAGCCTCCAGACCAGACCGTGGGTCAGTCTGAACACTGCAAAAAATGATTCTCTCATCCAGGTGTTTCTACATGTTGGAAATCTTTTATTATTAATATTTTAAGACAATAAAAGTTTTGTGTACTTCTGCACAATTGTCTTAAGAAATATTTGTTTATCTTGTGTTTTGTAAAAGAGTTTTGAATAAATGTGAAGATTTTCAAATGTACTTGTAATTTTTCTTGCATGAAAACAAGGAGAAAAACATGCACTTGTTATTTATAGGTAATTATTTTAGGATTGTACTCGTCCGGCCCGCTTAACATCTAATTTGTCTGCATGTGGCCCCTGAACCATAATGAGTTTGACACCCCTGATCTACAGTAAAGGTCACACCCATTGGTGACATCACTCAAAGAAAGCAAGTCTTTAGAAACAGGAAGTATAGCAGATTGAAGACAATTTAATTGTCAAGTAATTACATGACTCTTATTCAAATAAAATCATACTGATGTGTTAGAATGATGTATCAACTGTTCATAAACCTCTGTGATTTTACATGAGACTGTTTTATGGTGTCTGAATCTGGACGTGTTGCTGCAGCAGCATAAACACCATCCATGTTCTGTTTTCTCATCATAATTCTGGATTCAGACCATGTGATCACAACATTAGAATAAACAGGAATCACTGAACTACAATAATATATTTTTTCATTAGCATCAGCAACTGAATTGAGTTAAAAACTAAACAGAGCCCAACAGAAAAAGAAAACAAAAGGCATTTTTATCTTCCAGAGGTAGAATGTCGACTGTAGGATGGATTTGATTTCTGCACCTGCACTGCTGAGCTGCTTGTTTGTCATGACTGTTTTTCACAGAAATTGTCCTTTTAATCTCCCCTCTTGCTGACCTGTTGCACATTAAAACCCCCTCTATGCCATCTGATGGGTGGCAACAAATAGTCGGGAAGACACCCATCCAACAATCCATCACGCGCGTGTTCGGTTGGTGAAGAGATTGCAAGGTCCTCCCAGGGCATGGGGAGGATTTTATACCCTGACACGCTGATAAATTTTGTTTTGATGCTTTTGGCAGTTTATTTTCAATTGTCTGAGCTGTAAAGCCGATTGAATAGAATGAAAGTGATATGTTGTGGAAAAAGATAAAAGGGCAGGATGGTGGGATTCAGAGATGATCTAATCCTCACATAGTCTGAGAAATGGCTGCTCTCATTGGTGTTGTTTTCATTTTTACATGCTAATTCATCATCTTCAACTCCTGCTTTTTCTTACATTAAGAGCAATCTGAGTACTGTAAAGCAATAATCATAGACAAAACAATGAGAAAAAGATGTTGCATAAAGTAAAAATGTAATCTCATTCTGATTTGTCGGATTATTTCCCATAAATCTCTGTTTTATGTTTTATCCCCATGTGAACTTGACAGATTTAAATATTTTTACTTTCTAAATAAACTTTAATTCCTCAGCTATTTTTGCTTCAGTTTCCTGCTACAAGACATTTGGTTTAGGTTTAATAGATCACTATCACATCTTCTGTGTTGAGCTGACCTACTTATCTTATCAGGTGTGCTGGAGAAGGAAACGTGTAAATCATCCAGGAGGTTTAACAGGGGGGTTATTTTTTAAATCAAGTAAAAAGCTGCGTGACTTAACTGTTAATGTCTTGTTTTTAAGTTTACATCCTGTAGTTTGTTTTCTGTTTTTCCTGTAGTCCTTTTCTTTGTTCCTGATGTCACCTGCTTTCATTATCACTCCCCCTACATATAGTCCCTGGTTTCCCCCTCAGCTAAATGTTTCCTGGCTTTTGTTGCTGCAGAGTTTTGCTTGATAATTTTAATGAATTCCTTTTTGTTGTTGTTCCATCAGCCCCAGGTTTGCCTTTTTGTTTTGGAGAACTGTATTGTAATTAGTTTTTTTGGAGAAAAGGATCTGCGCATCTTTGTACATACGGTACATTATAAGAGCCTCGTACATTTTGCTTACATAAAAGAAAAGCATCAAATTCCCTGGATTTGTTTGGGTATTTGTTTTCTAATTTTTTGGTTTTGAAAACAAATGTATGTCCATCAGTAACAAGAACAGGATACGGGTCACTATTTGCTGTATTTAGTCAAGTTTTCTGAATGTTGCTCACAAATCTGCTTTTTAGTAAATGTCAGTGAGGGTTTGTGATTTTAGTTATCAGGAAAACAAATTATAAGCAGAACATATGCCTCTATAAGGAAAATATTTTGAACTTTTCTTACTGTAATATTTTCCATTTTAAGAAGATGTCATATTCTGCCCCTTGTGTCCAGTTGGTGCCTCTGTTCCTCCTCCTGTGTCCTGCACTAATCCCCTCCAGGTGTGTCTCATCTCCTTGATTAGCTCCCTCTCTGCTGTGTAGTGGAATAAACAGTTTATGTACACACCTTCTGTGAGATTATTAAGTTAGTTTTTGTCGGTTTTACACTGACTGGGGTAGCAAGAGGATTCAGTCCATGATCCATGATGACAGGAGTGTGAGACTCATAGTGTGTTGGAGGGAAAACAGCGTGTTTTCTCTTCAGGAGCCAGAGGTGAGATCGGCTGTCAGGGTGAGAGGCCGTCTCCAGGAGGAGGTCAGCTGGGTAGAGGTTGGACAGCTGAGGTCTTGTCTGGTTGGTATCGAGACCAGAACTGAACGCTTCCGGGAGCGGAAGAGCTATGAGGAAGTCTCAGTGGAACGTGGTCCAATGAATGAGCATTATCCATGTCACGTGACTCAGATCACTAACTCTTATTGGTTACTTGAATAAGTAAACGAGTGATGCAGTTGAATTAACCTTTTAGCATAGTATGTATGTGAAATAATACTGACGCTGGATCAAACATCCAAAATACTGTGGAGAAAATGTATTAGTCACATTAAGACATTTTAAAACAGTTTGATTAAGAATAATGACGTTTAGAAGGAGACGTCTGGCAGTCTTTGAGTTATATTATTAACTAAAAGAGTGTCCAGTGGATCATCCGGAAAAACGACCTTGATCTGGGAATGTTAATCCAGGTTAAACATACTTAAAAGAGTCATTTTATTCCAAGTTATTGGGAAAAAGATGGGTTATTGTTGTGATGATCACAGAGGTCAAAGTTCAGAGGTTATAGCGTATTTGGTAACGCTACAGCTGTTTAGTTCAGTCACTCCCTGTCGGTTCCTTGTGTTCTATCCCCAGCCTCATGTGTCCTATGTCTCCTGAGTCCTGCCAGCAATAAAGCTGTTTTTGGTTTTACCTCACCTGTTCCTGAGTTTGGGTCTTGCACTATCCCAGTCTCTGACAGAAATTTTCAATTTTTCTGTATCTTTATCAGGCCCCACATTAGTTAAAAAAAACTATTTACGTACATCAACAGCCTGTGCTAGTTGCACAACCCATCATAATCCAGTAGAAGACAGATTTATTATAAAATTCTGCCTGGAACTATATTTATTTGTTTCAGATTGGATTTTGAGCTTAAACCATACTTGGAAAAAAAAACATTAAGGACTCCAGCATGCCTCTGGACGTGAACCCGGTTTTTCCTATAGAGGCTATAACCCCAGTTAGAAAGACAATGTTGTCTCTGGAGCTGCAGTGTGAAAACAGAGAGATGAGCCTCCTGATGAATTGATCCTGTGAATATAAAGCTTATGAAGTGCCCCATTAATGTGCTTTGTGTTTGGCCCGGGACTCGTGAATCATCACCTTGTGCTGCGCCACATGAACCTCAAGCTGCAGCTCACACTTTATAGATTATTTATGGAGTGTAGAAGTTCCGGCTTCGGAGGGTTCTGTTATTTCTGATCCTTTTAAATCCATACAGTTCACTGCAGTTCCAGACACTTTTGCCCCAGAGAGTCAACAGAAGCTAAATATCTGAAAAATCCTATTAATGGGATATTTGGGTCATTTTGAAGTAGCATTCTACCATTTAATTATTTACATTAAGGAACATACCCACTGGTGACATCACTCAAAATAAGTTGAGTTTCTAGAAACAGGAAGTAGTCGTCTGACTAGAGCAATACTCATGACTAGTCAGATCTTGAGGCATGACGGTGACAAATTAGCAGATAGTTTTGGAATATTTAAAACAAATGTAGCTTTAAAAAAGTAATTCTGGTGCATTAGAAAATGATTTTCCCTATAAAATTTAGCATGAGAGCATTTGTTTAGTTTGTTTCAACTGAACATTTGAACTGCTGTGCTACTGTATGTGCTGCAGCAGCAGCATAAACACCATAAGCAAACAGTTTCATGTCAAATTGTATGCTGTTTTAACGCCTGTAGTTTAGTTCCTTGGTTCCAATCAGCTCATCATTTAGTGAATTTGTTTATTTCCTATTGGTTCGATTTCATTTCACACAGGGAAAACTACAATTGAAAGTTTGTTACCACAACCAGGTGAAAGATTCTGCCTACTGATTGGTCAGATTGTATGGAGTGGGGCTACCTGATGTAAATACAGGAAAAAAGTGCTAGGTTCTGATCCTGAGCCAGTCCACAACACGGCCTAACCTCCTCTCTGAGATGTTTGGAACTATTTGACTCTTCAGTGTTTTTATGATTTGGAGCTGATAATTTGCACAGATATCATTAAAGTAATGGCCTTTTTTGATTGTTCTCATGAGCAGTTGTTCATTTTCATCTAGCTAGGAGCTACTGATGTGTGGGTGCCCTCCTGAATCCCTTTCTGTTTTTAGGGACCGCCCACTTTGCATGATGTCACTGGTGAGTTTTTTTTTCTTCTTAATTTGTCTAAAATGTGATGCACATCTATTTACCTCCTACACTGGACCTATTTGACAAAGAGCCAAATTAAACTTCTACTGAATGTTTGTCATCCTACTTTTTCATCAGGAGCAGGTTGTTTACTGCTGAAGTTTCAGCACCATCATTAATAATTATGCTCAAATTTAAAGCTAAAACCGACATTCCATAGTTCAGAACAAAACAAGGCAATGTTTAATTGCATTGTTTACATCTCTCATCACACTCCAGTTATGCTCACATCACAACACACTCTCAGGATGGCTGATGTAAAGACCCACAATCAGCGTCTCTCCCCTCAGCAACTCCACTCCAGTTCCAGACGGTGTTTCTGGTATTTAAAAGTGCCTTTAGACATCTCGAGGGTCACTGGAGATGCTTTCTCTAGAGCATTAATGCACACAAAGAACTCCTGCCTACTGTTTTTTGCTGTTCACTGCAATCCTACACAATGTTGGTGATTTTAACAATGAAACTGTCACTGCAGACTAGAGCAGAGATCCATCTGAAAGGCCCCAAAGAGCCCAATAAAGATGGTTTCTGTAGCACAGAGAAACACAACAGAACATATGATCCGTTTGCCTGGTCATCGGGTCAACATGTCTGTTCTGCAGGATGTGACATTTGGACTGAATATGTGGAGTGGGTTGTTTTAAGAGGGAAACATGGTATCGTCCTTATTTTCATGTTTTATGAAGCAGAAATCAAACTGTGCAACGTTTTTGTTTTTAGTAGTATTCTTTTTGTCTTATCAAATCACAGGCAGTTGAAACAGATTTTTTTTTTAACCGTTATTTAACCAGGAAAGACCCTTGAGATTAAAAATCTCATTTACAAAACTGTCCAGGCCTTTCATGATCTTCCATCTTGGTTCTGGTTCTCTTAGTTTTTCTTCTCTGCCTGCTTGCAGTTTCTGGACTGAAATATAGTTTGACTGAATTTTATAGGTATCTTCTCTGAGAGCTTTCCAGTTAGATAAAAGGCATGTGCAAAATATTAATATTAATTTTTTTTATACCAAATTTAGAACAATGCAAAACATGACATTGTCAGCATTTCCAGATTATTTGGCCATCCCACCACTACCTTCTCATGCACACTAGAGATGTGACGATTAACTGATTCGTATTGATTTACAGACACCCAGCTGTGACTGGACTGGTATCAATGTTTTGGGATAAAATCCAGACCCATCATTTTATTTATATTTAAAAGAGGAGAACAAAACTTTTGTTCAACGCACTAAGTATATTTTACTAAACCAGAGGTGACTTTCACATAGAAGAATGATGAATTAGATCAGCAGATTTCAAGGTTTTTATGCACCACAGACCAGTTTTCTGCAAGCTAACTTTTTCATGGACCAGTAGAGGGGCTAGCCATGTATTAAAGCAAAAAGTAACAAAGTGCATAACACCAAAAGTACACTAAATATTACACATTTTTATTCCAAATATGTGACATTTACTGTTACGTTCAGAGTGTAATGTAAATAAATACAGCATTTCTTTTAAAGGGAACTATGTAAAATGTGTTTTTTTCTGTGTAGTCCAGTACCAAATGAATTATGGACCAGTACCAATCCTTGACCTGGAGGTTGGGAACTCTTGCCTTTTATAATGTGGACCTATAAGTAGTTTCACTTAGTTTATATTTAAAAATATTTCATATCAGCCATAAGGTGAAAATGGCAAAAATTGCACAGATACAGCAGAAACCTTTTAAGAGATTCTCTGCATGAAATCATGAAATTCCTTCCAAAGGTGCAAAAATGATTAGATGGAATGAGGGCTGAAGTGGAGGTCACGCTCAGGAGGCCTGACATGTCACGCTCTCTACAGCACTGTACAACAGGACCAACAAAACTGACTTCTGTTGATTTTGAAATTATTTTAAAACAAAAAAGTTTTAGGACAAAAAATTTCACCAACAAATAACAGAAAAACTATAATCAAAGAATTACCTGGTAATCACAGCTTTTAAGAAACCTACAAACAAAGACAGTCATTGAAGGTTCATTACATAGCTAATGAAATGAGTGACAGTGATTCTTGAAATAACTGCACAAATTTAGATTTGAGTCTATTGAGGTAGAAATGTCATGAATGTCTAAACATTAAAGGGATAGGTTTTGTCATTTTCAAGGCATTCTATCAGTTTCTTATCTACTACATGTCCAGACATGAGGGCCAAATCACACAAAGTAAAGTTCCCAAGGGCCACAAATTAGATTTATTTAATTAAAAAGCACCAAGATGATTTTATTTGTACTGCTTAAAAATTCATTTTAAATGCAACATTTTAATGAACAGAAAAGTCATAGATTTTTATATTAAAGGATCAGTAAATTATTGTAAGAGACATGAAACTGATTTTGTATGTTTGACTCAATTAAAGAAAATCATGAAAATCCCTTCAACTGGTCGATTGTTTTCTAGTTTCATGCAACATTTTCCTCTGTTCTCAGCAACAGGAAGAGGATCTGACTCTGTCTTAAGTAATGCTGCTGAATGCAGTCAGGTTTTATCAATGACCCTTGAACCTCAGAGAAGGTAACTACGTCCATCTTTTATTTGATGTCTGATCCAGTCTGCAGTGCTTTCAACCTGTTTCTTCATCATACAGGAAACCATTCTATAAGAGCTGCACCTTTGGGTAAAAATGTGAAACCCTCAGTTTTTGTGTGTAACCACCCAGGTAGGAAGGTATTAGACTAATATTTTCCATGTTAATAAATTCTACTGCAGAAAGAAAAAGGTTCAACATACAGGATGAGTTCTGAAAATGTCTCTTTAGTAGTTTGAGTCTTTATTTTTATGTTATTTTAGAGGTTTTGTATAATTTTTTAACCTTTACTTTCACAACAAAGCTATACTTAACTAAAGGAAGAAGAAAAAAACATAAGGCTTTACTACACAAGTCATTTACATACTGCAAGGGATGGTTTTAATTCATTTTTTCTCAGCTGCAATGCTCTCTCTGCTGAATCTGAGTAGCTGGGTTTTTTAACCATTCTGGTCACCACAGCGAATGAGAATCAATCATCAGTCCACAACTCAGGCATTAGTCATTAGCTGCAACCAGTCAGGAGATGAGACAAGAGAATTTGTGAAAAGGCACAAAGACTGCCTGTTTACGTAACAACACAATATCTGGGACAAAACTCAGGTCAGAGTTTGTATTAAAAAGAAGAAAATAACTCCTAGGGTGTCCCGCTTGTTTTCTTTGACATCTCCCCCCACTTGATGTTCAGCCTTTCCTCCTTATCTCTCTCCTCAGATACCTGTTAAGCACACAAACAGAGTAAGACATCAGCGGTGGTGATTGAAGCCCTCATAGAGGCCAACGCGCTGCCTGTTCACATTTGGTTGAGACCATGGTTGATTATCGCTTTGGGGGTTTAGATGTCAGCAGGCATTCAGATGATTTATCTCTAACTCTCCTGAAAATCTGCTTCAAACACACCTGAGGCTGGTGTGGGATTTTTACACACACCGACAAGTGTACCCACGCGCACGGATACGCATGCATGAACATATACACAGCCCACATGAGTCAGGACAATTACATATACTGTACACCACACACTCCCACACCTAATGTAACTCTATGAGTATTTAAATCCCGAGGATATTGGTGTGTATGTTTACACGTATTGGCTCTTTGTGGAAGGTTGGAAGAGGTGATTCTTTTTGGTATCAACCACCGAGGGCCGTAAAGCTACCAAGTGGAGTATTAGGATTAGTACTTTCATAAATTACCTTCCATATCCAGTCATCAAGTTACTTAGTTTTTATAGTTAAAGCTATTTCTTTTTTGTCGTAAAATAGATAAAAAGGAGAATACATTGATGTGTTTAAAATTCATAAACATGATAATATTTACCTTTAAAAATTTGGAATTGTAGAATATATCTCAATGTGTGTCTTTACTTCGATCTGTTTTTTTATCATCTTTTTGTCCTGCACCTCTCTATTTTCCACCCTGTGGCCTTGTGTGGTTTCACCCTCCAGCAGCTGATGTTTATGGAAGGAATCCCTCTGTAGTGGACACCTGAAATGAATGACTTTGCGGCTGTAGGTGGAAGCAATCTGGACCCAGAGGGACATCGATATGTAATTAGTTAACTGACACATGGATTTGATTCAGTACAAAAGGTGCTTGAAAGCAATAACAGAGACAAAGACAGTCTAAACAGAAAATTAGTTTGGCCCAAAACAATATCTCCAAAGCATCCTGGGGCCCAGACGTAGATCGGGCCACTTGTAATCTGATTACCAAAAAAGCTGTGTATGTATCTGCTAAAAACAAGCTCAAAAACTGGAAGTGCACTGGTAGGAAACCATCTGGGTAATCTGTAGCCTGAAGGCATGGGTGTGTGTGTGAGGAGGCTGCAGCAAGCTGAAAACTGCAGAAGTGGAAACCACATTTATACTAAAATGCCCCATTTGTTGGAGTCAGACATTTACAGTATATTTACAGTTTAGGCTTAGGGTATGGAAAGCAAAGAAGAAACATAAATCTAAATTTAAGTTATTCTAACACTCAGACTTATAGGGATCTTTAATTTATTAAAGTGCTGTTTACCCACCACGCCCACCGCTGACATTCACTTCCTCCGGCTTTTCTTGGATAATTGGAACTTTTCCTTCAGCGTTTATTTTTTAATTTAGACACCTTTTACTTTTCTTTTGTCACAGATTTGTTAAACTATTTAAATTTTTCTTAGCAAGGAGACCTGCTGCTTTCTGTGTGGCTTGAATTTGAGTGTATCAGTGAATAAAATATAAAAATAAACACAAACAGTGTGACAGATAAACGTTTCCATATCAAAAAGAAATTTCGTCAAGCAGTTTGTTCTTGTTTATATTGATAAATTCAATGTCAGATCTTTTTCTTTTGATTCATTTCATATTAACCTCGAATCTGATTCCAACAAAACCTCAAATCTGCCTTTAGAAACATCATTTTCTTCAGATTTGTTGACATGTATGAATCACAACATGGACAGAAAGCTTCCTGAATGTAATCCAAATTTTGCAAGTGTGTAAAAATGTCACAGCTGACTGCTAACCCTAAACAGAGCTCCTCTAGACCCTAAATGCATCACATTGCTCTGGTGGTGACAGCCTGATCACCATCCTTTCCTTTACTTTCTCCAATACATCCAAGTTGCACCTGGGGTTGAAGCTGACATTCCTGATCAGGTCATCCATTTTTCCCTAGTTTTTCCTTTTAGGTGATTTTTTTGTGAGTGCCTCCAGCAGACAAAGACAAATGAAGCCCTACTGAAGCATTTGCTTCAAGAAAACAAACCTTAATACTTATAAATGTAAAAAATAATTCTTGTTTTTTTAATCTATATTTTAATCCTATTTAAAACATGTTTAAGCAAATAAATACAAAGTTTAAATGATTAATTGAATTTAACTGTTAATTTTACATTAGTTTTCTAGAGTTCTGAACAGCATCACACAAAGAGGCAGCTTGTTCCAGCAGCTCTGTTTTGCTACAAGTGATTTTTGTTTTGTGAATCTGTTTTCTTAGTTGTTTGGATTAAAGTCTTTGGTTTTTTGAGTGATTTTGTTGTTCTGATCTAAATCTTGTGCTGCTTGGAGGATTTTTGCATCAACTTCCCCACTTTTTGGCCACTTATTATGATGCGTAATAGCAACAACAACAACAACAACAGCAACAACAAATTTGTTTACAAAGGGGAGCAGCTAATTGACATCTCAAAAGCTCAAATTATACCCAAACTATGATCCAAAATCTCAGATGAGTTAAAGAGGAGAAGACGTGGATGTAGAGCATGTAGAACACTGAGAGGGAGAGGGAGTTAGATCTCTTGTGAATGAGATGGATGAGCTTGATTTGGACCTGCTGCTATGAAATATCATCTCTGCAGTCCAGATATTGAACTGCTATATTCATTTCAATAACAGTGTTTTGAGTCAGAAGATTCTTCAGATCCAGTCCAACACAGAAGATCTAGACTTCCTGTCCACAGCTAGAACAGCCCACAGTGACTTTATGATAAAACCTCATTGAGTTATCTAAAGAATTATTTTTGAAAAGTCATTCTATCAGTTATTTATCTACAATTTACCCACTGGTGACATCACTCAAGAGTGAAGCCTCTAAAAACAGGAAGTAGTCCTCTGACCAGAGCGGCGCTCATGGCTAGTCAGATTAGGAGAGACACTGCTGCTGAACAGTGACAAATAAGCAGCTCATTTTGGGGAGTTTAAAAGATCACTAGTTAGGAAAATTCATATCAAATTTAAAAATAACATACATATATATATTCATTCTGGGATTCATATAATGTTTATATAATGTTTTTGATTTGACATTTTTTTCCCCAAAACTGTATTTAGAGGTTCTGCAGGTAAACATGGACAGTTATGGAGATTACTTTCTCTTTTCTACACACAAACTAGACATAGGTTAAAGAATAATATAGACTTTTCTCTTTAAAAATTACTACATCAAAGCTTGACAAGATTGTGTTTGAGAAGCTCTTCTTACAGCGTATTAGTTGGCTGTGATGCACTGGAGTTAGACAGTCGCCCTGGGTGAAGTGAGACGACCCAACTCCACATCTCAACACTACCTCCATTCAAGGCAGCTGTTAACCCAGTTACATAGAAAGATGGCCATATCTGGGTCTTTTAATGAATGAATCGAACAGGTAAACCCAATAGGGTTTCTGTTCAGCAATTAATGGCTCCCACACAGGTCCAAATGCATGTGGAGAGAAATATAAGTTAAATGTGTCTGTGTGGCTGTGAGAGGTTATTAATTTGACTCCAGGCCTGGGAACATCCAATCCCTGTTGTAAAATAAAAACATCTCCCACATCCAGTGAATATATAAGAGATCTGGCAGCAGATTTTCAGTGCATTAGTAGTTTTTTTAGGCTTCTTGACTCACACCTACCAGACCAAAGTGATAAACAACTCAGAGCTGCCACAGCAGCAGCTGGTGTAGGTTTGGTTTGTGCTTCGGGACCTCCCTCCAGGCATCTGAAACTCACTAATGCTGAACAAGCAGCCAGTGTGATGGTGAAGAGTAAGTGTGGTCATGCACACACATGCATAATGTAGGAAACTGGCTGATTTTCCTCACACCTCTGCTGCGAGATCTGCTTCTTACCCCCAAAAGGAAACACACACTCTCATCCTTTAGCTATATCTGTGGGGACACCGTCAACTTTTATTACAAGTGAAACTGGACCTCACTAAATATCTAAAGAAAAATTCAGCATTAGCTTGAATGCACAATTAGCTGTGAAATCCATAATGGAGATCTTGCTCGGTCGGTTGGTGGAGGCTGTGATGGTCTGCATCCATGTATGTGTGTCCTTTTCAATGAGCCAGAAAACCAGTTTCTTTGTTGTCACTTGTGTTTAGTCTGGCTGCTGGTGATCTCATTAGCTACCACCTTACTGGCTGCTGCACGAGGCAATAAAATCAATCTGAAGTCAACGGGAAATTACCATTTTGAATGGATGACAAAAGCAAGCAAAGGAGATAACACACACAGACACACACACATATACACACAAACTTATATTAGATGAATATGAAGAAAACCAGAAACAGATATGAGGTGAAGGTAAGAGATAATAGATCTAAAAACACTCATAGAAACATTTCTGATTCTAAATATAATCAACTAGAGCTTTCTTTTTTGTTTTTAGTTTTGACACAGTTTATACAGTTCTTTGAATATTTATTAAACAATTTGTAGACATGTTTGCCTTCTGATTCAGAAACAAATAGATATGTGAATGAGAGCCATGTTATTGTGAATTTATGATGCACAGAAAATAAAGAAGACAGCATTAAACAGACAGGAAATGTGATGTGTCGATACAAGCAGCATACTGAGGAACATAAAGGTCATTTAGCAACATTTTAGCTCTTTCTCATTAAAAAGAGTGATAAATGTAAAGTCAGTCCTTTTGACTGAATTTAATTAATAAAATATAGTGAACTATAAACCTTAATTAAACCAGTTTGAATTGGTGTGCATGATTTCATGCAATTTTGCAAGATCTCACTTGATCTGTTATTAGTTTCTGCTAGTAATGCATCAAATTTCACCACAATATCTGCAAATATGAATGAGTTATGTTATAAAACATTACCCTACCAAAATCATTCATGTTGTTTACTGAGTGCCAGGATCATCTGGGCTATTGGGAGGAAGGGTGACTCGGATTTGGAAGGGTAAGACGTCCGGACGAAGGCAGACAGAGCCAGGCGAGTCTCCTCTTTATGTTTGAAAATGCCCCTTGTGGTCTCCTGCCATACAGGGTAAAACCCTCCAGGTCTTGGGGTTCGGACCCTTCAAGACTAAAAGCTGGTCCGAGTGACTTCCGGTCATCCAGGATAGCTCGTGGGGTTCAACTCCATAGCTGTGATATTGTTCCTTTGACCATTAACCAAAGCTCATGACCTTATAAAATGATCGAAATGCAGATCAACTGACAAATCAAGAAATTCACCTTCTAGCTCAGATCCTTCTTCACCACAACAGACTAGTGTCCACATCACTGCCTTCCCTCAGTTGTGAACAAGACCCTGGGATAGAAGGCAATCCAAGCCAAACTATTCTAATTATTGTAATCTCTAGTGAGTATTGTGCCCATTACTTTACAAAAACAAGATTGGATGAACTAATTTAAACAATTTTATAAAAATTTCATTTGAAATTTTCAATATTTGCCATCACAATAGCTATAATTAATTTGGAAAGAGCTAAAAGAAAATCAGCTTTGTGACAGACAATGTAAATGGCGAATACAATGATGGGAGTCTGCAGAGTGATAGACGGGCCAATTATTTAGTAATCTGGGACCTCACAGCCGAACATTAAACTGTAAGTAGAGACAGCGGGGGAGTGACAGAGGTTGAAGTGATCACCTCAGATTTCCTGCAGAGTTTATGAGCTCAGATTAGAGATGTGCTGTGATCATAAATCTCTGCTGCTGAAGATGATGGATGAATTTAAAGATGCAATGCCTTTTATGGAAGGATTTTTGGAGAGACTTCTTTTGACATAACTCAGATGCTGTAAATAATCTGAGTGCATGTTATCCTGTTCTGTAGTTTTCTGTCTTAATACATCATCATCATGGAAAATTCAGCTGACAATGAGATTTCTGCAGCACGTATTAGTGTATAAACTTTTATTATAATTCAGTAAGGTATTACCGACTGTAATGCTCCATCAAATCAAGTTTGTTTGTTTCCATAAATCAGACCATGAAGGTGTTGTTGCTGAATAAAAATTCTAACCCGGTTTACTGTTGGTTTAGCACTTTTTTCCTTCCCTATATGTGCGCAAGGAAAACAAAATGCAGCGTCAGCATCTTGTCAACAAGTCTTCCTGAATTTGTTTATCTGTGAATGTTTTAGCTTCCTTTCTATATTTAAACTCCATTTATTCCACACACTGAACATTTATCATCACAATAAGGAGCATCATCCGCCGTTCCTGGTGTGCTGTAAACAAAACGCTGCCTACTCTTCGCATTGTGTCGATTCTTTTAAGGTTTGTTCCTGTGAAAACACGTCTGCTGTACAGGAACTGCAGCTCAACAGTACACATGTTAAGGCTAACTGTGCAGAGAGTTTGAGTCTGGTTCTCTGCCAAAATCCATTCAGGGTTTGAGAAAAAATAGAGCAGAAACTTACTCAGTTCTTCCACGGCTGTTTGTTTACCTCTGCAACAGGTGAGCAATCCAGCAGACCAACACTAAATCTTATTTTCTAAGGTTTTATCAGTTTTGACCAAAATAACAGGCAACATGCCGATGTGCCAGATGCAAGCAAAGGTCTTAAGAGTTATTTGTCATTTTGACGAGACATTCTACTAGTTGTTTACCTAGAATAAGAACCACATCTTCTCAAAGTGAGCAGTCTCTAAAACAGGAAGTAGTCCTCTGACAATTTGCTCAAAACATTAATGCTAATATACATTGGAGCACAATTTTAACACAGATTCAAAACTTCAAGTGGTCTTTGTCTCATGTAATTGTTTATTATTAAGAAATCGTCATGTTATTTTTCAAGTCTAAAAGTAAGTGGTGCCCCTTCAATGAGTGTAATTAAATACCTATCCTTACAGAAAAACACATGAACTTTACATGTGGGCATCACATGTGAAACCGTGTGAAATTACCATGTAACACATGTGAACTACATGTAAAATACATGTTTTCCACGTATTTCCCGTGTGAATTTGGAACAAAAAAATGTGAACTTCACATGGTGAGAAAGCACATGTTTTCACATGTAAGAACATGTTAAATTAACATGTAAACACATGTGTAACCCATGTTTTCTCATTTGAATTTGGAACACTTTTAACATGTTCATGCGTTCCCATATGGTCACATGTTTTTCCACATGGGCTCACATGTTCATGTGTTTTTTCCATAATGTAAATGCTATTGTGACATTATTCAAAGAAAAACAGGATGACGATTGTAGTTTATTACCCAAATATTATTTTTAAAGTTTTTTTTGAGACCAAAGTAACTCTTGACGGTTACAAAGTCATTAAAGGGATTGTGCTTCTAGTTTTCTCTTTGTTTCTATGACTAAAGCAAGGTTTGATTAAGATTTTAAATAAACTTTTCTTCATCACTTTTCTTTTTCATAAATTGAATCAACCAACAATCTTTTCTCAGTTTTTCAGGAAATCAATATTTTTACAAAACTGCTTTTAAAATTTTAGTAGATTTTGTTTCAGATTGAAATTACAACATTTATTTCTCAGATTTTTAGCTTTTTTTAAAGAGGAAAAAAAATTTCTTGAATTACTCTAAATGAATTGTGCTGTTGTCAGTGTGTACTTTTGCTGTCTGCACAGCTCAACAGATCTTAGTGAAAATGAATGTTTTGGCAAAAAGAGAAGACAAATTTTCTCTTATCAAACTTTATAATAGCAATTAGTGTTGCAAAGCACAAGACCCATCTATCAACTGAGTTTTATTCACAGCAGTGTTAAATAAAGATAAGCTCTGCCTTTGGTTGAGAATCAGTGAAAGATCAGATGAAATCCTGAGGGAGGAGGGCTTCTTATTTTAAACCTTAAACCCGTGACGGTGTCTCACATAGAGGCTTCTTTTTTTCTCATGGAAACCCATTAACCTCTTGTTGGATCATTAACACCTTGACAGAATGTGTGTCGCTGACCCACTTAGCCATATGAGCTACTGTGTCACATGAATGAAGGTGTGGAGTGGTAAAACCTTCAGAGCTGTGTTGATTATTGCTGAAAGGTGACGCTTTAGGTCGCTTTAGGTAGTTTTATTCTGGCACTTATCTGCACTTCTAAAATTGCAAAAAACATTTATACTGATGAACTTGGGCAATATTTTCAGACAATAATGAGATGAATCAGACTGATTGACTCTAAATATGGCTCCAACAAAACGAGGTAAAGTAAAGTGTTCTGCCCTGAATAGGTTTTATAAATAAAAATAAAACACATTGTAAGTTCACTATTACAGAATGTTTACAGAGTTAAGTCATACCATTGTTATTAGACTTTATTTTGTTACCTGTAAGAAAGAAAAAGAGACATGTTAAAACTAGAAACTTTTATTTTGAAGTCTGCTGGAACAAAGGAAACAGGAAGTAAGCAAGAAAATGCTTGAGTTGTGCAGGAAGAGAGCATCTTAATCCTGGTGAATCTGAAGCATTCCTTCATGCAAATCCCTCAGAAAGCAATGTTTCTTTAGACATGTTACTGTTAAAGCTGATAGGAGGAGCATTTTTCTCTGTATCAAAGTTTTCTAAATGTTTTAAATGATATTTCAGGTCTAAACTATGATCTATGGTTGAGTTCCACAACATCTGTCATTCTGATGAAGACCCTCCTTCCTCCTAGAGACCCCTTTGCATTATTTCTGGCCGCCCACATTTTTTAGCCAATAAAATTCAAATGTCTGCATTCTCTCAACATGCACGCGCATCGACCAAACCTGTACCAGTAGGGGGCGCTGTCGTACAGGACGCTCCGTGTGTTTCTCTGTTTGTGTCTCAGCCTCACGGCTCATTTCTACTAAAAACCTACCCATTCCCCAACTAAAGATGGATTTATTTTTATTTTTAAACCTTTCACGTCACAGAATGGCAAGGCTTGACAGGGTTACGCGTTTATTTTGGTCAGAAAGTTCATCCAGGGCTGAGTCATTTCTGTGTTCAGCTACAGACAGAGCAGCAGCAGCTCTCTGCTACAGAGCTAAGTATCAGAAGCAGCAGGGACAGAGAGGGTTCATCAGAGCCTGGTACAGTGTTGGAATAAGATTTGTGAACTGTGAGTGATTAAACCCTACACAGTGAGCTGTACAGTTCATGCCCGCAACGTAATGCGCCATGTGCACGCGCGCACACGCGACAGGACGCGCAGGTCGAGGTGTTTTGAGGAGGAGCCATTGGACATTAGATTCAAAAACTGCTCACTTGATGAAATCCTCCACAATGTGGCTTTAATATTTGTGGATTTTGAATAGATTTTCTTACTTTGTTGAAAGATAGTTGTTTTGTTTTAAGCTTTTGCAATACTTACCAGATACTTACCTGCCTTACTTGAAAGTATTGTTCTGCACATATTGTTACTTACCTGATGTCAATGTAGAAATCTTATGGAAGTATTTTTGTATATTTTTTGTAGTTTCACTCTGACTCAACGCCATCATCTTGTACTGTCTGTTATGTACAAAGATATTAAAGGAAAGTAAAGTAAGGTACAGCTGACTAAGGAATGTAAATGTAAATGTCTCGCATTTGTATAGCAGTTTTCGAAGTCAGTGGACGACAAAGCGCTTTACATCAGTCAGTCATCCACATGCTGATGGAGCTACAGAGGACAATATGTCAGGGGGTCCATATATTAATTTTTGTCATATCATTTATATTGTTGTTGGGTCTCAAAATTGGAGAAAACTAGAATGTTTCTTGGGAATGAACAACATTCTGCAGGTGGAGGAGGAGGTATCAATGCTATAAGAGACCTTTTCCAGCTTTTCTCATGTATAATGGTAATATCATATGCTTATGTCAGCGTTGGACACCTTTAATGATAAACACCTTGTATTTTTTTGTTGTAAAATATCAGTGTCCTTTCAGTAGCACTGCTGTCAATAAAGCATAGTTGCACAGTAGAGCAGGAGTTAGTTTTAGAGTTATATGTTGAAGCTGCTGACATACTTTTAATGCAGCATGAACCAAAACAACTGCATCTATATTGCTTTAATATATAGCAATGCTTAGTGTTCTCAACTTTGAATACCCAAAGGACATAAGGTAAACAAGGGCTGAATTTCTGCTGCAGCAACCTTGTCTTGTTTACTCCTTTGGATTCTCATGTGAAGGACAATATAGCAGAACAAAATTACAGTGAAAAATAACTTAAAGTGTAGTAATGCAAGCTTAAAAAATGAAAACAAAGATGATATAAAATTGATAAAGTGAAGCAAGCTGCAAGACACAATATTTCATTTGCATCTAAACTAATGTGGAAACCAGTATTTTTGCACTCAGCAGTGAAACAACTGGACTTATGAATATGAATATAAAGCTAATCAGGAAAACAACTGGTGACATTTTATTAAATTAACCCTTCATTCTTCATCGGATCATTTTCCTGGAAAATGAGACATAACAGGAGTAGAAATGTGCCACATCAGAATGAATGATAATGTACAAATATACGTATTCCTAGCTCATCAGTACACACAAGGACATCAGTCGTGTCAGAACTGTTATAACCGAGGAATTTGCAGCTTTTCAGAATTGGAACACTGCATCAGTGGAAAGTGCAGCTTGACCTGCAATCAGAATATTAATATTCACGAACCCTTATCACAAATTTGTTCTGCCTAGTGAAGATGTGCTGCTACACCCTACCTTCAAGCCACAATATCTTCCACTCCATGAAATTATCAAATAAAGCAAACATATGGAATCAGTTTTTGTAAGAACACATAGGTATCTTTACATGTTTTTTTTATGTATTTAACAAAACATCTAATCTTAATGTTTTGGGTAAAGGCTGTCTCCTCTAGGACCAGAGCAGAAACTCTGAAATTACCAGTCAAAGATCAGCATCATCATAATGTCTACTAGCTGGCTTAATGCCAACATATCACTGACACTATAAGCTCTGCTGAAGGGCGTCTGTGCATATGCATGCTAAGCTGATATTAGAAAGTAGGCGGATGAGACGTGTCATTAACTTAGGCCACATTATTGGCTGCAGCAGTGAAACAGATTAAAGGTTTCAGGTGTCAGCAATCTACTGAGGCTTTTTACTGCTTTGTTGGTATAATGATGGTTTTAAATGGATTTCTGTAATCATCGCTTCATGCCAATAACAGAAAAATTAAAAGAGACATCCTTTGTTCAAGAGCAGGAGTACAGTGAAGGTCAATTTCAATTTCTATTGAAGCAGTGAATTAATAACATGTGGCTGATGGTTGTATTACTGAGTGAAAATTATGGAAAAATTCAATGTTTAGCATTCCTTGAAGGAATCCACCTCAACTATACTGTCTTTTATACCAATTTGTTTTTTTAAATTAAGGTTATTTTAGCTATTAAATTATAGAGATGTTTGGTTAGATCTTGCAAGTAACCTCATGATGGATCTCACTCACTGTTGCAAGGTCTCCTACAGTTTTTGAGGTACGTGCTGTGAATGACTCTCTGCTACTAGCTTGTCAAATTTTTGTTTAGTTAGATTTATTCTTGTGTATATTAAAGTCAGCTAATTGTGGCAGCCATCTTGAATTGGGACTTGACTCCAAAAGTTGCATCTGGCATCTAAACTAATGTGGAAACCAGTGTTTTTGCACTCAGCAGTGAAACAAATGGATGCTGTAGTTAGATGGTGTCAATGACATGACCGATGACCAACATGTAGAAAAATGAGCTAGCTCAAAAATCAAATGTGTTTGATATTCTTGTGGCTCTTCCTGAGTGTACTCCACTGTGAATGCGCCAACATGGAATTTCCCTGTCCACACAATTGGTGTCCTTTACTTTTTACACTTTTCTGGCAAGGATTTCTAAGAACATGCATTCATTTGGGTCGAGCACAACCCCCACCCCACCACACAATCAGCATAGTCTGCAGCATAGTTTCACTCATTACAAATACAGCTCACCCACTGAGGAACAGCAGTTTAAGGGTCAACTGCAAAAAATCATTTTATTCATACCGAAACTTATTAACTCCCTCTCAATATGTGCAACTCTCCAAGTAGTCATAACAAATTTATTTTTAGAAACATTTTTTTAAATCCTCACTGACCAGAATTTGCCCAAACAGATTAAAATGCATCCATTACAAACATTCCTATCTGAAGCAGGTTAAGTGACAGCTGTGGAGGAAGAGTGGTGAGGCAACACACTCATCATCCCTCTTGGAAATGCTTGACCTAATTGCTGTCTCCAGTTCAGTTATTTGAGATTTTATGTGCCACTGTATTATGTATGGCTATAATTATATGGCTATAATTTAGATGTAAATCTTCCTTCATTTTTTTCGTGGTTTTTTATATAGGAATAATCAGTCACAACTTGTTTGTTCTGTTTTTAACAAATTCATGCCTCTTCCACTCTGAAAAACCTGCTGGATTTGATGAAAAGTTTCTCAATAATGAATCTTTTGTGACATTTCTCAACTTCAAAACCACTCGGGAAGTTAATATTTCTCTAGCAAATTTAAATGTTTCACACTTCACAAGAAGACAAGACGAGACAATATTTACAATGATTCAGAACGCCTAGGTAACAGATGGAAGCTCCAACTATAAATTTAATACTCACTTTGTACATAGAGCATATAGTTACAGCCAGGCAGGGGTGTACAGCAGCAAATTATATTTATTAGTGTTACTGTAATTAACTAGTACGTTAGTGTACTTCTTAAAATAGCTTTAAAAAGTTTTTTTTACTTGAGTGTGTTTTTTCAAGTTTTCCCTTTCAGAAAAATCATATATGAACTTATAACGTCTTTCACAAATAAAATCTTGACAACACAACCTGAAAATGTTTGAATTTGATTTTGGCAAATGTGTTAGAACTCTGCAGACAGTACTTACTTTCTGCATTCTAAAAAAAATGTATGCTAACCCAAAAGAATGTACTCTAAATATCTCATCTCAAGTGAATATCTAAAAGTGTGTTCCATTTAGCATTTCCTAAAAAAGTTTATTTGGTTTAAAATATGCTGATTTGTTCCCACCTTGGTCCTGCTTTGAGTCTAAAATATTTAAAGCACCTTATCTAATTTTTTTGAGCATCTGGATGATTATAGGTGCAGGTCAGAATAACCTAGAAACTACAACACTTGGATAATCTGTCTAAATTAACTTCTATAAACTGAGTTTTAATGGAAAAATAACACAAAAAGAAGCAGAATTACACCCATCAACGTTGTATTCCTCCTCTGACAGGGAGAAACTTTTTCTGCAGATGAAAGAAGACATGTTTTTTTAAACATATCTTCTTAATAAAGCTATCTGTCTCCTATCATAAACTTTCTTCTGAGCATTCAGATTTTGAGACAGTAGAGAGGCTTTACACATGTCGACAAATGATCTCCAGTTATTTTTAGCTTCAGAATTCACAGCAACACAAATAAGCACGCTCACGAGCAGCTCAATCTGTGGCATGCCCTAATAATGAGAAAAGGTATCAAGCTGTGAGTGCATGTGTTTGTCTGTGAGGAACCAGAAGAATCTGAGGAGTGTTGAGGTGGAGAGAAAAGGACAAAAGAGCAGTGGCAACCCAGAACATCCTGAACAATAACTTCAGGACGCTGGTCCACCGAGTATAGAGTGTATATAAGGAGTGTGAGTATAGGTGCACTGCATCTATTGTGTGCCTTGGTATGTTCGTGCAAGAACTGTGTGTGTGTGCACGAGGGTGGGAATGTATGATTGTTGTGTGTGACTGTTTATCGGTCAGGTTGGGTCTTATAGCAGCAGCTGTAACGCCCCACCTGTGATAGTAACTCTGTAAGGCTTGTTTTTGGCATTCAGAAATCAATTCTGATTGCTACACTGCCAGACAGGACACAGGTAAAAAATGTATTCATTGATCTTATGTTTCCATTATTCATAAGATATTATCTTTAAGGTTACAAAAAATAAAGACCTAAAATATTGTACTTTATGTGTAATGAATCTATATAATATATGAGTTTCACTTTCTGAAATGAGTGACAAAAATATCAAACTTTTTCATGATATTCAAATTATTTGAGATGTGCTTAATAGAGCAAGACAAGCAATTAAATGCAGTCCCATCAGTCTGAAAAACATGAAAACACCTGCTCTAATAATTAAGGGTCAAAAAATAGAAATAAGCAGGAAAACCAGACTATGATTCATAAGACTGAGTCATTCTCTATAAGGTCTTCAATCGGAAAAAGGCAGAAACTTTCAACTGCATCAGTCCCTTTTAGTTCCCTCTTAGTCGTTTATGTTTTTTCATTCAGGTGTTTTATCTGAATCCACTTCATCCTCTAAGGTTAGCTTTAATAAACACACATCTCTCATTAGTGTTGACCTTTGATAGAACAAAAAAAGTCTGAAAGATTAAAACGAAATAAAGGAAAAGAAACTAAGGAAATGTATTTCTGTCATGTCTTTATTATTTCAACACTCAAGACTCACAGAATGAGTCAGCCGCTCTGTTAAAAAAAAAAAACCTTTTAGTGAGCACTTGTGTCAGCCCAAACCTACAAAATCTTGGTGAGAGATGGTGTGTAATGACCATCAGAACTGCAGTCAGCTGTCATGTGACAACAAAGATGCTCATGTAAAGAGGATTACAGGAGATTACCAATGTGCTGGTACAAATTATTTAGATTAAAAGATCATTATCATATTAATACACTTCATCTGTTCTAATTATATAAACCTCAGTAGATGTCAGAGGGCTAAACTTGGCTCCATCTGTGGAAATATTGAATCAGTGTTGGATCCACATATATAATGTTACAGCATGTCTAGTGTTTTAACATTTGTTTTGTGTAAAAGGGTGTATATACGGCTTATGTGTTGGTTTGCTTCTCTTCTGGGTTATTTAATATCTAATCACTATTTCCAATAAGAGTCTGTAAAGGGATTGTGCTGATCGCAGATGTGTGTGTGCGTTGTTTGTGTGTGTGTGTGTGTGTGTGTGTGTGTGTGTGTGTGTGTGTGTGTGTGTGTGTGTGTGTATACGTGTGCGGGTTTACAACATTCAAAAAGAAGCTGATGTAATTTCAGAATGAAATCCCATCATGAATTCTTATGGTCCTTTCTATCTATTATTGTAAGCTTAGAGTGTGCGTGCGTGTGTGTGTGTGTGTGTGTGTGTGTGTGTGTGTGTGTGTTAGTGTGTAGACAGAGTTGTGTACTAGGTGACTGATTTCCTGCCTTTACAAAATGTACATGACTGAAAACAAGACTCAAACATAGAGAAGAGCAGAGCCTCCCTCGGGTTTACTAGAGAGGAAATCTGGTCTCTGGAGATCACAGCTGCTGTTTAAAACTTATCCAATGGTCTCATGCTAAACTGTAGAAGCTTACAAACAGGTATATCATTTTTAACACATTTAGCACACACAGCTTTTAAACAAGAGTTAATTTTTTTTCTAATTTAATTTGCCTCTAATTTGTCATCAATCTGCATTAATCTCTCCCAGTTTGACCAGCCAAGAGTGCTGCTTTAGTCCAAGGTCAACCTCCTGTCTCTAGACATTCTGCTTGCTTTCTGTGAAGTCACCATTTGCTATGGTCCTTACAGTCAATAAATCACTGATTTAAACACTGAATCCTTGTTCAATACTGGGTATTAGTTTTGTTTTGAAGTTACTTGATGTGTAAATAATAAACATCACTAATTTCCTTGTGTAAATGCAACTTTTATACAATGAAAATAAAGTCTGACTATTAAACACATGTTTACATTTACTATCTTTTATACATCATCTACTTTGCACAAATAAAACTTCAGCACATGTACATAGTTTCCCCCCACTGAGGGACAAATAACTGAATATTCTTCTATTCTAAATAGTTGAAAAGAGTCTGTATTGTATGTGAACCTTGAACTTTGGTCTTTGAAATGAGAACTGAGTAACATCTATGTATGGTCACCACCCACATTGTCTCCTATAGTCTCTGAAGCAATGCATAAAATGTTACTGAAAAAACACAATTGTATTAATAACACACTTCCATAGCTTAAGGCTGAAGTTCAATACGCATCTATTTCTCTCTTTGTAACATGTTGTATGCAACTATTAATCCACTTAACTTCCCTATAATTTAATGCTAAACGTTCATCTCTTTACTTTTTCAGTGACTGAAATATTTGCACACTTTCTGACTTCTTTCAAACAAATGAATTAAGAAGCATCTCTATAAAACGGGTAATGTTCCACAAAATGAAAACAAGTGATGAAATAAATAACATTTTCCTTCTGTCAGCCTCCATTAGCACAGTGCTCGCCTAAACAGTGAACACTACAATCTGTTCACTTTATGATGTGTTAATTATCACCTGCATGAAAACACCTACACCTTCTGCCACTCTTACACACACGGTCCTCACCACCACACATCTCAGCGTACATGACTCACTTCATATAATATTCAGAACATACTCAGTAGCAAACAATAATATTTTCATGTAAGCAGTTTGCATTAAATGAATATTTGGGGTCTTTTGAAGTGCTTTTCTTCAAGTTATTTTTCTACATAAAGGACCATACCTACCGGTGACAACACTCACAGTGAGTGGAGTCTCTAGAAACAGGAAGTCGTCATCTGACTGGAGCAAAACTCATGGCTAATGAGATCAGGTGAGTGTTGCTAGACCTGGAGAGAGAAACCAGCTACCAGGACTTAAATAACAGCCCAAGTTAAGTGACCCACCCACATAATGAGGGATAAAAAGGCCACTTTAGTTATATATATATATATATCATTTATTGAGCGTTTTATGTCAAATCTATTTAAGGAATACTGATAAAGGCTTTTGTTGTGTCATAATTCTATCTTAATTCTATTATACCTTTATTCGTGGATTTAAAGCAGCACAGGACAGTTTTTAACACTTTAAGTTAGAGCATTAAAATTGATCTCAATGATTATTTAGTTAGATACCAGTTTCATGTTTGACAGCACTCTGCACCCCTCTACTGGCCAGATACCGCAGTAAACAGTTTTGAGGCTCGACCTGAGTTCTAAGTATGATGTAACTTTTTGTTTTACGGCAGAACCGGTCTAATAACGCTAGGGAGAGCAGATATCCTTTTTCCAGGTGATATCAACCATGATTGATATTACCTAGAAAAAGGAAATTCGCAGCCCGGACAGAACAGCGGAGGCTCCACGCGCTCTTCACCGGCTCAGTGACTCCAGCTGCGGCTTGGCTGGCACGCAGACCCGAGGCTAAACCAGGCGATGTCATCCCACAGCTATTCCTGGGTTAATCTCTCCTACACCGACCAGATAATCAAAGCCTTCCTCTACAACACCTCACAGGTAAATAAATCCGTGGAATTATTAGCTGAAAGCTGTCGCAGACTGGGCTGGAAATATTTCAGGCGTGAGATGATTTACGACAGTTAAAGTGAAACTTTCAATCGTAGCCTCCTACTGCCCCCTACTGGTTAAAAGTCACTCAGTGCTGCTTTAAGCATCTAAAAAGAGTCTGATCAGGTTAAAAGCAACTAATAACTGAAAATCTGTTTGTTTCCTTTAAGAAACTGGTATCTCCTGCCTCCTTTCACACCAGAGTTTTAATCTAACATCATGCTGTTTTTGACAAATTTGAAAAAAAAAACCATGATTCATATTGTCTTGTGATTGACTGTGTTATGACTGACTCTACTGCATCAAAGTTTAGAATGATTTCAGTAAGACTAACCAGTAGACTAAAAGAGTTAAAACCTTAGCTTAACTGCAAAGTTCATCATCATCATCACCTTTATTTATATAGCCCATTACAGGCATGAGAGATGCCACCAAAGTGCTGTACAGTAACACATCAAAACAGATAAAATCCACAATGACAATTTTTTTCCAACCAGGAATCTCACTGCAGCATTCTGAACGAGCTGCAGACGAGCTACCATACCCTGACTTGCACCAAATAACAGAGTTGCAGTTGTCTAGGCATGATGTTATAAAAGCATGAACCACAGTCTCAAGGTCCTGTCTAGAAAATGGCTTCACTTTAGCCAACCGTCTCAGATGATACAAAGATGAGGATACCACAGTACTAACGAGGGCAAAGTTATTATTTAAGTTAACAAAACTGCTTGTTGGACTCATAAACTCAAAGAAATCCTCACGCTGGACCGTAAAATGGTCATATAGTTCATTTTCTCCTGTCCTAGACAGTTTTTCATATTTAGACAACTTCTTACCTGGGATTGTTAATATGTTCACTCACCCATCAGACCTGACTCGGTTTAGTTTGGTGGGATTGCCTTTACGGGGACAGGGGAAGAACCCAGCAGGAGAGAATTGAACATGAAAAGTCAGAGGAGAAGGCAGACGGAGGCCATCAAGCCAGATCACAGCTAACATGCAAAACTAATGTAATGGTTATCGAAAAAATAAAAATATAAGCCCTCAAACTTCACAGTTAAATAACAGTTACTTTATTCACTGGGTATTTTGGCGTAGAAAGATTGAACATTTTTTGTAAAGGCTCCAATTTTTCATTTTCATTGTTGACATTAACAAGCATCTAGCTCTGTGTCACTTAATAGTAAAAATGCAAAATAAAAAAATATCAATGATTTAACAAAAAACACTGGAGACTGGAGGTCTAACACTAACAGAGAGTATGAAACCTGACAGCATGGTTGACTCACATTTCTGTGAATGTGCACTGAAAGGAAAGGTCATCAGAAGCCACTATGACTGCATTTCAAGTCCTGCTGTCCTCTGCAGGTATCCATGTATTGTTTGCAGGCATGATGTGCAGCATGAGATCATATGCTCCGAGCATGATCAGCCACAAGATACATGAGAAAACCTGCACAACAGGCTTTTGTTCTTTATAATTCATTTATTTTGCATGAACACAACCTAAAACCTTGTTCAATTTTAACAAATGCAAAAAGATAAAGGAGGGGAATGTCATTTAGAATATTGAGACTGAAAATAACAGAGACTTTACTCTCTGGAGTGGGATTTAAACACAACCAATAGAAACAAAGAGTCCCTGCCTCTTTCTGGATTTTAAAAGGGAAGCTAAAATTTCTAGTTCTATGTTGGAACTAGAATCTGAGTAGTCAGTGTGTGGATATGGAAAATACACACACACACACACACACACACACACACACACACACACACACACACGCATGCATGCATGTTTTTTAAAGCATGAGATAATTACAACTATTAGAAAACAACATTTACATAAGCAGCAGCGAGGTAAGAACTACTGTATGTAAATCAACGGGAGCCCAAATATTACCTGAGGTGGACTTTAACATTTTCCATCAGAAAATGTTCCCATATGTTGAATGGAGGGGTGGGACTTCCAGTTTTTCTCAATTGCTAAGAGACATTTCTTGAAAACTGCTCTCCGTTTCTCCAAAGTTTGAACACAAACCCCAATTTTCTAATTTCACAAAATCTCAGACTCTACTTGCAAAACCAAACTTTCACTTCAAAACAGTTCAATTTGTGCCCAAAACTGAACTATGTTGTCAAATCGTGCCCCGAGTCAATCAAGATTATACACATTAAGAGAAGTCACTAAACACTACGTAGAAAAATAGAAAACACAACGCTCAGGACATGAATCTGGAGAAATACATGTTTATTGTTCACTGTAGGTGAAATGCATGTTGTAAAACAAAAATAACTGAGCATTTAGCTCTGGAACAAAAAGACTAAACAGAAATCTGGTGCATTTACACGAAGCACTGGTAAAACCAAACAGAAATCTGATGTGTTTGCCACTTGTGTACAGTAAGCCCATGTACGTAAAAATAAAGCATAAAAATATACAAATATTACCTAAGAGCATGACTCAGCCACAGTATCATGTCTCCATACTGGGTCAGGACACAGGACTTTGTCCACATCACAGGACACATTTTGTCTGACGGGGCAACGGGGAACAATCTCATCAGTAGTGAATGTGAGAAAATAATTTTCTCTCATTCAGTAGCATTGATAATTTTTCAATCTAGAGGTCCAGTGGGGATTTACGGATGGGCGGGACTTACCAGCCCTACAGTATGATGTCACACAGTAATTGCTGTCAACATTGACATACTGTACTATAATGTCAGAAGAAGGTCATTAGTTGTTCTCTGCTCTAAATCCTCAGATTGGTGGACTCAGTGAATCTACTGATGTTCAGTTGTAGCCTTTGTCCAGCCTCCCTCATGCTCAGACCAGAACATGGTCAATCACAGCAGCTCTGATGTCATCAGATATTACTGTTCTTTGTCTTCCTGACCACCTCAACCTCCTCTCACACGAACTCTTCCTCAGAGTTCTGTCCATTGTAGGACCTCACAAACCAGTGCTCTCTGAACTGGTTACTGTGGATGTTCCCTCACATCATCAGACACAAGTGGGATCAGTTTTGACTTGTAGTGTTCAAGTGGTGACACCAGTGCTTTAATTGTGTTTGACTTTTGTCACCTGTGCTCACCATTATGCAGCACACGTGCACACAATGAAAATGTGTTGAGAAGTTGTGTCTAAATAGCTGACAAGAGCTTATGGTTTTGTCAAAATAGTGATTGTTTCAATCAGTGGGTTCAGGCTACTGAGAATTTGGTTCAGACAACAGAGTGTAGTGTCTTAGCAACTGAGAAAAAATGTAATGCAAGACTCTGATAAAAAGTTTTCCTTTCATTTTATAAGCAGTGTATAACAATGCTACAGCAAATATCGCAAAGTCTGTCTGAACAACCCCAAAATTTGATATCATACAGGAGTAAAAGATGCACTGTTTTAATGAAAGGAGACAAAAATAACTGAGATAAACAAAACCATGCAGAGTGTATAATAAAAAAGAAAGGCTTGGAAGAAAACTAAAGGTCAGATAGAACTCTCATTAAAACATCATGCAAGACTTGGTGTGACATTTGCACACAGTGTGCAGTCATTTGTGCTGTAGATGTTTGTTTGTCTCCTGCTCACAGCTGGAAGAGAGAATCTCCTGATCCTTTAGACGGGAAATAAACTTTTACAACTTTCAGTACAGTTTAGTATTATTACAGACAACAAGAATCCAAGATATTCCATTAAAACTGAACACAACATTTAATATAGGTCACTGTTCAGGCCACTGCCCTCCCTCAGAATAACAAGCTCTATAAAACAGGAGTCACCAACTTTAAATAGTCAGTTATGTTACAAACACCTGTGCCTTTCTCAAGATTCTGATTGGGCCCTCTCTGTCATGAACTGGTGTGTTTAGAGAGGACCCAGGCGCAGATGTACATCCAAAATGAAGATTTATTCCAATATAAGGAACACGAAGACACACACAGATGTAGCCTCACCAAATAGGCTACATCCTCTGACCTTTGACCTCTGTTGACCATCACAACAATAATCCATCTTTTTCCCCAATAACTTGGAATACAAGCACTCTTGGATTATGTTAAACCTGAATCAAGATCCCTACAGGTGTCCAACTGTCCACTTTCAGGTGTCCATCTCCCAGATGACCTTAACTGGACACTAACTGGTCTAATAAAACACTCTCTGTAAAGAAGTCTTTTCTGTAACACCACAGACTGGTGTTCCAACTGTAATCTCTTGTTTACAGAACATTCTCTTGTAGTGTTTCTGCTCAGGGTCACCCACACACTCACACTCAAAGTGTTATAATGCTTCTCTGCTATGTCATGCATTTCTACCATTATAATGTGAGTCTTAACGGGCGGAAGTCATGTGACTTGGTAACTCCCCACCAGTCCCTTGTCCAATCAGAACGATTCACAACTCCACTAACTCAGTTCTGATTAGTACACTTAACATCTTCTGATTG